>JALBCR010000862.1:35000-483614 GCA_030710515.1 Abscondita cerata | reverse complement strand
TTCACGGGTTCTGCTAGTTGTTTATAAAATTAATATTGAGAATAATGCAAAATTAGGTAAAGAAATGAACTGTACGAGTGGTGTATAGTGCCTGACGTTCGCGGAATAAAAACCGTGGAAGAAAAGGTTGTGGAAAATCCGACGGAAAGAAAGCCGCGGAAAAAGCTGACTTATGATTTATTTACAGGTTTTCTTTTTTTGTAGATTTTTTACCGCGGCTTTACACACCAGCTTTTACGGATTTTTCGGCAGCTTCTTATACCTAGGTTTTGATTTCCCGACTATATTCGTTATTATTTTGAATAAAGCATTATATTCTATTCTATTTTATTCTATTCTATTAAAGAAAAAAAATTATTTCATAACTCGTAAACAAATGTAGATATTTAAATCCGCTAACGCCATTCAATTCCTCTCAAAAGTGTCTAAAGAAGGTTTACTAGTTTTTCTAACTTAATAAACAACTAGGATATAGACACTTTTCAAAATATCGAAAATCGATATTTTCGCTGTAACTCGAAAACAAAAGACGATAACCAATTCTAGTTATCACCAATGAGTTTCTCTCGAAAAACAGATCGAGAAACGTCGAAATTTGCTCCCTGTACAGTTTTATTTCATACGCAGACGCGAATTGAAAATAAAGTTTAGTTTGTTAATTTTCGTGACGAGCACATGTTTAGTAAGAAATTTTTGTCATTGTTTTAAAAACAAAGTTCATTTAGAAATTAAACATGCTGCAGTGATCTCAAGGTCATATTTAATGTATAAATGTAAAACTATATCTACTGTTTAGTACTAAGATATAATTTGTTTGTTGTATGCTATGAGAATATATCGAAATTATCGAAAGTGGGGGACGAGACGGTTTCGAACGGTGAACAATGATGGGTGTGTAGTTTTAGACCGTGCATAAAAATATGAATAAAAAATTTCGTTAATAATTTAAAGGCGTGTTTTGTCAAAAATAAAGTTTAAATAATTTAAATGATATAAGAAGAAAATGTCAAGGCTGTAATTAAAAGAAGAAGACATCGTGAAATAATCCAGGGTCAAGAGGTCACTGCTCAGAACACGTCGAAGGTCGCACGGAACACGTCACGCATAAATGTAACCAGATTAGTATTTTCAAAAGAATAAAATTGTAACGTTATTAAAATTTATATTTGTAAAAAATTGTCCGTACGATTATTTTATTTTATGGCATTAAATTTTTCTTTTTGGTTTTCACACCGAGGATTGCTTCGCACCCCTGCCTCATTTAAGAGGAGCCGGCACTCGGGGCGTTTTCCTTCTGGTTGTATCATCATGGCGATTGTTCCAGGAATAAATAGTGAGGTGCTTTCCCTCTTGCCTTTTTTCACCGCAGTATCACAGTCATTCAAGCTGCTGCAGTCATGTCTGTGAAAGTCCAGTAATAAGCCTTTGAGTGATATGTGGTGATTACTGCAGCCTTTCACCATGCGTTTCTCATCACCCTGATCGCTGACTCTAGATCAAACGCCTGTGTAAGTACCCTTACTTAGTTTAGCCTGTAGTCAATACAGTTTATCGGAGTGTGGCAACTTGGAGCCATAAGTAAGAGTTGAGGACCAGTTACTTCGGATCACCTCACTCGAAGTGTGAAGCACCTTCATCAAAGGTACTACCTCTCCTATGTCACCCCTAACACTCCTATGATAACTATATGATTTCAGACTACTTAAACGCCTATACTATAATCAAGTAGCTACTATTAAAGTGGACAACGTGTCCACCAATAAAATTCCTATTAAGCGAGGGTGCGTTTTATCACCAATTTTATTTAACATACTCACTGAGCACTTCGAAGGAACTACAAACCCTAATCAACTTGGTTAACGAATCAAGCCGTCGTAGAGACCTTAAAATTAACATTGCCAAAACTAAGTGGGTGTTAGTAGAAATAAATGAAGATCTCAATCAGTTACTATTGTCCTGAAAACCGGTGTTGTGCAACAAAAATCTGTCAATTTCTTCGCAAAAGGTCGTCAATTGTTACCTATGGTCGGTTTTGCTCTACGGTTGGCGAGACATGGACGCTAAAAACCTCAAGTATGAATAGTTTGGAAACATTTGAAATGTAGTGTTACCGTCGCTTACTGAGAATATCATGGGTTACACACACCTCCAATCAGCAAGTACTTAACTGAATATTTCGAACATATCATTAGAGGACCGAAATACCAATTACTTTGCCTCATTATACAGGGAAACATAGAGAAAAGAAAATGGATCGGAAGAAAGACTCTGTCTTCGCTACGCAATATTAGACAGTGGACAGACCTGCCAGTTGAAGATCGTTTCGAGCAGCCGCCGAACGAGAAAAATCTGTATGACGATCGGAAACGTCTGAAGGCAGACAGGGCACTAGAAGAAGATTAAAATTTTTATTAAAATTATAAACCACGCTTTTATTCTTTAATCTAAGATTCTGGGATAGTTTAATTACAGAATAAAAATTAAAAGAGTCTCATGTTCAATATAAAATTTATTTTATTTTTAAAACTAAAAATTCAATTACAGCAATGCGTTACAAGGCTTTGTAATCAATTATAAATTCCAACCTTTCATTTTTGTAGTAGCAGGTAAGTCTTCATCCCTAGTTCAAATGTTAAAACCACCTTGGACAATTAAAATCGAACTTAGATTTAAGTGGTTTATGTTCACTACTTTAGAAGTATCCAAAAAACTTTTACTAAATAACTAATTGATCTGATGTCTTTGGCAGAACTAAAATCGAAATTTAACACATCTACAGATTTAAATGCTATTAAGTGGTTCATGTTTACTTTTTTTAGAAGCACTCTAAGAACTTCTAAATAACCCATTAATCTGCTATCTTTGCAGACCAAGTGTTATTAACCACCTTGGACAATTAAAATTAAACTTTAACACATCTATAGAACAATAAGTGTTGCAAAATCTAGTGTCGACTGGTGTTAACGTAAATAAACAAACGTAACACCTACGAAACTAATATATATCGATTGTTCCGTCAGTTTTTATAAAATCATCTAGAAATCGAAATCCTAGCAAACCAGTAATGTCGGCTTGCTGCGTTACTAAAACTGGTTACCAACCAAACGAATGGTTAGCAAAGTACACGGCACAATTAGTAACCTGTTTGTATCGTGTTTGTTTTTAGTTGGGTAACGTGCTTTCTAACATTTGGTCTGCCAAACATAGCAGATGAGATAAAAAATTGTTTTCCAGTGCTTCTAAGATAACAAATATAAAAACCCTTAAATAAAATCCTAAATTTAAACATATCCCAAATTTGATTTTAATTTGTTCCAGCTAACATTTGGTTTTGCTAAAGATAGCAGATCAATGTGTTCAAAATATAGTTGTTGCAGAACTTTGAGATAGTGAACGTGAAGCACTTAAATGGTACTCTCAAATCTAAACATGTCCTAGGTGTTGATTTTAATTTGCCAAGATTTTTTAACATTTGGTCTGCCAAAGATAGTAGATAATGAGTTATTCAGAAAAAATCTTTCGAATACTTCTGAGATACTGAACATAAAGCACTTAAATCTATAGAAGTGTTGAAGTTCGATTTTAATTATTCTAGGTAGTTTCTAACATTTGGTCCGCCAAAGATAGCAGATCAATAGGTTATTTAGAAAAAAATTTTTTTTTTGAATGGTTCTAAGGTAGTGTATATAATGCACTTAAATAGCACTTAATTTTTTGACTAATTTAGGCATTTTAAACAAACTCTAAAACTATTTTTAGATATTTGGTCTGCTAACTTTTTTTAAGGCACAGATCATTGAATATCTCCAGAACTACTGTAGCAAATGTACAAAATTATTGATCTGCCTCAACTGGCCTGCTAACTTGTAAGGTGCTAATAAAAATTGCACGAAAAAGTTGCACCGACTTTCACCGTGTAAAGCGGCTTGTAGATTCACGATTTCACAATAAAAATATTTTTATCGGATTTTACTTGAATGCGCAGAAGTTTAGACATCGGTCACTTCGCGCTAATGTCAAAACTTTTTCATCTATTCCGGACTGGTTAAGTCCAACTGCGAGTCGCATGTTACGCCTCTGGAATTTTGCAAATGGTGGCAGTTGATGACCAACATTTGAATTTGATTTTTATTTTACTTCTATTTTTTAAACAATGTCCGAAATTACGTGCAAATTTTGTTTAGGCAAAATTAAGCAAGAACCAGAATTTGAACTAAACAATGATATCATATCGAAGTTTCGAAGCTGTCGGAGGAAATGACCGAACAAGTAAGTGTCCCATTACTATGTCTGTTCAATTACATTCTTTAATTTTATTGAAGGATCTGAGCATCACCGACAACCCAGTCGCATGTTACGAATGTAAAGTAGAGGTCGATGCAGTCCACCAATTACATCCACCTCTCGTTAAAGAAGAAATCAAACAGGAGCTCCTTGATGGAATTATCAGTGATGATTGCCTATTATTTAACACTGACATTCCTTCGATTATTGAAGAAAGTACTCTGGTAAACATTTTTTATTGTTATCAATGTAATTATAGCACTAATGACAAAAAAGAATTATCCGATCACATTTTCACCCACCGTTTGAAATGTGATCACACAACTCCTGATAATTCATCAAAATCATAAACAAGAGCACTTCACGATCAAACCTTTTACAATGTAACATCACATCACATATTGGTGCACAATTTGATATAAATGAAGAGCTACGCAAACCAGTAAATCTTCATTGAAATGTCACGATTGTGGCTATAAGACTGTCAGCAAAATGGCTTTTGAAATTTCATTTGAAGACTCATACAAAAATTAGACAATTTTTTGTAAGATATGCAGTTTTGTGCACATCTCTAAAATGGTTTAAAATATCACTTGAAAACATTCAGGTGAACGACCTTAGTTAGTGATAAATGCGACTTCAAACTACTACAAACTCTAGTTTGCAAAAGCATAAACTGATCCACTCTAAAGAAAAACGGTTTAATTGTAATCTGTGCGATTATCGTTGCAACTTTTCAAAGGATTTAAAAACGCACTTAATGAAACATACAGGTGAACGACCGTTTACTTGTGATAAATGCGACTTTAAAACTACAACAAAGTTAATTTTGCAGAGACATTCAATGACACATTCAGATGAACGATTTTAGTTGTGATAAATGCGACTTCAAAACTACAACAAGTCATAATTTGCAGAACCACAAAATTATCCACTCTAAAGAAAAACGGTTTAATTGTAATCTGTGCGATTATCGTTGCAACTTTTCAAAGGATTTAAAACGCACTTAATGAAACATACAGGTGAACGACCGTTTACTTGTGATAAATGCGACTTTAAAACTACAACCAAGTTAAGTCTGCAGAGACACTAAATGACACATTCAGATGAACGACCTTTAGTTGTAATAAGTGCGAATTCAAAACTATAACCAAAGGCTATTTTACAGAGGCACTTAATTGAAACATACAGGTGAACGACCTTTACTTGTGATAAATGCGACTTCAAAACTACAACTAAGTCTACTTTGCAGAACCACAAACTTATCCACTCTAAAGGAAAACGGTTCAATTGTAATCTGTGCGGTTATCGTTGCAACTTTAAAGAATTTAAAACGCACTTAATGAAACATACGGGTGAACGACCGTTTACTTGTGATAAATGCGACTTCAAAACTAAAACCAAGTATAGTTTGCAGAGGCACTGGTGACGCATTCAGATGAACGACCTTTAGTTGTGATAAATGCGACTTCAAAACTGCAACAAAGTCTTATTTGAAGCACTCGGTGACATTTCAGATAACGACCTTTAGTTGTGATGAATGCGACTTCAATACTACTACTAAGTTTTATTTGCAAAATCACAAAAGGATCCACTTTAAAAATCAACTTTTTAATAGTTTAAGAGCGCACTCGTGAAACATTGAGATGAAGATTACAAAACTTACTTCACATCGAATTGTTTAAATCTAGTATGTGAATTCAGCGGTAAATATTTTCAATCTTTAAAGGAACACGTAATGGTACGTACTGGTGAACACTTAATCAAATTGTCACTATTATTATTAGTTTTACTAATAAAACTATTAAACTTCTTCTATTTAAATTAAACTGTATTTTGTGAAGGTAATTTTTGTTTAATATGATTCCTTTCGGACTAGTTATCAAATTTCGTGTTGATTTTATGGTACTCAACGCCCCTTCCGATAGGCGACCAAACGTACTTATCACTATAATAAAGCGATAGGTGTTTTTACTTTTAGAAATTGGCATGGTACGTACGCGCGTTTTAAACGTGTTTTTGAAGGAATATCCTTCTGACGTAATGAACCATATGAGTAATGTCAATTTCTCCACGAAGGACTTTATCGAGAATCGTTAACGTCCTAAAATTTTGTGCCGACGTTGATATATATCTACGCCTTTTTCGCTGTGGATATAAAATTTTGGTTGCTGTGCATGTCAACGGACCTTCGACGTGGTGCCCTCACTATCAGTATTCACCCAACTAGCAATTACGGGAGACCATCCATTACTGCCTATCACCAGCTTTATGCTGAACTATTATATTGGAGCGGTCACCGATACTGGCGAAGGTTAGTACTTTTCTTATTTAATTGTACGGTGAAAGAAACAGTCTTTAAATTACGAAGCGTCTGTTGTGCATGTGAGTAGCGTTATTAAAATTTAGAATTACCTTTAAAGTGATAGATTAGATATTCAGAAACTTCTAATCAGAACCAGACTAAAGACAATAAGTATCATGTAAGATGACATATTTTTAATTTAAAAGAAAGTGGAAAGATTTCTTAAAACAAGTTTTTTCGTAATAAATAAATATATCATCTTGGATGGTATATAGTCTTTTAGCACACACAAAAAAATTTGATAATCTACCGGTTTACTCGTTTTGGCCCTGATCTGGCTAAAATATTTCGAGTCCATTCAAATTAAGCGCCATAATGCGGACCAACCTGATTGGACATAACCGATTTGCTTAGCACCGTCACCCACCAAACGTACTTCACGTTTTTTCATTGCTGTATTGTTTAGTTACGCAATTATAATTCAATTTATCACCGACGCAACGGTTGTCGGCACTCGAAAATGACATCCTATTAATTTATTAAATATTTAAAAAATTGTGTGACACCAAAGTAGCTTATGAAACGTTACCATTAACAAACAAAATTTAACGTAAAATTATAGGACATTTTGAAAAACACGTTACTGAAACATATCAAGTCACAAAATTGTACTAAAAAATTCTTCAAGCAGGATTTGATACCAATTACATATTAGAAATTTTTAGTTTTTAGGACACAAAATTGCGATGCTCAATATGGTTCATAAGCTTAATTTTGGTACTAAATTATTTAAATTTAATCACAAAATTTTGTGATCAATATTGCTAGATTAAAATTTGATTGTTTTTGTGACAATATAAATTTCTACATTAATAAATAACATTAGATTATTTAACGTAAAATTATAATAAATTTAAAAAAAAACAAGTTATTGAAACATATTAAGTCACAAAATAAATTAGTTATTCAAAATGTAAGATTTAGTCACAAGATGTTGTGACAATATTGTGACTAAACCATTAAAATAATTATTAAAATTTAGTCACAAGGTGTTGTGATTATTGATTTTCTAAATTGAGTTTAAATCGTAACTTTTTTTTTATTGTTGTCATAAATTCGTAGATAAGAATATTAGAGTATTAACTTAAAAAAAATGCATTTTATTACACAAAAATGTTTGGTGTTAAAAATGGATTTTCGTTAAGTCACAAAATAGAAATATATTACTCAATATAATGTCACTCAGTTCCTTGCCTAAAATACGTACTTTTGTATACAGCCACATAAATATTGTGTTCAATATTGCAAAATAAAATTATAACCAAAAAAATTAATATGGAACATATCAAGTCACAAAACTGTAAAAAAATAATCGAATAAGAATGACGAGTAGTCTTTTGAGTGAAAAACTTGCTTTATATGATTTCAAAAAAAATCCGGTTGTTAAGAGTCACAAAATTGCAATTTCAATTATTTGAGTGGGTTTTTGTAAGTTATAAATTGTTATTGTTCGTAATTT
This sequence comes from Abscondita cerata, assembly GCA_030710515.1. NCBI lineage: Eukaryota > Metazoa > Arthropoda > Insecta > Coleoptera > Lampyridae > Abscondita > Abscondita cerata. The sequence goes on along the minus strand of JALBCR010000862.1, from coordinate 475,506 downwards.
ATTGAAAGCCTTTGAGATACTTACATTAGATTTTTTTCTAAAATTTAAGTCACAAAATAAATAATATTTGATAACGTGGTTACAATATTGTAATTAAAAACTGCAAGGGAAGTGGTAGAAATGTTAACGTGACAAAATCGCTCAAAAAAGCAAACGGTCACAAAATTATAATTTCTATAATATTTCATTAAATTGTTGTTACTATAAAAATTTGGAAATTCTTAAATTGCATTTATTATATGTATTATGTATACAACAGTTTTCGTTACAAAATTTTGTGACCAATATAATGTGCCAGATCACAAATTGTTGCTTGTGTGACACCTAGATTTTAAAAATGTTGGTATTTTTATAAACGCATCGTTGACACGGTTAGAAACTTAATTTTTCTCACGCAAAATTGTTCTTGTCAACACCGCAAAATCAGATATCATAACCTAGAAATTGAGGAGTCCACTCATAACTTATAGAAACATTTTATAAAATTTTTATCGAAACAGACAAAGTTCGATGTAGCTTAAATTTTCGATGTTGTCGAAGATTTAACCTCACTATATTTAATGATTTTTAATTTTAAAATAATTCGATGTTCTACACGTAGACATTGAGTATATAACTTTTTATTGTAACAGACAAAATTAACAAATGTTATTTAATCCGAATCTACGAGCTAATTCGCGCCCCAAATGAACCGCTTCCTCTCTAAACGTTGCATCAAAACACCTTCCAAAAACTGTCCTTAATTTTTTGCTGCGGGGTGATTCAGGTGATGGCAGAACTTCGCCATCTTTTGGCAGCACCATTTTCGGTCCATCGGTTCATTAAAATCCTCCCCCAATTTGCACTGTCCAACTCCTCGCTTTGTTGTGGTGCAGCTTCCATCCGAGCTAGATGCGTTACTGAAGACAAGCTTGATTGCGTCAGCATCATCGGACCTTAACGTGGCAATGATGAAGTTAACGTCGAAAGTTGTATTTTTGATTTCAAATAACGCAGGCCTGTAAAAAAAACCATTATCGCCTAATTACAAACTTGGGAATACGTACCGTCCGGATTTTTCAAAATTTATAAGTAATCCTAGTCCGTAGCATTCGGCGAAATGAACTGCCGCTCGAAAAGGTTTTAACGAAAACGTCACGTTCGTGTCCGAGTTTATTTTGTAACTGGAAAACTCGCCCGATGTCAAAGTAATTTGCGATCGTATACCTTTCGTGACGCTATTTTCACCTGCACATATTAAACTGTATTCGACTACGAAATACCTTCAACTTACCAGCAATGTAATTCCGAATCAAAGCCTTTTGCTGGGTAACCTCCATGCTCATATCTTCATCTTGCATTTGAAAGTTAGCGAGAACTTGCGAGAAAATTTGCGCACTTCCTCCAATGTGATTAGTCGAATTTTCTTTGTTGTAGATGATATTGACTGTGTGACCGTCACTTAAGTATAAAGATCTAACGACTGTTACATCGTGTTTATACCTAAACTTAAATATTATTTTAGACGCGTTAGGTTGTAACTCGATTTACAAAACTCTGGCTGTAAACGGAAGTTTGCTGTACCATTTGCTGTTATGCCGAAGTAAAGAACTTACTTTTTTATCTTTATGACTGTGAGATTTGAACACGCTAAGAAAAGCTTTCATCGGTATCTTACACAATAAACTGTTCTCGCCCGCGTTACTGCATAAGTCGCGGAAGAAAATATCGCGAAAGATTGACGACACAGTAAGCGGTGGTTGTCATGTTGACACTTTTTAAACATAAATAGTCCTTCTTCGCTTCTAAATAAACATCATCGCCAATTTTGCATAAGGCATTGGTGATTCGACTTAACACTGAAAAAACTTAAAGAATTACATTTACATTAAAAAAAGGTTATTACCCTTGTATTTGCAACCAGGAATAATGCAATCCATATTTGTTTCGTAGTTAAATACTTAAACCTATTTGTGTTTTCATTTTAAATTTCTTTGGGATTGAGGTTAGATTCATTTTTAAACTTTTGAATGATTTAAATTTCGTACTATTTTCATATAGAGTGCATAAAATTATTTGTATCTTCTACCATAACCTATAAATATTCATGGAAGTGACAATAACTCTAGTAAAAAACAATTTTACAAAACTGTATTTAATTTTCCATTTTTTCAAATAAAAATAGAATTTTTAGGGGTTATCACTCATAAATTTGATATAAATTTCATTTTGAGATCTGTAAAAATTTACAAATTCTTCAAGTCTTGAGTGAACCTGATTGTGGTTTGTATAAGTGAAAACTTTTTTTAATTTTTTAATTAAAATGAAATTTATCAGGGATCCGATCCCACACAATTCTGACTATGGTTGATGTTAGGATCTATGAAATAATTAACAAAACTCTTCAAATTTTAAGGGATTTTAATTGTTTAATTCTAATTTTTGTTGTTGTTATTGCTTTGATAATTATAATTATTCGATGTCGGTATCTATAAGAAAATCACCAAATTTTTCAATTTTTGAGTGAACTTAAATATTCGTTTCTTAGTAAAATCCAATTTTTTTAAATTTCAGGGCGGAACCCAAAAAATCAACAAATTTTTCAACTTTGGAGTGATTTTAATTGATCGTTTTTAAGTGAATCCCGATTGTAATTTTCAAATTATTTAATTAAAAATTTCATGTTGAGGTCTATGAAAAATGAACAAATTCTGTAAGTTTTAAGTGATTTTAATTGTTCGTTTTTAGTGATAACTGTTTTAATTTTCCATTTTTTAATTAATAATTTTTCAGGGGTTATCACTTTGATAATTATAATTGTTTGATGTTGAATGAATTCGTTTCTAAGTGAAAACCAATTTGAACGCTTTAAAATTAAAAATGCCCGAACCTAAAAAATCTGATAATGATAATAATAATAATAATGATAATAGTAATAATAATAACAATAATAATGTAGAGATATATGAAACATAAACATATTTTGAAGGTTTGAGTGATTTTAATTGTTAGTTTTCACTTAAATTTAATTTTCCAATTTTTAACTTAAAAATGGAATCTTTCAGGGGTTATCACTGATAAATTTGATAATTATTTTGTAAATTATGAAAAAAAAACAACAAATTCTTTACACTTAGAGTGAAGATAATTGTTTGTTTCTAAGTGAAAACCAATTTAATTTTTTTTAAATAAAAATAAAATTTTTCAGAGGCTGATCTCACGCAATTTTGATAATCAAGTGAGGATCTATCAAAAATCAACAAAATCTTAAATTTTTAATGAATTTAATTATTTGTTTTTATGTAGAAACCAATTTTAATTTTTTAGAATTAAAAATTAAAATATTTCAGGGGCCGAACCCAAAAATCTGATAATACTTTGATGGGATCTATGAAAAAATCTTAACTTAATTAATATTTGTTTTCTAAGTGAAAACTAATTTAAATTTTTTTCAATAAAAATGAAATTTTTCAGGGGCTGATTCCACATAAATCTGATTATGGTTTATTTTTGGATCTATGAAAAAATCAAAGTTTTGATTGAACTTAATTGTTCGTTCTTAAGTGATTTAAATTTTTTAATTAAAGAAGAAATTTTTCAGGGGCAACCCACATAAATCTGATAGGGGTTTATGTTAGGGTCTATGAAAAATCAACAATTATTTCAATTTTTAGTAATTTTAATTGTTCGTTTTAAAATGAAAATTTTTAAAATTAAAAATAAGTTTCTCAGGGGCTGATTCCACATAAATCTGATTATGGTTTAGTTTTTGGATCTGTAAAAAATCTATAAATTCTTCAAGTTTTGAGTGAACTTAATTGTTCGTTCTTAAGTGATAAGTGATTTAAATTTTTAATTAAAAAAAATTTTTCAGGGCAACCCACATAAATCTGATAGGGTGTTATGTTAGGGTCTATGAAAAAATCAACAATTATTTCAATTTTTTAGTAATTTTAATTGTTCGTTTTAAAGTGGAAATTAAATTAAAAATAAGTTTCTCAGGGGCTGATTCCACATAAATCTGATTATGGTTTAGTTTTTGGATCTGTAAAAAATAATCTATAAATTCTTCAAGTTTTGAGTGAACTTAATTGTTCGCTCTTAAGTGATAAGTGATTTTAATTTTTTTAATTAAAAACAAATTTTCAGGGGCAACCCACATAAATCTGATAGGTGTTTTATGTTAGGGTCTATGAAAAAATCAACAATTATTTCAATTTTTGAAATTTTTCAGGGGCAACCCACATAAATCTGATAGGGGTGTTATGTTAGGGTCTATGAAAAATCAACAATTATTTCAATTTTTAGTAATTTTAATTGTTCGTTTTAAAGTGGAAATTAAATTAAAAATAAGTTTCTCAGGGGCTGATTCCACATAAATCTGATTATGGCTTAGTTTTTGGATCTGTAAAAAATCTATAAATTCTTCAAGTTTTGAGTGAACTTAATTGTTCGTTCTTAAGTGATAAGTGATTTAAATTTTTTTAATTAAAAAGAAATTTTTCATGGGCAACCCACATAAATCTGATAGGGGTGTTATGTTAGGTTCTATGAAAAATCAACAATTATTTCAATTTTTGAGTAATTTTAATTGTTCGTTTTAAAGTGGAAATTAAATTAAAATAAGTTTCTCAGGGGCTGATTCCACATAAATCTGATTATGGCTTAGTTTTTGGATCTGTAAAAAATCTATAAATTCTTCAAGTTTTGAGTGAACTTAATTGTTCGTTCTTAAGTGATAAGTGATTTTAATTTTTTTTATTAAAAAAGAAATTTTTCAGGGGCAACCCACATAAATCTGATAGGGGTGTTATGTTAGGGTCTATGAAAAAATCAACAATTATTTCAATTTTTGAGTAATTTTAATTGTTCGTTTTAAAGTGGAAATTAAATTATAAATAAGTTTCTCAGGGGCTGATTCCACATAAATCTGATTATGGTTTAGTTTTTGGATCTGTAAAAAATCTATAAATTCTTCAAGTTTTGAGTGAACTTAATTGTTCGTTCTTAAGTGATAAGTGATTTTAATTTTTTAATTAAAAAGAAATTTTTCAGGGGCAACCCACATAAATCTGATAGGGGTGTTATGTTAGGGTCTATGAAAAGATTAACAATTATTTCAATTTTTGAAATTTTTCAGGGCAACCCACATAAATCTGATAGGGGTGTTATGTTAGGTCTATGAAAAATCAACAATTATTTCAATTTTTTAGTAATTTTAATTGTTCGTTTTAAAGTGGAAATTAAATTAAAAATAAGTTTCTCAGGGGCTGATTCCACATAAATCTGATTATGGTTTAGTTTTTGGATCTGTAAAAATAATCTATAAATTCTTCAAGTTTTGAGTGAACTTAATTGTTCGTTCTTAAGTGATAAGTGATTTTAATTTTTTAATTAAAAAACAAATTTTCAGGGGCAACCCACATAAATCTGATAGGTGTTTTATGTTAGGGTCTATGAAAAAATCAACAATTATTTCAATTTTTTAGTAATTTTAATTGTTCGTTTTAAAGTGGAAATTAAATTAAAAATTAGTTTCTCAGGGCTGATTCCACATAAATCTGATTATGGTTTAGTTTTTGGATCTGTAAAAAAATCTCTAAATTCTTCAAGTTTTGAGTGAACTTAATTGTTCGTTCTTAAGTGATAAGTGATTTTAATTTTTTTATTTAAAAAGAAATTTTTCAGGGGCAACCCACATAAATGTGATAGGGGTGTTATGTTAGGGTCTATGAAAAAATCAACAATTATTTCAATTTTTTAGTAATTTTAATTGTTCGTTTTAAAGTGGAAATTAAATTAAAAATAAGTTTCTCAGGGGCTGATTCCACATAAATCTGATTATGGTTTAGTTTTTCGGATGTGTAAAAAAATCTGTAAATTCTTCAAGTTTTGAGTGAACTTAATTGTTCGTTCTTAAGTGATAAGTGATTTAAATTTTTTTAATTAAAAAAGAAATTTTTCATGGGCAACCCACATAAATGTGATAGGGGTATTATGTTAGGTTCTATGAAAAAAATCAACAATTATTTCAATTTTTGAGTAATTTTAATTGTTCGTTTTAAAGTGGAAATTAAATTAAAAATAAGTTTCTCAGGGGCTGATTCCACATAAATCTGATTATGGTTTAGTTTTTGGATCTGTAAAAAATCTATAAATTCTTCAAGTTTTGAGTGAACTTAATTGTTCGTTCTTAAGTGATAAGTGATTTTAATTTTTTTAATTAAAAAAGAAATTTTTCAGGGGCAACCCACATAAATCTGATAGGGGTGTTATGTTAGGGTCTATGAAAAAATCAACAATTATTTAAATTTTTGAGTAATTTTAATTGTTCGTTTTAAAGTGGAAATTAAATTAAAAATAAGTTTCTCAGGGGCTGATTCCACATAAATCTGATTATGGTTTAGTTTTTGGATCTGTAAAAAATAATCTATAAATTCTTCAAGTTTTGAGTGAACTTAATTGTTCGCTCTTAAGTGATAAGTGATTTTAATTTTTTTAATTAAAAAACAAATTTTCAGGGGCAACCCACATAAATCTGATAGGTGTTTTATGTTAGGGTCTATGAAAAAATCAACAATTATTACAATTTTTGAAATTTTTCAGGGGCAACCCACATAAATCTGATAGGGGTGTTATGTTAGGGTCTATGAAAAAATCAACAATTATTTCAATTTTTAGTAATTTTAATTGTTCGTTTTAAAGTGGAAATTAAATTAAAAATAAGTTTCTCAGGGGCTGATTCCACATAAATCTGATTATGGTTTAGTTTTTGGATCTGTAAAAAAATCTATAAATTCTTCAAGTTTTGAGTGAACTTAATTGTTCGTTCTTAAGTGATAAGTGATTTAAATTTTTTTAATTAAAAAAAATTTTTCAGGGGCAACCCACATAAATCTGATAGGGGTGTTATGTTAGGGTCTATGAAAAATCAACAATTATTTCAATTTTTGAGTAATTTTAATTGTTCGTTTTAAAATGGAAATTTTTAAATTAAAAAATAAGTTTCTCAGGGGCTGATTCCACATAAATCTGATTATGGTTTAGTTTTTGGATCTGTAAAAAATCTATAAATTCTTCAAGTTTTGAGTGAACTTAATTGTTCGTTCTTAAGTGATAAGTGATTTAAATTTTTTTAATTAAAAAGAAATTTTTCAGGGGCAACCCACATAAATCTGATAGGGGTGTTATGTTAGGGTCTATGAAAAAATCAACAATTATTTCAATTTTTTAGTAATTTTAATTGTTCGTTTTAAAGTGGAAATTAAATTAAAAATAAGTTTCTCAGGGCTGATTCCACATAAATCTGATTATGGTTTAGTTTTTGGATCTGTAAAAAATAATCTATAAATTCTTCAAGTTTTGAGTGAACTTAATTGTTCGCTCTTAAGTGATAAGTGATTTTAATTTTTTAATTAAAAAAACAAATTTTCAGGGGCAACCCACATAAATCTGATAGGTGTTTTATGTTAGGGTCTATGAAAAAATCAACAATTATTTCAATTTTTGAAATTTTTCAGGGGCAACCCACATAAATCTGATAGGGGTGTTATGTTAGGGTCTATGAAAAATCAACAATTATTTCAATTTTTTAGTAATTTTAATTGTTCGTTTTAAAGTGGAAATTAAATTAAAAATAAGTTTCTCAGGGGCTGATTCCACATAAATCTGATTATGGTTTAGTTTTTGGATCTGTAAAAAAATCTATAAATTCTTCAAGTTTTGAGTGAACTTAATTGTTCGTTCTTAAGTGATAAGTGATTTAAATTTTTTTAATTAAAAAAGAAATTTTTCATGGGCAACCCACATAAATCTGATAGGGGTGTTATGTTAGGTTCTATGAAAAATCAACAATTATTTCAATTTTTGAGTAATTTTAATTGTTCGTTTTAAAGTGGAAATTAAATTAAAAATAAGTTTCTCAGGGGCTGATTCCACATAAATCTGATTATGGTTTAGTTTTTGGATCTGTAAAAATCTATAAATTCTTCAAGTTTTGAGTGAACTTAATTGTTCGTTCTTAAGTGATAAGTGATTTTAATTTTTTTAATTAAAAAAGAAATTTTTCAGGGGCAACCCACATAAATCTGATAGGGTGTTATGTTAGGGTCTATGAAAAAATCAACAATTATTTCAATTTTTGAGTAATTTTAATTGTTCGTTTTAAAGTGGAAATTAAATTAAAAATAAGTTTCTCAGGGGCTGATTTCACATAAATCTGATTATGGTTTAGTTTTTGGATCTGTAAAAAAATCTATAAATTCTTCAAGTTTTGAGTGAACTTAATTGTTCGTTCTTAAGTGATAAGTGATTTAAAATTTTTAATTAAAAAACATTTTTCAGGGGCAACCCACATAAATCTGATAGGGGTGTTATGTTAGGGTCTATGAAAAATTAACAATTATTTCAATTTTTGAAATTTTTCAGGGGCAACCCACATAAATCTGATAGGGGTGTTATGTTAGGTCTATGAAAAAATCAACAATTATTTCAATTTTTTAGTAATTTTAATTGTTCGTTTTAAAGTGGAAATTAAATTAAAAATAAGTTTCTCAGGGGCTGATTCCACATAAATCTGATTATGGTTTAGTTTTTGGATCTGTAAAAAATATCTATAAATTCTTCAAGTTTTGAGTGAACTTAATTGTTCGTTCTTAAGTGATAAGTGATTTTAATTTTTTAATTAAAAAAAAATTTTCAGGGCAACCCACATAAATCTGATAGGGGTTTTATGTTAGGGTCTATGAAAAATCAACAATTATTTCAATTTTTTAGTAATTTTAATTGTTCGTTTTAAAGTGGAAATTAAATTAAAAATAAGTTTCTCAGGGGCTGATTCCACATAAATCTGATTATGGTTTAGTTTTTGGATCTGTAAAAAATCTATAAATTCTTCAAGTTTTGAGTGAACTTAATTGTTCGTTCTTAAGTGATAAGTGATTTTAATTTTTTTAATTAAAAAAGAAATTTTTCAGGGGCAACCCACATAAATCTGATAGGGGTGTTATGTTAGGGTCTATGAAAAAATCAACAATTATTTCAATTTTTAGTAATTTTAATTGTTCGTTTTAAAGTGGAAATTAAATTAAAAATAAGTTTTTCAGGGCTGATTCCACATAAATCTGATTATGGTTTAGTTTTTGGATCTGTAAAAAATAATCTATAAATTCTTCAAGTTTTGAGTGAACTTAATTGTTCGCTCTTAAGTGATAAGTGATTTTAATTTTTTAATTAAAAAACAAATTTTTCAGGGGCAACCCACATAAATCTGATAGGTGTTTTATGTTAGGGTCTATGAAAAAATCAACAATTATTTCAATTTTTGAGTAATTTTAATTGTTCGTTTTAAAGTGGAAATTAAATTAAAAATAAGTTTCTCAGGGGCTGATTCCACATAAATCTGATTATGGTTTAGTTTTCGGATGTGTAAAAAATAATCTATAAATTCTTCAAGTTTTGAGTGAACTTAATTGTTCGTTCTTAAGTGATAAGTGATTTTAATTTTTTAATTAAAAAACAAATTTTTAGGGCAACCCACATAAATCTGATAGGTGTTTTATGTTAGGGTCTATGAAAAAAATCAACAATTATTTCAATTTTTGAGTAATTTTAATTGTTCGTTTTAAAGTGGAAATTAAATTAAAAATAAGTTTCTCAGGGGCTGATTCCACATAAATCTGATTATGGTTTAGTTTTAGGATCTGTAAAAAAAATCAATAAATTCTTCATGTTTTAAGTGATTTAAATTTTTTTAATTAAAAAGAAATTTTTCATGGGCAACCCACATAAATGTGATAGGGGTATTATGTTAGGTTCTATGAAAAAATCAACAATTATTTCAATTTTGAGTAATTTTAATTGTTCGTTTTAAAGTGGAAATTAAATTAAAAATAAGTTTCTCAGGGCTGATTCCACATAAATCTGATTATGGTTTAGTTTTGGGATCTGTAAAAAATCAATAAATTCTTCATGTTTTGTGATTTAAATTTTTTTAATTAAAAAAGAAATTTTCATGGGCAACCCACATAAATGTGATAGGGTGTTATGTTAGGTTCTATGAAAAATCAACAATTATTTCAATTTTTGAGTAATTTTAATTGTTCGTTTTAAAGTGGAAATTAAATTAAAAATAAGTTTCTCAGGGCTGATTCCACATAAATCTGATTATGGTTTAGTTTTTGGATCTGTAAAAATCTATAAATTCTTCAAGTTTTGAGTGAACTTAATTGTTCGTTCTTAAGTGATAAGTGATTTTAATTTTTTAATTAAAAAGAAATTTTTCAGGGGCAACCCACATAAATCTGATAGGGGTTTTATGTTAGGGTCTATGAAAAAATCAACAATTATTTCAATTTTTGAGTAATTTTAATTGTTCGTTTTAAAGTGGAAATTAAATTAAAAATAAGTTTCTCAGGGCTGATTCCACATAAATCTGATTATGGTTTAGTTTTTGGATCTGTAAAAATACTATAAATTCTTCAAGTTTTGAGTGAACTTAATTGTTCGTTCTTAAGTGATAAGTGATTTTAATTTTTTAATTAAAAAGAAATTTTTCAGGGCAACCCACATAAATCTGATAGGGGTGTTATGTTAGGGTCTATGAAAAATCAACAATTATTTCAATTTTTGAGTAATTTTAATTGTTCGTTTTAAAGTGGAAATTAAATTAAAAATAAGTTTTCAGGGGCTGATTCCACATAAATCTGATTATGGTTTAGTTTTGGATCTGTAAAAAATAATCTATAAATTCTTCAAGTTTTGAGTGAACTTAATTGTTCGCTCTTAAGTGATAAGTGATTTTAATTTTTTAATTAAAAAACAAATTTTCAGGGGCAACCCACATAAATCTGATAGGTGTTTTATGTTAGGGTCTATGAAAAATCAACAATTATTTCAATTTTTGAGTAATTTTAATTGTTCGTTTTAAAGTGGAAATTAAATTAAAATTAAGTTTCTCAGGGGCTGATTCCACATAAATCTGATTATGGTTTAGTTTTCGGATCTGTAAAAATAATCTGTAAATTCTTCAAGTTTTGAGGAACTTAATTGTTCGCTTAATTGTTCGTTCTTAAGTGATAAGTGATTTAAATTTTTTAATTAAAAGAAATTTTTCAGGGGCAACCCACATAAATGTGATAGGGGTATTATGTTAGGTTCTATGAAAAATCAACAATTATTTCAATTTTTTAGTAATTTTAATTGTTCGTTTTAAAGTGGAAATTAAATTAAAAATAAGTTTCTCAGGGGCTGATTCCACATAAATCTGATTATGGTTTAGTTTTTGGATCTGTAAAAAAATAATCTATAAATTCTTCAAGTTTTGAGTGAACTTAATTGTTCGCTCTTAAGTGATAAGTGATTTTAATTTTTTAATTAAAAACAAATTTTCAGGGCAACCCACATAAATCTGATAGGTGTTTTATGTTAGGTCTATGAAAAAATCAACAATTATTTCAATTTTTGAAATTTTTCAGGGGCAACCCACATAAATCTGATAGGGGTGTTATGTTAGGTCTATGAAAAATCAACAATTATTTCAATTTTTAGTAATTTTAATTGTTCGTTTTAAAGTGGAAATTAAATTAAAAATAAGTTTCTCAGAGCTGATTCCACATAAATCTGATTATGGTTTAGTTTTGGATCTGTAAAAAATCAATAAATTCTTCATGTTTTGGTGATTTAAATTTTTTAATTAAAAAGAAATTTTTCATGGGCAACCCACATAAATGTGATAGGGGTATTATGTTAGGTTCTATGAAAAATCAACAATTATTTCAATTTTTGAGTAATTTTAATTGTTCGTTTTAAAGTGGAAATTAAATTAAAAATAAGTTTCTCAGGGGCTGATTCCACATAAATCTGATTATGGTTTAGTTTTTGGATCTGTAAAAAATCTATAAATTCTTCAAGTTTTGAGTGAACTTAATTGTTCGTTCTAAGTGATAAGTGATTTTAATTTTTTAATTAAAAAGAAATTTTTCAGGGGCAACCCACATAAATCTGATAGGGTGTTATGTTAGGGTCTATGAAAAATCAACAATTATTTAAATTTTTGAGTAATTTTAATTGTTCGTTTTAAAGTGGAAATTAAATTAAAAATAAGTTTCTCAGGGGCTGATTCCACATAAATCTGATTATGGTTTTGTTTTTGGATCTGTAAAAAATCTATAAATTCTTCAAGTTTTGAGTGAACTTAATTGTTCGTTCTTAAGTGATAAGTGATTTTAATTTTTTAATTAAAAAGAAATTTTTCAGGGGCAACCCACATAAATCTGATAGGGTGTTATGTTAGGGTCTATGAAAAAATCAACAATTATTTAAATTTTGAGTAATTTTAATTGTTCGTTTTAAAGTGGAAATTAAATTAAAAATAAGTTTTTCAGGGGCTGATTCCACATAAATCTGATTATGGTTTAGTTTTGGATCTGTAAAAAATAATCTATAAATTCTTCAAGTTTTGAGTGAACTTAATTGTTCGCTCTTAAGTGATAAGTGATTTTAATTTTTTAATTAAAAACAAATTTTCAGGGCAACCCACATAAATCTGATAGGTGTTTTATGTTAGGTCTATGAAAAATCAACAATTATTTCAATTTTTGAGTAATTTTAATTGTTCGTTTTAAAGTGGAAATTAAATTAAAATAAGTTTCTCAGGGCTGATTCCACATAAATCTGACTATGGTTTAGTTTTCGGATGTGTAAAAATAATCTGTAAATTCTTCAAGTTTTGAGTGAACTTAATTGTTCTAAGCTTAATTGTTCGTTCTTAAGTGATAAGTGATTTAAATTTTTTTAATTAAAAAAGAAATTTTTCATGGGCAACCCACATAAATGTGATAGGGGTATTATGTTAGGTTCTATGAAAAATCAACAATTATTTCAATTTTTTAGTAATTTTAATTGTTCGTTTTAAAGTGGAAATTAAATTAAAATAAGTTTCTCAGGGCTGATTCCACATAAATCTGATTATGGTTTAGTTTTTGGATCTGTAAAAATAATCTATAAATTCTTCAAGTTTTGAGTGAACTTAATTGTTCGCTCTTAAGTGATAAGTGATTTTAATTTTTTTAATTAAAAACAAATTTTCAGGGGCAACCCACATAAATCTGATAGGTGTTTTATGTTAGGGTCTATGAAAAAATCAACAATTATTTCAATTTTTGAAATTTTTCAGGGGCAACCCACATAAATCTGATAGGGGTGTTATGTTAGGGTCTATGAAAAAATCAACAATTATTTCAATTTTTTAGTAATTTTAATTGTTCGTTTTAAAGTGGAAATTAAATTAAAAATAAGTTTCTCAGGGGCTGATTCCACATAAATCTGATTATGGTTTAGTTTTTGGATCTGTAAAAAAATAATCTATAAATTCTTCAAGTTTTGAGTGAACTTAATTGTTCGCTCTTAAGTGATAAGTGATTTTAATTTTTTTAATTAAAAAACAAATTTTTAGGGGCAACCCACATAAATCTGATAGGTGTTTTATGTTAGGTCTATGAAAAAATCAACAATTATTTCAATTTTTGAGTAATTTTAATTGTTCGTTTTAAAGTGGAAATTAAATTAAAAATAAGTTTCTCAGGGGCTGATTCCACATAAATCTGATTATGGTTTAGTTTTCGGATGTATAAAATAATCTGTAAATTCTTCAAGTTTTGAGTGAACTTAATTGTTCGTTCTTAAGTGATAAGTGATTTAAATTTTTTTAATTAAAAAAGAAATTTTCATGGGCAACCCACATAAATGTGATAGGGGTATTATGTTAGGTTCTATGAAAAAATCAACAATTATTTCAATTTTTGAGTAATTTTAATTGTTCGTTTTAAAGTGGAAATTAAATTAAAAATAAGTTTCTCAGGGCTGATTCCACATAAATCTGATTATGGTTTTGTTTTTGGATCTGTGAAAAATCTATAAATTCTTCAAGTTTTGAGTGAACTTAATTGTTCGTTCTTAAGTGATAAGTGATTTTAATTTTTTTAATTAAAAAGAAATTTTTCAGGGCAACCCACATAAATCTGATAGGGGTGTTATGTTAGGTCTATGAAAAAATCAACAATTATTTAAATTTTTGAGTAATTTTAATTGTTCGTTTTAAAGTGGAAATTAAATTAAAAATAAGTTTTTTAGGGGCTGATTCCACATAAATCTGATTATGGTTTAGTTTTGGATCTGTAAAAATAATCTATAAATTCTTCAAGTTTTGAGTGAACTTAATTGTTCGTTCTTAAGTGATAAGTGATTTTAATTTTTAATTAAAAAACAAATTTTCAATGCAACCACATAAATCTGATAGGTGTTTTTTATTAAATCTATTATTATTTTATTTTTTAAATTTTTGTTTAGGGCAACCCACATAAATCTGATAGGGGTGTTATGTTAGGGTCTATGAAAAAATCAACAATTATTTCAATTTTTTAGTAATTTTAATTGTTCGTTTTAAAGTGGAAATTAAATTAAAAATAAGTTTCTCAGGGCTGATTCCACATAAATCTGATTATGGTTTAGTTTTTGGATCTGTAAAAAATAATCTATAAATTCTTCAAGTTTTGAGTGAACTTAATTGTTCGCTCTTAAGTGATAAGTGATTTTAATTTTTTAATTAAAAACAAATTTTTAGGGGCAACCCACATAAATCTGATAGGTGTTTTATGTTAGGTCTATGAAAATATCAACAATTATTTCAATTTTTGAGTAATTTTAATTGTTCGTTTTAAAGTGGAAATTAAATTAAAAATAAGTTTCTCAGGGGCTGATTCCACATAAATCTGATTATGGTTTAGTTTTTTGGATCTGTAAAAATAATCTATAAATTCTTCAAGTTTTGAGTGAACTTAATTGTTCGTTCTTAAGTGATAAGTGATTTAAATTTTTTTAATTAAAAGAAATTTTTCATGGGCAACCCACATAAATGTGATAGGGGTATTATGTTAGGTTCTATGAAAAATCAACAATTATTTCAATTTTTGAGTAATTTTAATTGTTCGTTTTAAAGTGGAAATTAAATTAAAAATAAGTTTCTCAGGGGCTGATTCCACATAAATCTGATTATGGTTTAGTTTTTGGATCTGTAAAAAATCTATAAATTCTTCAAGTTTTGAGTGAACTTAATTGTTCGTTCTTAAGTGATAAGTGATTTTAATTTTTTAATTAAAAAGAAATTTTTCATGGGCAACCCACATAAATCTGATAGGGTTTTATGTTAGGTTCTATGAAAAATCAACAATTATTTCAATTTTTGAGTAATTTTAATTGTTCGTTTTAAAGTGGAAATTAAATTAAAAATAAGTTTCTCAGGGGCTGATTCCACATAAATCTGATTATGGTTTAGTTTTTGGATCTGTAAAAAATCTATAAATTCTTCAAGTTTTGAGTGAACTTAATTGTTCTGTTCTTAAGTGATAAGTGATTTTAATTTTTTAATTAAAAAAAAAATTTTTAGGGGCAACCCACATAAATCTGATAGGTGTTTTATGTTAGGGTCTATGAAAAAATCAACAATTATTTCAATTTTTGAGTAATTTTAATTGTTCGTTTTAAAGTGGAAATTAAATTAAAAATAAGTTTCTCAGGGCTGATTCCACATAAATCTGATTATGGTTTAGTTTTTGGATCTGTAAAAAATCTATAAATTCTTCAAGTTTTGAGTGAACTTAATTGTTCGTTCTTAAGTGATAAGTGATTTAAATTTTTTTAATTAAAAAGAAATTTTTCAGGGGCAACCCACATAAATCTGATAGGGGTGTTATGTTAGGGTCTATGAAAAAATCAACAATTATTAAAATTTTTGAGTAATTTTAATTGTTCGTTTTAAAGTGGAAGTTAAATTAAAAATAAGTTTCTCAGGGGCTGATTCCACATAAATCTGATTATGGTTTAGTTTTTGGATCTTAAAACAATAATCTATAAATTCTTCAAGTTTTGAGTGAACTTAATTGTTCGTTCTTAAGTGATAAGTGATTTTAATTTTTTTAATTAAAAAGAAATTTTTCATGGGCAACCCACATAAATGTGATAGGGGTGTTATGTTAGGTCTATGAAAAGATCAACAATTATTTCAATTTTTGAGTAATTTTAATTGTTCGTTTTAAAGTGGAAATTAAATTAAAAATAAGTTTCTCAGGGGCTGATTCCACATAAATCTGATTATGGTTTAGTTTTTGGATCTGTAAAAAATAATCTATAAATTCTTCAAGTTTTGAGTGAACTTAATTGTTCGTTCTTAAGTGATAAGTGATTTAAATTTTTTAATTAAAAAGAAATTTTTCAGGGGCAACCCACATAAATCTGATAGGGGTTTTATGTTAGGTTTATGAAAAAATCAACAATTATTTCAATTTTTGGGTAATTTTAATTGTTCGTTTTAAAGTGGAAATTAAATTAAAAATAAGTTTCTCAGGGGCTGATTCCACATAAATCTGATTATGGTTTAGTTTTAGGATCTGTAAAAAATCTATAAATTCTTCAAGTTTTGAGTGAACTTAATTGTTCGTTCTTAAGTGATAAGTGATTTTAATTTTTTTAATTAAAAAGAAAATTTTTCAGTGGCAACCCACATAATTCAGATAGGGGTTTTATGTTAGGGTCTATGAAAAATCAACAATTATTTCAACTTTTGAGTAATTTTAATTGTTCGTTTTAAAGTGGAAATTAAATTAAAAATAAGTTTCTCAGGAGCTGATTCCACATAAATCTGATTATGGTTTAGTTTTTGGATCTGTAAAAAAATCTATAAATTCTTCATCTTTTGTGATTTAAATTTTTTTAATTAAAAAGAAATTTTTCAGGGCAACCCACATAAATCTGATAGGGGTGTTATGTTGGGGTCTATGAAAAATCAACAATTATTTCTTTTTTTAGTAATTTTAATTGTTCGTTTTAAAGTGGAAATTAAATTAAAAATAAGTTTCTCAGGGGCTGATTCCACATAAGTCTGATTATGGTTTAGTTTTTGGATCTGTAAAAAATCTATAAATTCTTCAAGTTTTGAGTGAACTTAATTGTTCGTTCTTAAGTGATAAGTGATTTTAATTTTTTAATTAAAAAGAAATTTTTCAGTGGCAACCCACATAATTCAGATAGGGGTTTTATGTTAGGGTCTATGAAAAATCAACAATTATTTCAATTTTTAGTAATTTTAATTGTTCGTTTTAAAGTGGGAATTAAATTAAAATAAGTTTCTCAGGGGCTGATTCCACATAAATCTGATTATGGTTTAGTTTTTGGATCTGTAAAAAATAATCTATAAATTCTTCAGGTTTTGAGTGAACTTAATTGTTCGCTCTTAAGTGATAAGTGATTTTAATTTTTTAATTAAAAAACAAATTTTCAGGGGCAACCCACATAAATCTGATAGGTGTTTTATGTTAGGGTCTATGAAAAATCAACAATTATTTCAATTTTTGAAATTTTTCAGGGGCAACCCACATAAATCTGATAGGTGTTTTATGTTAGGGTCTATGAAAAAATCAACAATTATTTCAATTTTTGAGTAATTTTAATTGTTCGTTTTAAAGTGGAAATTAAATTAAAAATAAGTTTCTCAGGAGCTGATTCCACATAAATCTGATTATGGTTTAGTTTAGGATCTGTAAAAATCAATAAATTCTTCATGTTTTGTGATTTAAATTTTTTTAATTAAAAAGAAATTTTTCAGGGCAACCCACATAAATCTGATAGGGGTGTTATGTTAGGGTCTATGAAAAATCAACAATTATTTCTTTTCTTTAGTAATTTTAATTGTTCGTTTTAAAGTGGAAATTAAATTAAAAATAAGTTTCTCAGGGGCTGATTCCACATAAATCTGATTATGGTTTAGTTTTTGGATCTGTAAAAATCTATAAATTCTTCAAGTTTTGAGTGAACTTAATTGTTCGTTCTTAAGTGATAAGTGATTTTAATTTTTTAATTAAAAAGAAATTTTTCAGGGGCAACCCACATAATTCAGATAGGGGTTTTATGTTAGGGTCTATGAAAAATCAACAATTATTTAAATTTTTTAGTAATTTTAATTGTTCGTTTTAAAGTGGGAATTAAATTAAAATAAGTTTCTCAGGGGCTGATTCCACATAAATCTGATTATGGTTTAGTTTTTGGATCTGTAAAAAATCTATAAATTCTTCAAGTTTTGAGTGAACTTAATTGTTCGTTCTTAAGTGATAAGTGATTTTAATTTTTTAATTAAAAAAGAAAATTTTTCAGTGGCAACCCACATAATTCAGATAGGGTTTTATGTTAGGGTCTATGAAAAAATCAACAATTATTTCAATTTTGAGTAATTCTAATTGTTCGTTTTAAAGTGGAAATTAAATTAAAAATAAGTTTCTCAGGGGCTGATTCCACATAAATCTGATTATGGTTTAGTTTTTGGATCTGTAAAAATCTATAAATTCTTCATGTTTTGTGATTTAAATTTTTTAATTAAAAAGAAATTTTCAGGGCAACCCACATAAATCTGATAGGGGTGTTATGTTAGGGTCTATGAAAAAATCAACAATTATTTCTTTTCTTTAGTAATTTTAATTGTTCGTTTTAAAGTGGAAATTAAATTAAAAATAAGTTTCTCAGGGGCTGATTCCACATAAGTCTGATTATGGTTTAGTTTTTGGATCTGTAAAAATCTATAAATTCTTCAAGTTTTGAGGAACTTAATTGTTCGTTCTTAAGTGATAAGTGATTTAAATTTTTTAATTAAAAAGAATTTTTCAGGGGCAACCCACATAAATCTGATAGGGTTTTATGTTAGGGTTTATGAAAAATCAACAATTATTTCAATTTTTGGGTAATTTTAATTGTTCGTTTTAAAGTGGAAATTAAATTAAAAATAAGTTTCTCAGGGCTGATTCCACATAAATCTGATTATGGTTTAGTTTTAGGATCTGTAAAAATCTATAAATTCTTCAAGTTTTGAGTGAACTTAATTGTTCGTTCTTAATGATAAGTGATTTTAATTTTTTAATTAAAAAGAAAATTTTTCAGTGGCAACCCACATAATTCAGATAGGGGTTTTATGTTAGGGTCTATGAAAAATCAACAATTATTTCAATTTTTGAGTAATTTTAATTGTTCGTTTTAAAGTGGAAATTAAATTAAAAATAAGTTTCTCAGGAGCTGATTCCACATAAATCTGATTATGGTTTAGTTTTTGGATCTGTAAAAAATCTATAAATTCTTCATCTTTTGTGATTTAAATTTTTTTAATTAAAAAGAAATTTTTCAGGGCAACCCACATAAATCTGATAGGGGTGTTATGTTGGGGTCTATGAAAAAATCAACAATTATTTCTTTTCTTTAGTAATTTTAATTGTTCGTTTTAAAGTGGAAATTAAATTAAAAATAAGTTTCTCAGGGGCTGATTCCACATAAGTCTGATTATGGTTTAGTTTTTGGATCTGTAAAAATCTATAAATTCTTCAAGTTTTGAGTGAACTTAATTGTTCGTTCTTAAGTGATAAGTGATTTTAATTTTTTAATTAAAAAGAAATTTTTCAGGGGCAACCCACATAATTCAGATAGGGGT
Source organism: Abscondita cerata (assembly GCA_030710515.1). Lineage (NCBI taxonomy): Eukaryota > Metazoa > Arthropoda > Insecta > Coleoptera > Lampyridae > Abscondita > Abscondita cerata. Next base: position 456,008 of record JALBCR010000862.1, on the reverse strand, counting down.
TTTATGTTAGGGTCTATGAAAAAATCAACAATTATTTAAATTTTTAGTAATTTTAATTGTTCGTTTTAAAGTGGGAATTAAATTAAAATAAGTTTCTCAGGGCTGATTCCACATAAATCTGATTATGGTTTAGTTTTTGGATCTGTAAAAATAATCTATAAATTCTTCAGGTTTTGAGTGAACTTAATTGTTCGCTCTTAAGTGATAAGTGATTTTAATTTTTTAATTAAAAACAAATTTTCAGGGGCAACCCACATAAATCTGATAGGTGTTTTATGTTAGGTCTATGAAAAAATCAACAATTATTTCAATTTTTGAAATTTTTCAGGGGCAACCCACATAAATCTGATAGGTGTTTTATGTTAGGGTCTATGAAAAAATCAACAATTATTTCAATTTTTGAGGAATTTTAATTGTTCGTTTTAAAGTGGAAATTAAATTAAAATAAGTTTCTCAGGAGCTGATTCCACATAAATCTGATTATGGTTTAGTTTTAGGATCTGTAAAAAATCTATAAATTCTTCAAGTTTTGAGTGAACTTAATTGTTCGTTCTTAAGTGATAAGTGATTTTAATTTTTTTAATTAAAAGAAAATTTTTCAGTGGCAACCCACATAATTCAGATAGGGGTTTTATGTTAGGGTCTATGAAAAAATCAACAATTATTTCAATTTTGAGTAATTCTAATTGTTCGTTTTAAAGTGGAAATTAAATTAAAAATAAGTTTCTCAGGGGCTGATTCCACATAAATCTGATTATGGTTTAGTTTTTGGATCTGTAAAAAAATCTATAAATTCTTCATGTTTTGTGATTTAAATTTTTTTAATTAAAAAAGAAATTTTTCAGGGGCAACCCACATAAATCTGATAGGGGTGTTATGTTAGGGTCTATGAAAAAATTAACAATTATTTCTTTTCTTTAGTAATTTTAATTGTTCGTTTTAAAGTGGAAATTAAAGTAAAAATAAGTTTCTCAGGGGCTGATTCCACATAAGTCTGATTATGGTTTAGTTTTTGGATCTGTAAAAAAATCTATAAATTCTTCAAGTTTTTGAGTGAACTTAATTGTTCGTTCTTAAGTGATAAGTGATTTAAATTTTTTAATTAAAAAGAAATTTTTCAGGGGCAACCCACATAAATCTGATAGGGGTTTTATGTTAGGGTTTATGAAAAATCAACAATTATTTCAATTTTGGGTAATTTTAATTGTTCGTTTTAAAGTGGAAATTAAATTAAAAATAAGTTTCTCAGGGGCTGATTCCACATAAATCTGATTATGGTTTAGTTTTTGGATCTGTAAAAATCTATAAATTCTTCATGTTTTGTGATTTAAATTTTTTAATTAAAAAGAAATTTATCAGGGGCAACCCACATAAATCTGATAGGGGTGTTATGTTAGGGTCTATGAAAAAATCAACAATTATTTCTTTTCTTTAGTAATTTTAATTGTTCGTTTTAAAGTGGAAATTAAATTAAAAATACGTTTCTCAGGAGCTGATTCCACATAAGTCTGATTATGGTTTAGTTTTTGGATCTGTAAAAATAATCTATAAATTCTTCAAGTTTTGAGTGAATTTAATTGTTCGCTCTTAAGTGATAAGTGATTTTAATTTTTTAATTAAAAACAAATTTTCAGGGCAACCCACATAAATCTGTTTTATGTTAGGGTCTATGAAAAAATCAACAATTATTTCAATTTTTTAGTAATTTTAATTGTTCGTTTTAAAGTGGAAATTAAATAAAAATTAGTTTCTCAGGGGCTGATTCCACATAAATCTGATTATGGTTTAGTTTTTGGATCTGTAAAAAATCTCTAAATTCTTCAAGTTTTGAGTGAACTTAATTGTTCGTTCTTAAGTGATAAGTGATTTAAATTTTTTTAATTAAAAGAAATTTTTCAGGGCAACCCACATAAATCTGATAGGGGTTTTATGTTAGGGTTTATGAAAAAATCAACAATTATTTCAATTTTTGGGTAATTTTAATTGTTCGTTTTAAAGTGGAAATTAAATTCAAAATAAGTTTCTCAGGGGCTGATTCCACACAAATCTGATTATGGTTTAGTTTTAGGATCTATGAAAAAATCAATAAATTCTTCAAATTTGGAGAATTTTTAAAAGTGAATCCTGTTTTAATTTTCTAAGTTATGGTTTTACAAAATATCAATTATTATATTTTGAAACACCCTATAGATACTTGACAGAACTGTCAATAAACTCCGTACCGTTAATCACAACAACCTGTTTGAGGAGCATTCAAGAGGATCATTTTTCCTTGTAGGTGTTTTCTGTTTATTTCATATAAATCATAATTAAGCGAACCGAATAAATTGCAGACAATGAACCAACAAATAAAGATCGAGTATGACATCGACACTAAAGAAGGAATCCTACCAGCTCCTTCGGAAACCCTTCCAAACGACATTGTACTTAAAGAAGAATTTATGTGGGACCACAATGTTTCGGATTATCCGCCGATCAAAGAAGAATGCAAAACTGAGAAGGCGGTGTTCGATTGTACATATTGCAATAAATCGTTCGATTATCATAATCAGTTGGTTCAACACATTCAATATCACAATGATTTAAAACCGTTTCATTGTCAGTTGTGTATCAAATGCTTTAAAGACGTTACCTCTTTGACTTCACACATGAAAAAAGCCCATAAAGATGTTAAGCCGTTTCAATGCGCAATTTGCAACAAGAGATTCATGTTAAGTTCGCGTTTAAAACGACACGAAGATATGCATAGAATGTCTTACGAAGAAAAACCTTTTAAATGCGGATATTGTGAACGTGCTTACATTACAAAAAGATCGCTAGATATACATGTTATGGATCACACCGGTATTAAGCCTGAGGAGTGTATTATCTGCCTTAAAAGGTTTAAGACGGCTCAACAACTAAGCGAACATACCAAGACGCACACCAGCGAACGTCCTTATAAATGTGATACATGCAATAAGATGTTTAAGCAAAAAGCAACATTTGAACATTCACAAAAACGCACACAGACGAAAAACCGCATATTTGCACCATTTGCTTTAAAGGATTTCGTGCCAAGAAAACTTTGGGTAACCACTTGAAGATGCATAGCGGCGAAAAACCCAATAAATGTATGTATTGTGATTTTTCTACGATCAGAAAGGATGCTTTGAAAGGTCATATGCGGCGGCATACCGGAGAAAAGCCTTACAAGTGTTTAGTGTGTGGGAGGCAATTTGCACAGAGGGGCACTTATAAAGTACATTATCGAACACATACCGGCGAGAGACCGTTTGTGTGCGAACAATGTGGACGAGCTTTCATTTCTAACGGTAGCTTACAAGTTCACATCATGGGTCACAAAGGCATTCGAAGATTCAAATGCAGCATCTGCTTGCGTGCGTTTGTGACTTCATCTAGTTTAAAATTACACATGAACTCGCACATGAAGATCAAACCAAAGAGTTACAAATGCGAGATCTGCGGCAACCTATATTCTTCGCAAGGCACTTTAAGATCGCACCATATTCGGCCCATTTGCACGAAAGACCTTACCAGTGCAACGTGCGGAAAGATGTTTGTGGAAAAAGGCGAAGTTAAAAGACACATGGTGACGCATACTCAAGAAAAACCTCACAAGTGTCCTGTGTGCCAACGGCAGTTTTCGCTGAAACAATGCTTAAACATTCATATGCGTATGCATGATAAGGTTAAGCCATACGAAGCGCTACATGTTTACTCGGATTCCCTACTAATTCGAGATTGATGCTGCATAAACGCATTACACATTACATCAATGTTGACGAGCCTTATCAGTGCACCCACTGCTCGTACACCGACACCAGATCCTCAATCCATTAAAAAGCATTTGTTTTGTCACGAAGGAATTAAATCTTACAGGTGTGTATTATGCGGGAAACGTTTTACACGATCTACAACTTTGAAAACGCATCTGCGTAAGCACGCAGGTTTGGATCAATGCGAGTGCTATCATTGCGGCAAACGATTTCTTAATAAAATGTTATTGAGGCGACACTTAAAGATGCATCAGGCGAGCGTTATAAGTGTGTTGTATGTTCGAAAAAGTTTGTTACTTCGACCGTTCTTAATAGGCACATCGAAGGGGTGCATCAAAAGCAGCGACGATTTAAATGCGAATTGTGTGATGTTAAAATGTATGGCGAGCATCATTTAAGGAGGCACGAACAAAGTAAACAGCATAAAAATCGTTTGCCGAAATAGTTTCGTAGAATTTAATTAATTTATTATTTATTCTTCTTTATTTTGGTTATCGACAAATGGTTTGGTTTTTAGGTTTACTAATTGATTTTTGTTTATCGAGATTTTTCTATTTCTCTGTACGAATGCAGATTGTTTCGCTGTTCGCATAAAGAACTTACGTTTGATTTGAACATTTAGATTTATGGGTATATTTGATGTATAGTATTTCTGTTTCAAATAAATTTACGCATGTTTTGTTTATTAAATTAATAATGCAATTTTTCAGGAGCTATCACATTTGCATTTGGTCATAACTTGATGTTGGGATCTATCAGAAAATCAATTAATTCTTTTTTTTCTAAATGATTCGATTTTAATGATTTTTCTTTTAAAATGAAAATACAAGCTTTCCGGGGCGATTCCACATGAATTTGGTAATAATTTGATGTCAGGATCTTCAAGTTTTTAGTGATCTTAATTCTTCGTTTCTAAATGATTTGATTTTAATGATTCCCAATTGAATTTGGTAATAATTTGATCTATAAGAAAATAAATAATTTTATTGATCTTAATTTTTGATTTCTAAATGAACCGATTTTATGATTATTTTTCAAAATTACAAATTATTTTTCAGGAGAATTCGGTAATAATTTGATGTTATGATCTATGAAAAAAATTAACTAATTCTTCTTAGTGATCTTCATTCTTTGTTTCTAAATGAATCAGTTTTTAATGATTTTCCTTTTAAATTAAGAATGTAATTTTTCAGGGGCAATTCCGCTACTTGAATTTGGTAATAATTTGATGTTGAGATCTATGAGAAAATTAAGTAACTGTTTAAGTAAGTTTTTAATGATTTTACTTCTTTATTTTTAAATGAACCAATTTTAATCATAGTTATTATTCTTTTAAAATTAAAAATGCAATTTTTCAGGGGTCATGCCATTTAATTTGGTAATAATTTGATGTTGGAATTTACGAGAAAAATATCTAAAAGTTTAAGTTCTGATATTTTAAGGAACCTGTTTTAATGATTAATTTTTAAAAATAAAAATACAATTTTTCAGGGGCGATTCTACTTGAATTTGGTAATAATTTTGATGTTAAGATCTATGAAAAAATCAACTAATTCTTTAAGTTTTGAATTATCTTACTCTTTAATTTTTAAATGAACCGAATTTAATAATTATTTATTTAAATTAAAAATTGAATTTTTCAGGGCGATTCTACTTGAATTTGGTAATAATTTTGATTTTAAGATCTATGAAAAAATCAACTAATTCTTTAAGTTTTGAATTATCTTACTTGTTTATTTTTAAATGAACCGGTTTTAATAATTATTTATTTAAATTAAAAATTGAATTTTTCAGGCCATGCTACTTGAATTAAGTAATAATTTGAGTTGAGATCTATGAGAAATTTAACTAAATCTTTAAGTTTTTATTGTTCTTAATTCTTGATTTTTAATGAACTGATTTTAATGATTAATTTTTTAAAATTAAAAATGGAATATTTCAGAGCCATTCCATTTGAATTTAGTAATAATTTGAGTTGGGTCTATGAGAAAACTAACTAAAAGTTTTTAGTGATTTTAATTCTTCATTTTTAAATGATTCAATTTCAACGATTAATTTTTTTAAATTAAAAATGTAATTTTTCAGGGCGACCCCATTACTTGAATTTGGCAATAATTTGTTGTTTAGAAAATTAACTAATTCTTTATTTCTTTAATGATCTTACTTCTTTATTTTCAAATGAACAAATTTTAATGATTATTTTTAAAATTAAAAATGGATTTTTCAGGGCCATGCTACTTGAATTTTGTAATAATTTGATGTTGGAATCTATAAGAAAACTATCTAAATCTTAATATTTTTAATGATCTATATTCTTGATTTTTTAATGAACCGATTTTAATGATAATTATTTTAAAAATAAGAATGGAATATTTCAGGAGCCATTCCATTTGAATTTAGTAACAGTGCCACTATGAGAAAAATATCTAAAACTTTAAGTTTTGATTTTTTAAAGAAACCTTATTTTAATGTTTAAATTTTTAATAAAAAATGCAATTTTTCAGGGGCTATTCCAATTGAATTGGAATAATTTGAGTTGAGATCTATGAGAAACTAACTAAAAATTTTATTGTTCTTAATTCTTGATTTTTAATGAACCGATTTTAATGATTATTTTTAAAATTAAAATGGATTTTTTCAGGGGCATGCCACTTGAATTTGGTAATAATTTGATGTTGGAATCTATAAGAAAACTATCTAAATCTTAATATTTTTAATGATCTATATTCTTGATTTTTTAATGAACCGATTTTAATGATATTTTTTAAAAATAAGAATGGAATATTTCAGGAGCCATTCCATTTGAATTTAGTAACAGTGCCACTATGAGAAAAATATCTAAAACTTTAAGTTTTGATTTTTAAGGAAACCTATTTTAATGATTAAATTTTTAAATAAAAATGCAATTTTTCAGGGGCTATTTCAATTGAATTTAGTAATAATTTTAGTTGAGATCTATGAGAAAACTAACTAATTGTTTAAGTTAATGATCTTACTTCTTTATTTTTAAATGAACCGATTTTAATAATTATTTTTTAAAATTAAAAATGGATTTTTTTCAGGGCTATGCCACTTGAATTTGGTAATAATTTGATGTTGGAATCTATAAGAAAACTATCTAAATCTTAATATTTTTAATGATCTATATTCTGATTTTTAATGAACCAATTTTAATGATAATTTTTTAAAAATAAGAATCGAATATTTCAGGAGCCATTCCATTTGAATTTAGTAACAGTGCCACTATGAGAAAAATATCTAAAACTTTAAGTTTTGATTTTTTAAAGAAACCTATTTTAATGATTAATTTTAAAATTAAAAATGCAATTTTTCAGGGGCTATTCTAATTGAATTTGGTAATAATTGGAGTTGAGATTATGAGAAAACTAACTAAAAATTTTATTGTTCTTAATTCTTGATTTTTTAATGAACCGATTTTAATGATTAGTTTTAAAATTAAAATGGATTTTTTTCAGGGGCCATGCCACTTGAATTTGGTAATAATTTGATGTTGGAATCTATAAGAAAACTATCTAAATCTTTGAGTTTTTAATGATCTGATATTAGTGATTAATTTATTAAAATTAAAAATAAAATTTTTCAGGCTACGCCATTTGAATTTGGTAATACTCTAATATTTTAAGTTTTTCGTGATTTTAATTCTTTGATTCTAAATGAAACGATTACTATTTTAAAACTAAAAGTCCAATTTTTTAGGCGGTATCCTTCTATAATTTGGTAGTATTTATGTAGGCATCTGTGAGAAAATTAAATAAGTCTTCAGGTTTTTAGAAATCTTAATTTTTTTGAATCGATTTTAATGAATATTTATCAAAATTTATAAATGTAACATTTCAGGGGCGATCTATTTGATTTGAATGATTCTGTTTTTTTTAAATTAAAAATGCAATTTTTCAGGGGCGATCCTACTTGGATATGGGTTTGAGATCTATGAGAAAATTATCTATCATTTTAAGTTTTTTTAGCGATTTTTTGTTTCCAAATGAATTGATTTTTAAATGATTACTTTTTAAATAAAAAATTCCATTTTCAGGAGCGACTCCAATTAAATTTGTTTATTATCTGATGTCGGCATTTATGAAAAAATTAAGTAATTCTTCAGCATTTTATGAATTTTAATTTTTGTTTCTAAATAAATCGATTTTTTAATGATTTTTTTAAATTAAAAATGAGATTTTTCAGGGGCAGACCTATATAAATTTAATCAAGGTTGAAGGTGTTATCTATCAGATGAAAATAAGATTCTTTAATTTTTATTAATATCAATTATTTATTATTACTATGTGGACTGTGTTCGTCCCAATAACGCCAATTTAAAGATCTTTTTTTTTTAAGTTTTGAGTTGAGTTTTCAGGGACAGTCCCATATAAATTTAATGAAGAATTGATGATGTAATCTATCTGATGATAATAAAATTCATTAATTTTTATTAATATCAATTATTATGTGGACTTATTTTGGTGATTCTTTTTTTTTTATTAGAACAGGAGAATACCAGGTGAACCTAGGTATGTTTGATAATAATTTTATAATTTAATCCATGGCGAAACCAACAAACTTATCAAGTTTAGTGATTTTAAGTGTTGGTCCCAACGTGATCAATTTTAATGATTCATCTTTTAAGTTAAGGATGAGATTTTTCAGGGGCAGCCCTTATATAAATTTAATCAAGATTTGATGATGTAATCTATCAGATAGTTACAATTTTTCTTTAATTTTATGTAGGTAGGATGAATTATTTATTACTGGGTGAAGTGATGTTGATTCTTTTTTTTTTATTAGAAAATGGGTGTAAGTTTGATAATAATTTTTCTAATGGGTTTATGAGCAAACCAACCAACTTATCATGACTGTCTGTTATCTGAAAAAAATAAACAAACAAATATTCACATCTTTTATTTAATGCTTAATCAATTCAACAACAAAAATAATTGCAGATACGATTAAACCGACGCCCCAACAAAAAAACGCTTCCCCGAAGTGACCCAGACTTAGAACAAAATCTTCCTCGTCGTTTCTAACCTTGAAGTGATACATGCGTTTCATATCGAGGACCACTTTCGAATGTAGCCCAGTCTCGACAAGCTTCTTCATAAACACTTTCAAAACTTCGAAGAACGGATATCCATCCATTACGGCATAAAACATGGTAAGTTTTCCGATCACCGAATTGTCGACGAACATGTTCAACTTTAAGTTGTTGTCAATTTCGAACTTTACGACCTGGTACCGTGCCCCGAAAGTATGGCAATCTCGTTGATGAGCCACTCTCTGCAAAGCGTTGGGCGAGAAATCTACAATTTTATTTTTTATTTTCATGTAGAGAGTATGGTGGGGTTCGATGTAATAAAAACAATCGTCAAACATGAATCGCTCTGTGCAGATAGGCATTCTAGAATCGATGATATCGGCGATGTTGAGGGTGAGTTGTTGATGTTCCACTGTCAGAATTCTAATCAAATTACATTGAAAAATCAGCATAATGAAAACGGTATAAAACCAAAAGTTTTTGGAAGAAAACATCCATAAACCGCAAAACATCCGCCTAATAGCAACCAAACACCGGTGCTAAAAACGCTTCTCAGTATTTTGGTGGTTGTTTTTTTTGAAATTTACTGACCCATACGGTATCGTCTTCAAAAGGCAACACCTCCGTCTGAATACCGGGGTGTCAAGTATTCTTCAATGAGCATGTGCTTGTCGCGACCGGTTTTTGGCTGAAGAAGTAGGTGATATTTAGGTACGCTTTCATCTGGTGCAGTGCAAAATCTGATACTTTTCTATATATGCTCGGATACCTTTTTCCGGCATTGTTTTGATAACGACCGGACATTCGTTAAAATTTCGCACAATTCGTTCAAAAGGTTTTAAATTTATTACGGAACTGCATAGTTGAGACTCGTAGACTGAGCACAACAACCCACATCGATTGTTTTTGTGGAAAGGATTGCTGGTGTATACTTTTAATAAACGACGATTGTCTATGTTAGTGCGTAACACCAAGACGTTGACGACGTTGATTCGCCAAAACAATAGAAATATTTCTTCAGGGTATGGATGAGGCGTTACGATTAGGTACGTAACTCTACCATTAAATCTAGTGGTCCATGCTTCGTTCATTAACTTAGCTATTGTATTTTCCACTGTTCTTGTGTTATTACCGAATAATATAAAATTTTTTTGTTGCATTTCAAAGTCGAACTGTAGTACCCAATTTAGGGGACGGCTCGTATCTACGAAAACGTACTGGTTGGACGAATTGTTTAAGACGAAAGATGAAGTGTGACCGTTGACGTAATAAATGGGAACGGTTTCCTTAAACATTTTTTTGATAAGAGAAGAAAGGCACAATTGGAGCGATAATTTGCCTTCGTATGGAATTGTAACAGATGCGGATGCCACGGTGTACAACATTATCAAAAATAACGTCAACATGTTACAAGAAGTGTGTGCTTGTCAACTAATGGTGCGTTGTTATTGAAACGCATTTGTGTGTGACACGTTAATAAAGGTCTATCATTAGCTTCCATCAATTTGACAGGTTGAATTGTGATTGATTTGTAGACATCTATCAATAAGGACACAAAATTGATGACAATTAAAAAACATTATTTGCTAGAAAACAACAAATTGTTCTCAATTTGAAAATATTTGAATATGTACAATTAGGCGGCTGTGATTAAATGTTAATAAGAAAAAGAAAGGAGTAGAATTAAGAGGGGGAAGAAATAATGGGGCTATTGGGATGAACATGGGATGGAAGAAAAGATTGAAGCATTTGGAAGTGGAGGAGTGGGAAAAGGACAAAATATGAAAGGAAGTAGAGATAAAACGGTTATGAGAACTATAGTGAAAACAGAAGAAGGAGATAAAGTAAAATAGGAGGAAAGAAGATTTGGAGGGACTCTAATGAAAGGAACAGGGAGGAAGGAGATGAGATGATAAAATACACAGGCAAGGCAGAATACTGTTAGAATTATGTGAGGAAAGGTAATGTACGAGAATGTAAGAGAATATATGGAAGTAGGCGGGAAAGGGTAATGAACATATATAAGTGAAAGCAGAAATACATCATCTCTTTCGGAATGTGTAAGCATGTGTTTGCATATGAACTTCCCAAAGTTGCTGATAGGTGGCGATACGTGTTACATTATTATAATATTTTAGTTTCCTGTTATTTTCCCATCTAACACTCAATTTAAAATTAAAGATTAATTCAAACAAACTGAATAGTATATCCTAGTAATATTTATACAAATGAAATATTAAAAACTTTATTTAAATTATTGCGTTGTGCCGTCGTGTGGTAACATTATTTTGCATTATTCAATCAATGACGAATCGGGAAAGCCAACGCATAACGCCATCTATCGGTGACTAACACTAACACTAACACGTATAGAGAATCTACTGTTTGTATCTATGGGACGTTCTACATTCCGGGAGATGATGTATTTCTAATGAAAGAGAAGGATCTGTAAGTGATTATATAATTTTAGACGAAAATGTAAGGAAGAAGTAGAAAATTTGAGGATATGAGATGAGGAAGAATCAGACCATCAGCCAATAGAGATAAACATAATAGATGATGAACAGGATGAAGAAAAAGATGAATGGAAAACTACAGAAAGATTGGAGGATGAACAAGAAATATCAGAAGAATTAGAAGAGGAGATAAAAAATATAGAAAAGGGAGGAAGCACGTGTGAGAAAGCAAAAAAAAAGAATATTGAGAAAGAAGATAGAAGAAATAAGAAATAAAGCGCAACACAAGCATGAGAGTTTGTAAAATAAAAAAAGAAAGCAATGGATTAAACCTAGAATAGACGGCAGAAAATGGGAGATGAACACTACAAGAATATGATAGGTCGAAAAGGCAAAAACCAAAAGAAGGAGGACGCAGAAAGCAAATGGCTAAATTAAGAGAAGAAGAAATAATCAGAAAAGAAGTAGCAAATATGGTGGCAGGTAGGGTAGTATAAGATCGAAAGTGACGCCCGTCTAGTATAACTGGAACTGGTTGCGATCAAAGGGGTGCAGCGGATCAGCTATCTAACTGTTTCGTCGTTGTTAAAGACTTGCGTTAGTTGTAACGATGTAGGATTGTGTTTACGCACTTTTTGCTGACGTGGCGTTGTTTTTCTAGTTGGAATTACGGGGAGTCTCCTGGACTAAGTCGAATCAACTTCAATAAAAACCCCAATGTTGAAGGATGGATGGGCTGATGACTAAATTCTGGATAACAAGTGCCTTCCAGAGTATGTTGATACAGTATATATACTTATCTGGTAAGAGGATATGCCAGTTAAACAACTACGCTTAGGTGTAAAGGTAAAGTGAATTGGCTAAACTGGTCAAAAACACTTAGGAACCCAAGGAAGGTTGTCTGGAGCAGCCTACAAAAGGTACAAATTTCTGTTGAACACAGGAATTTGTGGGTCCACTGAAGGAAGTGCCGACACAAACGTTAACGAAGATGAGAGTCCTAGCAAAGTGAAAAATCTAAAACAGTAGGAGGACTGGTTTAATGCCTAATCCAAAAAGACAGGCTAGGAGACAGAATAAAGTTTCATGTAAAGGAGCCTTGGAAGGAACCAAAATTGTTCTTCTAACCTCCTCAACACCAACCCAATGGATGCAACCTGCTTGTTAATTATGAACCTGGTGGAGGAAAGATGTAATGCACATAATGGTACTTTGGCAGGGTAGAGAGAATACAACAAAAATACTGGAGGTGGACGTTACGACTGGATAGTAAAACTCCTGGATACATGTTAGAAGAGGAGCTAAAACTAGAATAGATAAGGATTCACTCAAAACTGAACAAATGGTTTGAAAGCAGGAAAAACTTGTTAATGTAAGGGACAATGATAACAAGTTACAATAAAGAAGAGCAAGGATTAGACAAGGAAAGTATAACGACAAGTACAAAGATTTAATAGCGGACATAATTCCAAAGTATTCATCAGAGAGGAAAAGCATGGAATAGAGGAAGATGATAGCCAGGACAGAATGGATGTGGTAAGTGACAGTAGACGAATTCCTCTGCATACGCACACAGTACTATCACCACATTACGCCCATCTTTAAATACAAGGGTTCAGCCAGATCGAGTCTTGTAGCTTCTAGGCTGAATAATCCAGTACTTTTTCCTTTAAATAAACCGAATTTATCCACAAACCTCCAAGATATGGATCAAAATATTGTGAGGTTCTTCGGTAAGAGAATAAGCATTTCAAAACTTTCTTCATCATTCATATTGACAGTGATCGTCTTGGCATGATGCAGTCCATCCTTCGTATTTTCTCCAAATCTCTGGGATTGTCGGAATGACTCTTGATTCCCGATTTCCAGTATCTTGTTATCTAGTCAAAAATGTTTAGGTACTGTCTTCGCAAATGAATTTGACTTTGGAGAAAATCGCTGCTACTTCTTGGATATTTAATGGTTTAAAAACTAGTATTGCGTCTTATCGGCCAAAAATAAATTTCTTTTAGAAAAAAATCAAATATTTTTGTAAGAGGCTCTGCTAGTTGAGCTGCTCGTGGGAACAAAATGAATATTGACCCAACAACTACAAAAACAACCAAAATTGACAGCGCCTCATAACTTGATGAAGGGTTGATAAAAAGTATCAAATCAAACCGGTAGGCTAAAAAAGTAGACCACTACAACCAAGGAATGTGTGTGGAGTAGCTACAAAAAGTGAACGAAGGAAATGGTTGGGTCGTCTGAAGGAGGAGGAGTTGTAGTTCTTCAGAAGGAAGTGCCGATACAGACGTACAAGAGGCAAATATCCTAGGATGAATCGAGGGAAGCTAAACGTCCAAAATAGAAGGAGAACACGTCCGATGCCTAAATTAAAAGAACACAGGTAGAGGTCTCATTTAAAGAAGCCTTGGAAGAAAAAAAATTGCGTGATGTCAAGGAACTCCTAAACATCTGGGCGTGTACAGGACCATAATGACGATGCAAATTGGAGGTTGACAGGGAAGGAAGCAAGGGGTACTTCTGTACTCCCAGTCCTCACCATGAATCAAAACTCATGGTGGAACTTCAAGAGAAAACGCTGAGCCACGGAGTAAAGGGGGTGGTAATTATACTAAGGAAGCCTTATTATGCACCGATGGAGGAGATAAATAACATAGTGGAGTGGGTTCAACTAAGTCTCAACCATACGAAGGCAGTTTCTGCTATTTTATGTCACAGCACAAGTTTGCCACAAAAATGGTAATAGCTTTAGTTTAAGAACCCTGAGTTAATAAAAAAACGCAATTGTAGACTAGAAACCAACAAATATAAGTATGATAAAACTGCCTTAATTTCGAGGACGTCATTCTTATCATAATTATTGTTTTTATAGTTTAAAAACTATAGTCTTTTTGTCTTAAAAGTTCTTTGTATTAGTCAAGCTTTGTCAAGTGCGCCCCCAAGTGGCAGATGAGGAAAAAGCCTTAGTGAATGATCTAGGACTGGTTGCGGTCAAAGCGGTGATTAAAAAATTGCAGTAGGTTATAACCGTGTCGAATTGTGCCTACCACATCCTATACTATGCACTTCTTGTCGACGTAGTCATGTCTCGCAAGTGGGAACTTTGGTAAGAGCCTCTACCAGTTGAACTATTTTTGATCTCAGCTACTTGTTGGATGTAAATTGAATATTGACCCAAGAATTACAAAAAACAAAACTGGTAGCGCCCTACTGGTCAAGAAGGCCAAAACCTCAAAGTAGGCTACAACTAAGAAACGCTGTGTCGGGCAGCCTACAAAAAGTGCACGTTCTTGTTGAACGCTGGAATAATTGAGACTAGACGTCTGACCCATCTAAAGGGTCCCTTCGAAACGGAAGCGCCAACACAGACGTGAAAAAGACAAAGATTTTAGGAGCAATCGCAGACGGAAAGTAAAAATCCAAAACAGAAGGAAGGTTCAACCTGAATGAACGCACATTAGGAGACAGTAAGAAGTCTCATGTAAAGGAGCCTTGAAAGAATGATGATGTGAAGGAGCAGATGGATGCGAACGCAGTGGAAAAGATGTATGAAAAGATTAAACCTAAGTTCCTCGACTCGTATTTGTAAGGTAGGATATTTAATAGTATTCTGCAAAGTTACGGTCACAGTGGAATAACACTCTGCTCTGGCGAAGGTTCCAAACTGTGAGCCACTAAAAAAGATACGGGTAAAGGACCAACATGAAGATGTTAACACTGGAAATTGGAAATTGATACGAAAGCAGACGAAGGATACTTTTGCACTGCTAGTTTCCTCCATTAACCAAGCCCAAGGGAAAACGCTGAGCTACGGATTCAACGACATGATAATAAACTATAGAAACCTTATAGGTGGAAAAGGTTACTCGTTAAAACTGCATTTTTGTGGGGAGAAAGGAGTCTCCTCTAACCAAGCGCCCGCCCTCTCAATTACACAGTGTAGTGTGCGTTCAAGTAAATTTTCACGATGCGAAGGCAACTTCTGCTGCTTATGTCACAGGTGGACGTAGTTCAGAAATTCGGGGTTAACGAGGAACGCACTTGCGGACTAGAATCCCGAACTTGCTTTATCTCAGCATACATCTTTAGAGAGAAGTAGGACGCACCACTCTACACTCACTTACACGATGTCTCCCTAGACTCAGTGTTCCTGCACCTCGTAACAGGGTGTGCACGTTCAACATCTCTACTTGTGACCCTTTGTCCTTGACCTAGAGACTCATTTACTCGATCATGAGCTAGGACTGGTAGCGATCAAAGCGATACCGCGAATCAGCTATCGACTACAAGACTTAGGAACTTAATATTTAAACACTGTATAGAATACACCTTTTTTTTTAATAAAAATGGTTTTTTAGGGCCCCCTCTTTGTGGAGGTAGGAAAGACAAACAAACAACCCTCATTGTGCAATCCCGCTACTTGAATTTGGTAATAATTTGATGTTGAGATCTACGAGAAAATTAAGTAACTGTTTAAGTAAGTTTTTAATGATTTTACTTCTTTATTTTTAAATGAACCAATTTTAATCATAGATATTATTCTTTTAAAATTAAAAATGCAATTTTTCAGGGTCATGCCATTTGATTTGGTAATAATTTGATGTTGAATCTACGAGAAAAATATCTAAAAGTTTAAGTTCTGATATTTTAAGGAACCTGTTTTAATGATTAATTTTTAAAAATAAAATACAATTTTTCAGGGCGATTCTACTTGAATTTGGTAATAATTTTGATGTTAAGATCTATGAAAAAATCAACTAATTCTTTAAGTTTTGAATTATCTTACTCTTTAATTTTTAAATGAACCGAATTTAATAATTATTTATTTAAATTAAAAATTGAATTTTTCAGGGGCCATGCTACTTGAATTAAGTAATAATTTGAGTTGAGATCTGTGGGAAATCTAACTAAATCTTTAAGTTTTTATTGTTCTTAATTCTTGATTTTTAATGAACTGATTTTAATGATTAATTTTTAAAATTAAAAATTTAATATTTCAGGAGGCATTCCATTTGAATTTAGTAATAATTTGAGTTGGGATCTATGAGAAAACTAACTAAAAGTTTTTAGTGATTTTAATTATTCATTTTTAAATGATTCAATTTCAACGATTAATTTTTTAAATTAAAAATGTAATTTTTCAGGGCGACCCCATTACTTGAATATGGCAATAATTTGTTGTTTAGAAAATTAATTAATTCTTTATTTTTTAATGATCTTACTTCTTTATTTTCAAATGAACAAATTTTAATGATAGATATTGTTCTTTTAAAATTAAAAATGCAATTTTTCAGGGTCATGCCACTTGAATTTGGTAATCTTTGAGAATCTATGAGAAAAATATCTAAAACTTTGTTTTGATTTTTAAGGAACCTATTTTAATGATTAATTTAAAAAAGTGCAATTTTTCAGGGCGATTCTACTTGAATTTGGTCATAATTTTAAGATCTATGAAAAATTAACTAATTATTTAAGTTTTAATGATCTTACTTCTTTATTTTTAAATGAATCGAATTTAATGATTAATTTTTAAAATTAAAAATGGAATATTTCAGGAGCCATTCCATCTGAATTTAGTAATAATTTGAGTTGGGATCTAACAGAAAACTAACTAAATTTTTAGTGATATTAATTCTTCGTTTTTAAATGATTCAATTTCAATGATTAATTTTTTTAAATTACAAATGTAATTTTTCAGGGGTGACTTCACTGCTTGAATGTGGCAATAATTTGATGTTGAGATCGATGAGAAAATTAACTAATTGCTTAAGTTAATGATCTTACTTCTTTATTTTTAAATGAACCGATTTTAATAATTATTTTTAAAATTAAAATGGATTTTTTCAGGGGCTATGCCACTTGAATTTGGTAATAATTTGATGTTGGAATCTATAAGAAAACTATCTAAATTTAATATTTTTAATGATCTATATTCTTGATTTTTTAATGAACCGATTTTAATGATAAATTTTAAAAAATAAGAATGGAATATTTCAGGAGCCATTCCATTTGAATTTAGTAACAGTGCCACTATGAGAAAAATATCTAAAACTTTAAGTTTTGATTTTTTAAGAAACCTATTTTAATGATTAAATTTTTTAAATTAAAAATGCAATTTTTCAGGGGCCATTCCAATTGAATTTAGTAATAATTGGAGTTGAGATCTATGAGAAAACTAACTAAAAATTTTATTGTTCTTAATTCTTGATTTTTAATGAACCGATTTTAATGATTATTTTTTAAAATTAAAATGGATTTTTTCAGGGGCTATGCCACTTGAATTTGGTAATAATTTGATGTTAGAATCTATATGAAAACTATCTACATCTTAATATTTTTAATGATCTATATTCTTGATCTTTTAATGAACCGATTTTAATGATAATTTTTAAAAATAAGAATGGAATATTTCAGGAGCCATTCCATTTGAATTTAGTAACAGTGCCACTATGAGAAAAATATCTAAAACTTTAAGTTTTGATTTTTAAGGAAACCTATTTTAATGATTAAATTTTTAAATAAAAATGCAATTTTTCAGGGCTATTCCAATTGCATTTGGTAATAATTTTAGTTGAGATCTATGAGAAAACTAACTAAAAATTTTATTGTTCTTAATTCTTGATTTTTAATGAACCGATTTTAATGATTATTTTTAAAATTAAAATGGATTTTTCAGGGGCCATGCCACTTGAATTTGGTAATAATTTGATGTTGGAATCTATAAGAAAACTATCTAAATCTTTGAGTTTTTAATGATCTGATATTAGTGATTAATTTATTAAAATTAAAAATAAAATTTTTCAGGGGCTACGCCATTTGAATTTGGTAATACTCTAATATTTTAAGTTTTTCGTGATTTTAATTCTTTGGTTCTAAATGAAACGATTACTATTTTAAAACTAAAAGTCCAATTTTTTAGGCGGTATTCTTCTATAATTTGGTAGTATTTTATGTAGGCATCTGTGAGAAAATTAAATAAGTCTTCAGGTTTTAGAAATCTTAATTTTTTTGAATCGATTTTAATGAATATTTATCAAAATTTAAAAATGTAACATTTCAGAGGCGATCTATTTGATTTGAATGATTCTGTTTTTTTTAAATTAAAAATGCAATTTTTCAGGGGCTATCCTACTTGGATATGGGTTTGAGATCTATGAGAAAATTATCTATCATTATAAGTTTTTAGCGATTTTTTGTTTCGAAATGAATTGATTTTGTAATGATTACTTTTTAAATAAAAAATTCAATTTTCAGGAGCGACTCCAATTAAATTTGTTTATTATCTGATGTCGGCATTTATGAAAAAATTAAGTAATTCTTCAGCATTTTATGGATTTTAATTTTTCGTTTCTAAATAAATCGATTTTTAATGATTTTTTAAAAATTAAAAATGAGATTTTTCAGGGGCAGGCCTATATAAATTTAATCAAGGTTTGAAGGTGTTATCTATCAGATGAAAATAAGATTCTTTAATTTTTATTAATATCAATTATTTATTATTACTATGTGGACTGTGTTCGTCCCAATAAGACCAATTTAAAGATCTTTTTTTTTAAGTTTTGAGTTGAGTTTTCAGGACAGTCCCATATAAATTTAATGAAGAATTGATGATGTAATCTATCTGATGATAATAAAATTCATTAATTTTTATTAATATCAATTATTATGTGGACTTATTTTGGTGATTCTTTTTTTTTATTAGAACAGGAGAATACCAGGTGAACCCAGGTATGTTTGATAATAATTTTATAATTTAATCCATGGCGAAACCAACAAACTTATCAAGTTTAGTGATTTTAAGTGTTGGTCCCAACGTGATCAATTTTAATGATTCATCTTTTAAGTTCAGGATGAGATTTTTCAGGGGCAGCCCCTTATATAAATTTAATCAAGATTTGATGATGTGATCTATCAGATAGTTACAATTTTTTTAATTTTATGTAGGTAGGATGAATTATTTATTACTGGGTGAAGTGATGTTGTTGATTCTTTTTTTTATTAGAAAAGGGTGTCAGTTTGATAATAATCTTTCTAATGGGTTTATGAGCAAACCAACCAACTTATCATGACTGTCTGTTATCTGAAAAAATAAACAAACAAATATTCACATCTTTTATTTAATGCTTAATCAATTCAACAACAAAATAATTGCAGATACGATTAAACCGATGCCCCAACAAAAAAACGCTTCCCCGAAGTGACCCAGACTTAGAACAAAATCTTCCTCGTCGTTTCTAACCTTGTAGTGATACATGCGTTTCATATCGAGGACCACTTTCGAATGTAGCCCAGTCTCGACAAGCTTCTTCATAAACACTTTCAAAACTTCGAAGAACGGATATCCATCCATTACGGCATAAAACATGGTAAGTTTTCCGATCACCGAATTGTCGACGAACATGTTCAACTTTAAGTTGTTGTCAATTTCGAACTTTACGACCTGGTACCGTGCCCCGAAAGTATGGCAATCTCGTTGATGAGCCACTCTCTGCAAAGCGTTGGGCGAGAAATCTACAATCTTATTTTTATTTTCATGTAGAGAGTATGGTGGGGTTCGATGTAATAAAAACAATCGTCAAACATGAATCGCTCTGTGCAGATAGGCATTCTAGAATCGATGATATCGGCGATGTTGAGGGTGACTTGTTGATGTTCCACTGTCAGAATTCTAATCAAATTACATTGAAAAATCAGCATAATGAAAACGGTATAAAACCAAAAGTTTTTGGAAGAAAACATCCGTAAACCGCAAAACATCCGCCTAATAGCAACCAAACACCGGTGCTAAAAACGCTTCTCAGTATTTTGGTAGCTGGTATTTTTTGAAATTTACTGACCCATACGGTATCGTCTTCAAAAGGCAACACCTCCGTCTGAATACCGGGGTGTCAAGTATTCTTCAATGAGCATGTGCTTGTCGGGACCGGTTTTTTGGCTGAAGAAGTAGGTGATATTTAGGTACGCTTTCATCTGGTGCAGTGCAAAATCTGATACTTTTCTATATATGCTCGGGATACCTTTTTCCGGCATTGTTTTGATAACGACCGGACATTCGTTAAAATTTCGCACAATTCGTTCAAAAGGTTTTAAATTTATTACAGAACTGCATAGTTGAGACTCGTAGACTGAGCACAACAACCCACATCGATTGTTTTTGTGGAAAGGATTGCTGGTGTATACTTTTAATAAACGACGATTGTCTATGTTAGTGCGTAACACCAAGACGTTGACGACGTCGATTCGCCAAAACAATAGAAATATTTCTTCAGGGTATGGATGAGGCGTTACGATTAGGTACGTAACTCTACTGTTAAATCTAGTGGTCCATGCTTTGTTCATTAACTTAGCTATTGTATTTTCCACTGTTTTTGTGTTATTACCGAATAATATAAAATTTTTTGTTGCATTTTAAAGTTGAACTGTAGTACCCAATTTAGGGGCGGCTCGTATCTACGAAAACGTACTGGTTGGTCGAATTGTATAAGACGAAAGATGAAGTGTGACCGTTGACGTAATAAATGGGAACGGTTTCCTTAAACATTTTTGATAAGAGAAGAAAGGCACAATTGGAGCGATAATTTGCCTTCGTATGGAATTGTAACAGATGCGGATGCCACGGTGTACAACATTATCAAAAATAACGTCAACATGTTACAAGTGTGTGCTTGTCAACTAATGGTGCGTTGTTATTGAAACGCATTTGTGTGTGACACGTTAATAAAGGTCTATCATTAGCTTCCATCAATTTGACAGGTTGAATTGTGATTGATTTGTAGACATCTATCAATAAGGACACAAAAATGAGGACAATTAAAAAACATTATTTGCTAGAAAACAACAAATTGTTCTCTATTTGAATATTTGAATATGAACAATTAGGCGGCTGTGATTAAATGTTAATAAGAAAAAGAAAGGAGTAGAATTAAGATGGGGAAGAAATAATGGGGCTATTGGGAACATGGATGGAAGAAAAAGATTGCAGCATTTGGAAGTGGAGGAGTGGGAAAAGGACAAAATATGAAAGGAAGTAGAGATAAAATGGTTGTGAGAACTACAGTGAAAACAGAAGAAGGAGATAAAGTAAAAATAGGAGGAAAGAAGAATTGGAGGGACTCTAATGAAAGGAACAGGGTAGGAAGGAGATAAGATGATAAAATACACAGGCAAGGCAGAATACTGTTAGAATTATGTGAGGAACGGGAATGGGAAAAATGATGAGGCTATTGGGAACATGGATGGAGGAAAAGATTGAAGCATTTGGAAGGAAAGAGAGAAAAAGAAGAACGGCGGAGGAGTGCGAAAAGGACAAAATATGAAAGGAAGTAGAAATAAAATGGTTATGAGAACTATAGTGAAAACAGAAGAAGGAGATAAAGTAGAAATAGGAGGAAAGAAGAATTGGAGAGCACTCTAATGAAAGGAACAGGGTAGGAAGGAGATGAGATGATAAAATACACAGGCAAGGCAGAATACTGTTAGAATTATGTGAGGAAAGGAATGGGAAGAAATGATGGGGCTATTGGGAACATGGATGGAGGAAAAAGATTGAAGCATTTGGAAGGAAAGAGAGAAAAAGAAGAACGGCGGAGAAGTGGGAAAAGGACAAAATACGAAAGGAAGTAGAGATAAAATGGTTATGAGAACTATAGTGAAAACAGAAGAAGGAGATAGGAAAAAGAAGAATTGGAGGGACTATAATGAAAGGAACAGGGGAAGAAGGAGATGAGATGATAAAATAAACAGGCAAGGCAGAAAACTATTAGAATTATGTTAGAAAGGTAATGTACGAGAATGTAAGAGAATATGGAAGTAGGCGGAAAAGGGTAATGAACATATATAAGTGAAAGCAGAAATACATCATCTCCCTCGGAATGTATAAGCATGTGTTTGCATATGAACTTCCCAAAGTTGCCGATAGGTGGCGATACGTGTTACATTATTATAATATTTTAGTTTGCTGTTATTTTCACACCTACCCTAACACTCAATTTAAAATTAAAGATTAATTCAAACAAACTGAATAGTATATCCTAGTAATATTTATACAAATGAAATATTAAAAACTTTTTTAAATTATTGCGTTGTGCCGTCGTGTGGTAACATTATTTCGCAATATTCAATCAATGACGAATCCGGAAAGCCAACGCATAAAGCCATCTATCGGTGACTAACACTAACACTAACACGTATAGAGAATCTACTGCTTGTATCTATGGGACGTTCTACATTCCGGGGGAGATGATGTATTTCTAATGAAAGAGAAGGATCTGTAAGTGATTATATAATTTTAGACGAAAATGTAAGGAAGAAGTAGAAAATTTGAGGATATCAAATGAGGAAGAATCAGACCATTAGCCAATAGAGATAAACATAATAGATGATGAACAGGATGAAAAAAAGAAGAATGGGAAAACTACAGAAAGATTGGAGGATGAACAAGAAATATCAGAAGAGTTAGAATAGGAGATAAAAAATATAGAAAAGGGAGGAAGCACGTGTGAGAAAGCAAAAAAGAA
The DNA here is from genome assembly GCA_030710515.1 of Abscondita cerata. NCBI lineage: Eukaryota > Metazoa > Arthropoda > Insecta > Coleoptera > Lampyridae > Abscondita > Abscondita cerata. The sequence continues at coordinate 433,201 of JALBCR010000862.1, read as the reverse complement.
GAATATTGAGAAAGAAGAAATAAGAAATAAAGCGCAACACAAGCATGAGAGTTTGTAAATTAAAAATGGAAGCAATGGATTAAACCTAGAATAGACGGCAGAAAATGGGAGATGAACACTACAAGAATATGATAGGTCGAAAAGGCAAAACCAAAAGAAGGAGGAGACAGAAAGCAAATGGCTAAATTAAGAGAAGAAGAAATAATCAGAAAGAAGTAGCAAATATGGTGGCAGGTAGGGTAGTATAAGATCGAAAGTGACGCCCGTCTAGTATAACTGGAACTGGTTGCGATCAAAGGGTGCAGCGGATCAGCTACCTAACTGTTAAAGACTTGCGTTAGTTGTAACGATGTAGGATTGTGTTTACGCACTTTTTGCTGACGTGGCGTTGTTTCTCTAGTTGGAATTACGGGGAGTCTCCTGGACTAAGTTGAATCAACTTCAATAAAAACCCCAATGTTGAAGGATGGATGGGCTAATGAGTAAATTCTGGATAACAAGTGCCTTCAGAGTATGTTGATACAGTATATATATATATATATATATATATATATATATATATATATATATATATATATACTTATCTGGTAAGATAAGGTGTAAAGGTAAAGTGAATTGGCTAAACTGGTCAAAACACTTAGGAACCCAATGAAGGTTGTCTGGAGTAGCCTACAAAAGGTACAAATTTCTGTTGAACACAGGAATTTGTGGGTCCACGGAAGGAAGTGCCGACACAAACGTTAACGAAGATGAAAGTCCTAGCAAAGTGAAAAATCTAAAACAGTAGGAGGGCTGGTTTAATGCCTAATCCAAAAAGACAGGCTAGGAGACAGAATAAAGTTTCATGTAAAGGAGCCTTGGAAGGAACCAAAATTGTCCTTCTAACCTCCTCAACACCAACCAAATAGATGCAGGATACATGTTAGAAGAGGAGATAAAACTAGAATAGATAAGGATTCACTCAAAACTGAACAAATGGTTTGAAAGCAGGAAAAACTTGTTAATGTAAGGGACAATGATAACAAGATACAATAAAGAAGAGCAAGGATTAGACAAGGAAAGTATAACGACAAGTACAAAGATTTAATAGCGGACATAATTCCAAAGTATTCATCAGAGAGGAAAAGCATGGAATAGAGGAAGATGATAGCCAGGACAGAATGGATGTGGTAAGTGATAGTAGACGAATTCCTCTGCATACGCACACAGTACTATCACCACATTACGCCCATGTTTTAAATACAAGGGTTCATCCAGATCGAGTCTTGTAGCTTCTAGGCTGAATAATCCAGTACTTTTTCCTTTAAATAAACCGAATTTATCCACAAACCTCCAAGATATGGATCAAAATATTGTGAGGTTCTTCGGTAAGAGAATACGCATTTCAAAACTTTCTTCATCATTCATATTGACAGTGATCGTCTTGGCATGATACAGTACATCCTTCGTATTTTCTTCAAATTTCTGGGATTGTCGGAATGACTCTTGATTCCCGATTTCCAGTATCTTGTTATCTAGCCAAAAATGTTTAGGTACTGTCTTCGCAAATGAATTTGACTTTGGAGAAAATCGCTGCTACTTCTTGGATATTTAATAGTTTAAAAATTAGTATTGCGTCTTATCGGCCAAAAATAAATGTCTTTTAGAAAAAAATCAAATATTTTTGTAAGAGGCTCTGCTAGTTGAGCTACTCGTGGGAACAAAATGAATATTGATCCAACAACTACAAAAAAACCAAAATTGATAAAAAGTATCAAATGAAACCGTTAGGCTAAAAAGTAGACCACTACAACCAAGGAATGTGTGTGGAGTAGCTTACAAAAAGTGAACGAAGGAAATGGTTGGGTGGTCTGAAGGAGGAGAAGTTTGTAGTTCTTCAGAAGGAAGTGCCGATACAGACGTACAAGAGGCAAATATCCTAGGATGAATCGAGGGAAGCTAAACGTCCAAAATAGAAGGAGAACACGTCCGATGCCTAAATTAAAAGAACACAGATTAAGAGACAGGTTAGAGGTCTCATTTAAAGAAGCCTTGGAAGAAAAACAATTGCGTGATGTCAAGGAACTCCTAAACATCTGGGCGTGTACAGGACCATAATGACGATGCAAATTGGAGGTTGACAGGGAAGGAAGCAAGGGGTACTTCTGTACTCCCAGTCCTCACCATGAACCAAAACTCATGATAGAACTTCAAGAGAAAACGCTGAGTTACGGAGTAAAGGGGGTGGTAATTATACTAAGGAAGCCTTATTATGCACCGATGGAGGAGATAAATAATATAGTGGAGTGGGTTCAACTAAATCTCAACCATGCGAAAGCAATTTCTGCTATTTTATGTCACAGCACAAGTTTGCCACAAAAATGGTAATAGCTTTAGTTCAAGAACCCTGAGTTAATAAAAAAACGCAATTGTAGACTAGAAACCAACAAATATAAGTATGATAAAACTGCCTTAATTTCGAGGACGTCATTCTTATCATAATTATTGTTTTATAGTTTAAAAACTATAGTCTTTTGTCTTAAAAGTTCTTTGTATTAGTCAAGCTTTGTCAAGTGCGCCCCCAAGTGGCAGATGAGGAAAAAGCCTTAGTGAATGATCTAGGACTGGTTGCGGTCAAAGCGGTAGGTTATAACCGTGTCGAATTGTGCCTAGCACATCCTATACTATGCACTTCTTGTCGACGTAGTCATGTCTCGCAAGTGGGAACTCTGGTAAGAGGCTCTACCAGTTGAACTATTTTTGATCTCAGCTACTTGTTGGATGTAAATTGAATATTGACCCAAGAATTACAAAAAACAAAACTGGTAGCGCCTTACTGGTCAAGAAGGCCAAAACCTCAAAGTAGGCTACAACTAAGAAACGCTGTGTCGGGCAGCCTACAAAAAGTACACGTTTTTGTTGAACGCTGGAATAATTGAGACTAGACGTCTGACCCATCTAAAGGGTTCCTTCGAACGGAAGCGCCAACACAGACGTGAAAAGGCAAAGATTTTAGGAGCAATCGCAGACGGAAAGTAAAAATCCAAAACAGAAGGAAGGTTTAACCTGAATGAACGCACATTAGGAGACAGTAAGAAGTCTCATGTAAAGGAGCCTTGAAAGAATGATGATGTGAAGGAGCAGATGGATGCGAACGCAGTGGAGGAAAAGATGTATGAAAAGATTAAACCTAAGTTCTTCGACTCGGTTTGTAAGGCAGGATATTTAATAGTATTCTGCAAAGTTACGGTCACAGTGGAATAACACTCTGCTCTGGCGAAGGTTCCAAACTGTGAGCCACTAAAAAAGATACGGGTAAAAGACCAACATGAAGATGTTAACACTGGAAATTGGAAATTGATACGAAAGTAGGCGAAGGATACTTTTGCACTGCTAGTTTCCTCCATTGACCAAGCCCAAGGGAAAACGCTGAGCTACGGATTCAACGACAAGATAATAAACTATAGAAACCTTATAGGTGGAAAAGGTTACTCGTTAAAACTGCATTTTTGTGGGGGAGAAAGGAGTCCCCTATAACCAAGCGCCCCGCCTTCTCAATTACACAGTGTAGTGTGCGTTCAAGTAGATTTTCACGATGCGAAGGCAACTTCTGCTGCTTATGTCACAGGTTTGACACAAAAGTGGTGGACGTAGTTCAGAAATTCAGGGTTAACGAGGAACGCACTTGTGGACTAGAATCCCGAACTTGCTTTATCTCAGCATACATCTTTAGAGAGAAGTAGGAGGCACCACTCTACAATCACTTACACGATGTCTCTCTAGACTCAGTGTTCCTGCACCTCGTAACAGGAGTGTGCACGTTCAACATCTCAACTTGTGACCCTTTTGTCCTTGACCTAGAGACTCATTTACTCGATCATGAGCTAGGACTGGTAGCGATCAAAGCGATACCGCGGATCAGCTATCGACTACAAGACTTAGGAACTTAATATTTAAACACTGTTTAGAATACACCTTTTTTAAATAAAAATGGTTTTTTAGGACCCCCTCTTTGTGGAGGTAGGAAAGACAAACAACTCAAAAGCTTGTGATTGCCGACGTTTCGCCCCTAATTGTGAGGGCTTTTTCAAGGTTTACACAAGTATGAGTTGAACGTCAGTTTCCTTTCACCTTTCTTTATTGACTGATGAAATCTCGAATTTTTATCTACTTCTGTTCCGAAGATATCGGATGTAAAGCAAAAGCGTTATAACCGTGTCGGATCAATCCGTGGGAACAAATTGAATATTGATCCAACAACTACAAAAACCTAACAGCGCCTGATGAAGGGGTGGGAAAAGTGGTCGAAAAACCGACACTCTCAAAGTAGGCCACAACGAAGGAAAGGTGTGTGGAGCAGGTTACAAAGGGTACAAGTTTTGTTAAACAGGATATGACAACACTGAGGAAGAGTTTGTAGTTTCTTGGAAAGAATTGGCAGCGCATACGTAAAAGAGGCAAAGATCCCAAAATGAGAGTCCGAAGGAAGTCAAAAGTCCAATTTGATGCCCAACCCAAAAGAACGCAGATGAAAAGAGCTTGGGAGAAAACGAAATGGCGGCGACGTCAAAAAACTTCTAAACACCGAGCAGATGAATGCGATCTGCTCCAATTACGAACGTAGTGGAGGAATAATGTAGGGAAAATGTCAAACCCAAGTTCCTCGACTCGATTTGTAAGACAGTGGCTCAAGATGGTGTTAGTAAATCTTGAGAAAGCAAAGTGTAATTAAACTAAGCAAATTATCATGGAGACGGCGGAGGAACAGAAGCCCTCGTTTACCCAAGCATCGTTTTATTAACGCAGTGGCAGCTTCTGTTGTCTTATGACGCAATTTCGTCCAAGACACAAAGTTGTGACCTAGTTCAGGAATTCTTATAACTACAACCATAACCAATGATTGTTTCATAATACACTGGCGCTGATACAACTGCAGAGCTGGAAGTCACTGAAGAGAAGAAGGAGGTGATTTTTATCTTGCACGATGGCTCTACGGCTGTATCATAGACTATCACTTCGTAACAGGAGCATGCGCCATTATGCTACACTTTTCCCAACCCAATCACGTGTAAGGGTCGAAACACTCACCGATTTCAAGCTAATATTGCGATTTTTGTTATTAAAATAATCTGAAAAATTAAACTAGAAACCGTAGATTGGCCGCAGTTTTATTACCATGGGATGGCATTATGAAATATTTTTTGACAAACTTAATTTAAAATGTTAAACAATTTGTTGTTCTCTAACAAAATAGGCCACAATTTAGGTTTAGGTTTTTGAGTCAGATACTGTGATTAGGATTTCAGTGATTCAATGAAATATAGATTAGGAGTTTGCTAGTTTTTTATCAAAACGTACCATGGTACGTTTTGTCTTGTTGGGAGGGGATTTGTTACGGATGTTTTTGTTCAAAGATTTTTGGTTGTTCATCAATTAATTGAGACTTAAATTTTATAACTAATACCCTAAACTTTACAAACAGGTGTAAGTTAAGAAACCACGTGATACCAATTAATATTGAAGTTCTTCTTTCTAGTATAACCGATTGACATCTGTGCACATTAATAAAACTCGTAGATTCAAGAAAACTCAATATTGACAAAAAAATTAATGAAGAGTAAAGATAATTAAAATAAAAGTAACTAATGAATTTTAGTTTTTTAATTAACACGAATGCATGTTTATTGTGGTTGTTGCAACTGATTAACTAAATAATTTAATTATTGGTTCTTAATCTTGCCTGCTTATCAAACAACGTCCTGCTTCCTCGTCTGCTTTCATTAAAATAAATAATTTTCATTCGTCTAGTTCAATTCAAAACAATTAAAAATGTTTCAAATTGTCATCTTTATCGTGTATTACTTTCTGGCAATGTGCGCCCAAAAAGGTATGGTTGTACCACTTGCATTAAATTGTTGCTAATTTTAATCACCTTACAGCGCATTCTTTATGTTGGGATTCCGAATCCTGCACTTGCCCGAGGGAATGGCAATTTCCTTATTGTTCGTGGTTCGTTTGCAAATGCGATTAAAAATTGATTTGTAAAAGAAAATAAATTTTTTAACTTGTTATCACGTCATTTAAGGGTCCTAAGTTATACAGATTTGAATTTACCGCCGAAAACTTTCACATTACCTACAACAGATGTCGGTGTCTTCGTAGCAAAATTGATCCGGTAGAGGAGCCTTCGCCTTCTTTGTTGTTGGAGGATATTTGAGTAATAAAATAAAACAAAAAACAACAAATATAATTCAGTTTACTAAATATTTACATATATAGTTTCCAAACAAATCTTCTCCGATTAAGACCACAGCCTTTGGAAAAAATGTTTGAAAAAGCCAGTCTTACTGTTTACGTATTCGTAGTCAGAGTCAATCAAATTTACATCCGCACCACCTTCATCGACAAGAACGCGTACAAGTTTAGCATTTCGATTTTTGACGGCTAGATGAAGAGCACATTTGTTATCTCTGTTCAGTAAATTAACGTTGACAGTTTCAGAAACTATTTGTTTAACGAGATCAACTTTTCCGAATGCACAAGCGTAATGGAGCGCAGTCGATCCTGAAGAATCGACCACGTTTACATCGGCACCTTCGTCGAGAAGAACGTTCGCTACTTTAAAGGATTCGTTTTTGATCGAAGAAATCAAAGCGGTTTCGCGGTTTTCGTTTTGCACATTTATGTTGGTAACTTTCGGCATAATTTTTTTAACAAGATCTACATCGGAGTGCGTGCATGCGTAATAAAACGCCGTCGCTCTTAAAGAATCGATTAAATTCACATCAGCTCCTTCGGTGATAAGAACGTGCGCGATTTTAAAATTACGATGCTTCAGTGCTACATGAAGCGCTGTATTCCGATCTTCGCCTTTCAAATTTATGTCGACAATTTTGGATATAATTTTTTGACGAGATCGGTTTGTCCGAGTACGCATGCGCGATGAAGCGCCGTCGATCCCGAAGAGTCCGCTAGGTTTACTTCGGCACCTCGATCGACGAGGGCGTGGGCTACCTTAAAATTTTGATTTATAAGCGATAGATGAAGAGCGCTCTCGCCACTTTTGTTCTGAAAATCGATGTTTCTAACTTTCGGGAATTTTTCGACGAGATCCAGTTTGCTGTGTGCGCATGCGTGCATAAATTCGGTCGTTCCCGATGAATCGATCGCGTTTACTTCGGCCTTCTGTCGACTAGAGTATTAGCTATCGTGAACTGTCGATTGCGAAGTACAGTATGAAGAATGCTATCGCCGTAATGGTTTTGTATGTTTATGTCAATAACCGTTGGTAGCATTTTTTTTACAAGCTGAAGATTGTTGGACGTACACCCGGAAAAGAAAGCCGTTAAACCACGAGCATCGGGTAAATTTACGTCGCCTCCTCGATCGACGAGGATTTCGGCGATCTCGAAATTGCAATTAGAGATCGCTATGTGAAGAGCAGTTTCGCTGTTTTCGTCTTCTAAGTCTACGTTCTCTATCGACGATGTCATTTGTTCCACAATTTTAGTTTTAGACAATCGACAAGCCCAAAGCAACGGAGTCCTGCCCAAAGCGTCTAACAAATTTACGTCGGCGCCTATTTCGACAAGGAATGTTGCGACTTCAAAATTCCGAGCTTGAAGGGCTAAGTGAAGGGCGGTTTCGCCATATTTGGTTGATGAGTTTATGTCCGTAACCAAGTGCAACATTTTCTTAATTAAGTTGATTTCGGTGTATGCGCATGCGTAATGAAATGCGGTGGCGCCTGAAGAGTCGGAAATGTTGACGTCGGCACCGTTTTCAATGAGATGTTCAATTGTGACGTTATTTTGGTGCTGGAGGGCTAAATGGAGTGGAGTTTGGCCCTCTACGTTTTGGAAATTTACATTCTCGACCATTGGCCTTATTTTATCGATGATGGAAGCGTTGCCGAATTGGTACGCGTAAAGAAAAGCGTTTGCGTCCAAGCTACATTAAGTAGGAGGAGGGCCATTTGAAAATTGCGATTACGGAGGAGGGCTTGAAAGCATTGTCGCCGTACCGGACGTGTTGACTTGCCAGCATCTTTTAATGAGATCATGTTTATTACGAGCGCACGCCAAATAAAAAGGCGTCGTACCCGAATTATCAACCAAATTAACATCGGCGCCTTCGTCGACTAGAATGTGCGCAATGTTGAAGCAACGGTTACGAAGAGCCGAATGTAGAGCGCCTTGACCACACTTATCCTGCAAATTTATGTTGGCAATCAAGGGAATCATTTTCTTTACCAGAACAATCTTAGCGGACGTGCACGCTAAGATGAACGGCGACATACCGTCAGCGTCGGTTACACTGACGTCGGCGCCTGCATCGACGAGGATATGCGCTATGTCATATTCCCCATTTCGAAGAAGTAAGTGGAGAGCCGTTTTGCCATATTTCTCTTTCACGTTGATGTCCGTCACGATTGGAATCATTTTCTTTACGAGATCAATAATCCCTACTTCGCACGCGCAAAAAAACGCCGTGATCCCTAAATTATCCCGTAAATTGACATCAGCACCTTTGTCAACCAATGCGTGGCTCACATCAAAGTTTCGCGCAAAAAGCGCCATGTGTAGGGCGGTTTCTCCAGTGTAAGACGTTAAGTTAATGTCTACAACTTTTGGAAGCATTTTGGCAAAAAGATCAATATTTCCGTACAAACAGACGTAATGGAATGGCGTCGTTCCAGAATTATCGGCCAAATTAACATCCGCCCCTTCGTCGATCAAAATGTTCGCAATCTCGTAAGCGTGAATTCTTAACACCGTATGAAGACCACTATCACCGAACTCGTTTACTACCAAGTTAACGTCGCCCACCATTGGAAGCATTTTCTTAACGAGCTCAATTTGGTCGGACGCACAGGCGGTGAGAAACGATGTATTGCCAGAAGAGTCGACCATATTAACATCCGCCCCTCATCAACCAAAACGTGTGCAATATCAAAATGCCGGTCTTGAAGAACTATCAGAAGAGCTGTCTCCTCGTATCCGTTTCTCATGTTTACATCCACCAACATAGGAAGCATCTTCAACAAGATCAAGTTCGTTCGACGTACGCGGAAATAAACGGCGTCGCACCGTAATCGTCCACCAAATTTACATCCGCCCCTGCGTTAACAAGGACGTACGCAATATTGAACGCCTGCTCGGATTACGAAGTGAAGAGCACTCGCCGTCTTTGGTTCGCTTATTGATGTCCGCCACCATTGGAATCATATTTTCACAAGCTCGATATTCTTAAATTTGCAAGCGTAATAGAAAGGCGTCATTCCTAGAACATCGCATAGATTTACGTCAGCACCGTGGTCGATGAGAGCGTCCGCAACTTCGAAATTCTGAGCTTGTATAGCTAAATGAAGAGCAGTTTCGCCGTAGATGGATTGAAAGTTTATGTCTTCAACAGATGGTAGTATCTTGGTGAAAAGATCGAGTTTGTTATCGTATGCGCATGCGTAAAGAAACGCCGTAGTACCAGATTCCTCAGTTAGGTTTATTTCCGCCCTTCGTTGATGAGGGCGCGCGCAACTTCGCAGTTTTGAGATTGAAGGGCCAAATGTAACGCAGTTTTACCTTCATTGTTTTGAAAGTTTATATCCGTAACCTTAGCTAAAACTTCTTTAACAACATCGATGGTACAGAATTGGCAAGTATACAGAAACACGGTCGTACCGGACGCGTCGGGTAAATTCACATCAGCGCCTACGTCGATTAGGATGCGCGCAGTGTTTAACTTACGGTTCCGAAGTAGTAAATGAAGGACACCATCGCCGCTTTGGTTTCGTAAGTTTACGTCAACTCCCATTGCAAGCATTTTTTTTACAAGAACTTCGGTGCGAATAACTAGGTGAAGAGCAGTGTCCCCGGAGTTGTTCCGAAAGTTAACGTCTTCTACCATCGGAAGCATTTTATTTACAAGATCGACGTCACCACACGCGCACGCTAAAAAAAAAGCCGTCGTACCAGTTACGTCTGCGCCTTCGTCGATGAGAATGTGCGCAATCTCAAGAGACCGATTTTCAAGAACTATGCAAAGAGCGTCATTTCGAACTTTGGCATCTGGAACCATTTTTTAACCAAATCGATTCGGCAAGACGTGCACGCAGAAAAACGGTGTCATCCAAGAACGTCCGATAAATTAACGTCAGCACCTTCGTCTACGAGCGCGTGCGCAATTAAAAATTTCTTGGCTTTCAGTGCTAAATGAAGAGCAGTTTCGCCATAGATCGTCTGCAAGTTGATCTGTATCGATGGTAATTTTAGCATCATTTGTACAAGATCGAGTGTGCCATAAGCACAGGCGTAATGAAACACAGTCGAGTTCGTAGTATCGGCTATGTTTATGTCAGCCCCCATGTCGATCAGACTATAAACGATGTCAATATATTGGTTCTCGAGTGCTAAATGAAGGCTGCATTTACCATCGCCGTTTTTCAAGTTTAAGTCTTTGATCATTGGTTGTATTTTACTGATAACATTTGTGTTACCAAATTGGTAAGCGTAAAGAAACGCGTTGGTACCGGAGGCGTCGGGTAAATTCACGTCGGCGCCAGCATCGACGAGCACGTGCGCCATATTGCAATAACGGTTTCGAAAAACCATATGAAGCGTGTTATCTTCGTTTACGTTCGCAACTTTCGGAAGCATTTCTTTCACTAGATGCAACATGTTCTTCCTACATGCGGAGAAAAACGGTGGCGCCCAATGTATTTTTAAATTAACGTCGGCGCCTTTACTAACGAGTTCCATGGCAATGTTGAAGTTTCCGTTTTCAACAGCTTTGTGAAGCGCGGTCTCGCCTTCGTTGTTTCGATGATTTACGTCGATAACTTTCGGAAGTATTTTTGACCAAATTGTATTCGCGTGCGTAATGTAGCGCGGTCGATCCAGACGCGTCGACTAAGTTTACATCTGCGCCTATATCGACGAGAACGTGTGCAACATAGTTGGAAATTGCCAAGTGAAGCGCACTGTCGCCGGCGTTGTTCTGTAAGTTAACGTCGGTTACGGTTGGAAGCATTTTTTTGACAAGATCAATCTGTCCGAGTTTGCACGCGTAAATAAAAGGGTTCGTGCCTGAGGCGTCGACCAAATTAACGTCGGCGCCTTTATTGAGGAGAGCGTGCGCTATCGTATACTTTTGGTTACACAGCAGTAGGTGGAGAGCGGCGTCATCGTTTTTGTTTTGTAAATTTACGTCGGTAACAGTCGATAGCATTTTTTTGATTAGTTCCGTTTGCGAAAATTGGCACGCGTAAAGAAACGCGTTCGTACCAGTATCGTCGATTAGATTTACGTCGGCGCCTTCGTCGACGAGAACGTGCGCTACATCGTTGCAAATTGCTAAATGAAGCGCATGTTTTCCTGATAGTTTTGTAAATTCACGTCGATAACTGTTGGTAACATTTTTTTGACGATATCAAGTTGTCCTGACTGGCATGCGTAAAGAAATGGAGTTGTGCCGGAGGTGTCGCGTATATTGACGTCGGCGCCGTTGTTTATAATGATATGCGATATAACGTAATTCTCGCCTTTGATCGCTTTGTGAAGAATCGTTTGTCCCATCGTATTCTGTACGTTGACGATCGAAGGGTTGATAATTTTTCTTGCGATATCAATTTGATCGTGCCCGAGTCCGTAAAACAACGCGGTTTCGTTCCAACGATTCACCATGTTTATATCGACGTCTTCGTTGATGAGAACTTGCGCGACATCTGAACGCGCATTTTGAAAGCTCTATGGAGGGCGCCATCTCCTTTATCGTTTTGTAAGTTTATGTCAGTAACCATCCCAACCATTTTCTTAACGAGATCACATTTAGCATACTTGCACGCGTATAGGAACGCGGTCGAGCCCACGTTGTCGCTTGAATTTACGTCGACGCCTTCGTCGAGGAACACGTGCGCAATCTCATAGTTCTGATTCTGAACTGCCAGATGAAGCGCGTTTTGCCCGTACTTGTTCTGTACGTTAATGTTCGAAACCAAAGGAATTATTTTCTGGAGGAAGTCGATTTGTTTGAACAAGCACGCGCCAAGAAATGGGGTGTATCCTAAAGAGTCGGGTATGTTTACGTCCGCCCCTAGGTCGACGAGCTCTTGCGCGAACTTAAAATCTTCGCGTTGGATCGTTAGATGAAGAGCGGTTTCGCCTTCATAGTTCTGCGTATTCACCTCCGGAATCATCCGCATTATTTTTTGATTATGGTTAGATCGAAGAACTTGCATGCTGAGAGGAAAGTGGAAGCGTAGACGTGGGCGCCTGCGTCGAGCAGGTTGTGCGCAATTTCGAAGTGTTGATTCTGAAGTGTGAGATCGAGAGCGTGTTCTCCGCACTCGTTACGCGAGTTTACGTCAGTGACTGTTGGAAGCATTTTTTGAAGTAGAGAGAGCTCGTTGGATGCGCATGCGCAAAGGAAGGGTGTAGTTCCGGAAACGTCGGGTAAGTTCACGTCAGCACCTTCGTCGATGAGGATGTGGGCGATGTCAAAGTTTTTGTAACGCATAGCTACGTGCAAAGCAGTTTCGTCCTCTTGGTTTCTTAAATTTACGTCACTCAGCGACGTTAAACATTTTTTGATTACGTCTCCGTTCCCATACCTGCACGCACAAAAATTCGTCCGAAGTTACAACGGCTCCTGCTTCGAGGAGTACGAGAGCTATATCAAAGAATCCATTTTTGATGGATGCGTGCAATGAGGTTTCGCCGACGACGTTACCCAAGTTTACGTCAGCAACAATCGGGAGTATTTTTAACGAAATCTATTCTGCCGAGTTTGCACGCAAGAAACAACGCCGACTCGTCTTGAAGGTTCGTCAAGTTGACGTCGACCCCGAATCGACGAGTTCGTGCGCAACACGAAAACTTCCGAACTGAAGGGCTTGATGAAGCGCCGTTTTCCGATTTGCGTTTTGCAAATTCACGTTAGCGACCATCGGACGTATTTTTTGGAAAAAATCGATTTCGTCTGAGTGACAGGCGTAATGAAACGCGGTCGTGCCCGAATTGTCGGCCAAATTCACGTCGGCCCCGTTGTCGACCAAAGCGGTCGCGATCTCATAACTTCCGTTCCATAGAGCGATGTGGAGCGCGCTCGTGCCGTTCTTATCTTGGAAATTGATGTCGGCAACAGTGGAAGAAATTTTTTTTACGAGGTCGATCAACACGGTGACGTCGTCCGAAGAAATATTGTTTACCAGATCAGATTTACACACGTAGAACAATGGCGTCGTTTCAAAATCGTCGCTTAGATTTACGTCGGCGCCTTGATCGAAGAGGATGTGGGAGATGTCAAAGTTCTGACTTTTGATGGACAGGTGCAGGGCACTTTCGAGGTTGAAGTTCTGACAGTTTATGTCTGTAATTTGTGGCAGTAATTTTTGGACAAGATCCGCCGTGCCGTATTCACACGCGTATAGAAACGCGCTCGAGCCCCACCAATCCTTCAAATTTAACTCGACACCTTCGTCGATGAGTCGATGCGCGATGGTTAGATTCTGGTTTTGGAGCGCCAAGTGGAGGGCGCTTTTCCCTTCAAAGTTTTGTAAATTAAGATCGGCCGTAGATATCAATAGCTCTACGTTATCTAAACGATTGTGGATGGTGGCGTAATGCAAGGCGGTACACCAACCGCAATCAGTTTTGTTAACCTCGACGCCAGTTTCGAGTAGATGTCGCAACTCTTCCTTACCACCAAAAGCTGCAACGAAACCGATGTCATCGTCGGAGCGTGTTTTTCGAACCAGCTCTAAAACAGTATCCGATTCGTACTCATCCGAGTATCGCACCAAATTAGTGAGAAACCGCAGTAATCTTCAAGTGAGGTGTTCGGTTGGACACGCTTCTCAAGTAAATCGCTTCGTGAAAAGTACCTTAAAGTTAATAAGAATAAATAACGATATTCATATAAATTACATTGATAGAAAATTGAGTTCTTTTCGTACAGGTAAAATGAAAACTGCGGATTTTTGATAATTGACACAGCTTGTTCGCTATAGCGAAAGTGTTCGATCTAATCGCGTAATCTAAGGCGTTGTATTGTAGTAACTGGTCTTTGATGTCAAATTCAACATCTCCTGACAAAACGTCTAGTATCCGTTCCATGCCGACGACGCTCGTGTAGTACGACGAATAGTCTAAATCGTAGCATGCGATCAAATGCAAAACCGTTCGGCCACCATCGTCCACCAAATTGCTAGACGCCCGATCCAACCCGATCAGCTCCAACGCCTCGTTCACGTTCCGATTAATTACGCTTAAGTGTAAAGGAAAACCTTTCGCCAAGTACCGATCGAAAACGTTGTACATAAACTCGTTGTCTTCATTAAATTTGTACTGGATCAGATGACGAACGTCTTCCTTCTTGTACCAACGATACAACCATTTCGCCGCCAAAAACTCGGCGAACGTGCGGTGCACGAAATTCACATCCAACATTTCTTCAGAATTTGTTTGGCGTTGATGAACCGCCACGACGCCTTCCCTCTGCAAAAAGTGAATAATCCGATCATCTTCTTCATAATACTCCCTCAATTTTCCCTCAACACCCAATTTCTCCAACATCGACGGCGGAAACACCGTTTGCAACGCAAACAACTGCTGCAGTTTTTCTAAAAACGTCCGCATATCCCTGTAGATGTCACCGAATTTTTGACAAAATATATTGGTCTTCTCTTCCAAAAAACTGTCGTACAAAAATATCAGATCAAATTTATCGTTGAAGGTAAATTCGTTACTCTTCACTATCCTCTCGAGATCGCTTTTAAAAACGTCCGCCAAGAGTTTAGTTTGCAACGGCAACCCGGTGAACCTATTATCGCTGTCGTTTAAGTTAGCGGCCGCCGCTTCCAAAAGTTTATCAACAAATTTCGTAACGATCTCTTTCTGACCAAGCCCTCGAAATATTGCCTCAAAATTGTTTCTGATCCTCAACGGTCAACGGTTTTAACGTGCGCGAAATCGTATCCAAAGCGTCTTCGAGATGCGCCTTCGTCACAGGACGTGTAGTCACCCATATCTTATAACCACTCGCGTGCAAACACGTTGCAATCGAAGTCGCCTCGTCTTTATAAGTCGTCGAGATTTCGTCGAAACCATCGAGCAGAACTAAAACCTTCTTTAATTTTACGAACTTCAAAAACCTTTTCCTCCAACTCGGAGTTTGGAGAACGTTGATGGAAATAGTTTAGATGATCTAAGGCGGTTTTGCCCGCGTTCTTCTTATAATACTCGTTGTGTTCGTTTAAATTCACTTTGAGAACCCAATAATTCGGTGGCGTGTTCAAAGAAACGTAATTTAAGAGTTCGGTTTTCCCATACCGGGGTTCGCGTTGATCACGCAAACCGATTGATCCAACAATTCGTCGGTTGCACCCAACAATTAACGTCTTCGTCCAAATTTTCAAGTTGAACAACTTGATGGGTCCTTAATTTTTTCGTATCGGCGCAACTGCGTACCAGCTCGAAAAAGTTCTCGTTTACTAGGATGAGTTCGTGGTAGTTGCATTTTGGGGGAGGCTCATCTTCGAAAATTACTTCGGATTTAACGTTTTTCGAAATTTTTGCGAATGTTGTACGACCTATTCCTCGCAAGAGGAACTTGGAGTCCGATAGCGACCAAGGATGGAAAAGAATTTTTGAGAGGACGCGGGGGACGTAGAACTGTAACGCGGTTCCTTGGACGCATCCTATGTTGTACTCGTCCGTGATAATCTGAATGATGTCTTTGCATTTGATCAGTTTGTACATGGATTTGTTTATGAAGTTTTGTAGGCAAGCGCCCGGGCGCTTTGCAAAGTGATCGGGTGGTTTAGAATTAATTTTTGGTGTTTTTCGTCCAAATGGTTTAAGTTTGATAAGCAATTAGATGAAGCGGGATTGATGACGCTCGCCAACGCTATGACTGAGTAACTGATGTTATGTGATAATCGTAACGCGACTTGGACGCGATCAAAATCACTGGAGCTTTTGGTTTCTACCAGCAACGGCACTTTTCTTTGCAACCACAACGTTTGGTACACGCAGCGAGCGGTCAAACTCCTTTCACCAATGGTTTTCAACAAAATATTTTCTTGGTTCCAATTATTTAACTTACAGTGTTGAGCAATCTCGTTGCTAACGTAAGACTCAAAAAGACTTGGTCGCTTCGGTTGTCTCGACTAAAACCAAACCCTTATCTTCAATGATCTCATTCCACAACTTAAACTCCGCCCTGCTGGACGATTGTAACGAAAATTCCACTAAATAATCGTCTAGGATGAAGCTAATTAACTGCGCCACAACGCCATCTATGGTCAAAGCATCGAAAGATGGGTTTATAACGCATCTAACGTAAGTGTGAATAAAATCAAGATATTTTTCAAAATTTTGTTCGTAGAATCGAGGTTTCCGATCCGTTTAAGCTCCTTCTTTATGACATCATCGAGTGTGGAGGCATGCGCTTGTTGGGTGAATAATCGAAGGTGTCGTAAAAAATCTTCATCGAAATCTAAGGCTTCAGAATTGAATCCGTAAACGTTAGCGTTAGTTCCGCCATTGCTCGTATCCAATAAGACGTGGTCTTCATGGCAAACGTAAACAAAATCATAAATCGCGCCGAGGGGTCTGTTGGTGTAAAGCACGTAATTAATTTCGTCAGCATCGATCAAACTCGTAATCAATCCGTCACTGACTTCGTTAACCATATTATCTTTAATCGTCAAGTAGCTTCTTTGATATTTAGCCAGAGAAAATCCTCGCCGATTTTACTCTTCTTCTTCGCTTTCGAATCGTACAAAAATCCTTCCTCGGTATATTCTTGGGATATTCTTGATGTTTGAGTTGCATCAAGTAGGCGGTGCGTCGATCGTTTTCGTCGACTACGTAAAGAACGACGTCGTCGAAATCGTAAGCGTAATTTACGTTGGACGCGAACCAGGCGTGTTTGATTTTGGATTTTCGATACAACGCAACGCCAAAAGGGCAACGATTTTGGTTTCGTAAAGTCGGCCCGAGTCGGTCGTTCCCGATCGTTTCGACAATTTCTGAAAAGTTCTGACGAATGATGATTCGCGTAATTTTATAACCTTGGGCGTATGATTAAGCATATAATATTAAGCAACACGTTTAATTAAAGACGTAAATTAAACTCACCACTGGAGGCTCTTCCATGTACGAATCCATTCGCACGAAACTATATATGTTTATCTCACTGACGATAACTTTGCACTGATAAATGATTCATGATGCTAAGTTTAGTAGGAAGCGAGGAATTTCCCGAACCGCTACCGTATAATCTAAAGCTTTTGATTTTCTTTTATTGACCCGTTCATGCGAATTCAATCCACTATTTACAGATCTACATTAGTGAAAGTTAATAATTCATTGGGTTTTGACACAAAAGATTCAATTACAAGAAGAAATAAAAATCGAATCGAATGATTTTGTATGATTTTCTCGTTACTGGATTCACCCACTTTCTGCAGCACGACAGTGTTTTACAAGCAATTAAATTAATTATTGTAAAATGTTGAGGACAAAAGTTTTTCTTTAAAATGGTACGCATTGTGTTCATGTTCATTGTTAACAATTACGAATTAGAATTTAAATTTAAAAAGACTTTATGCATTAGTTCAGAATGAATCAATATCATTAATATTTTCTTTGCACGAAAGTCGGAAATCAAGGGGTGAGCTCACCCACATTTATTTATTTTTATCTGGTAGAAGACAACGTAGAATTACTAAGGAATAAAAGAAAGCACCAAAGTATATTAGGATGAAAACTTAATAAAAAAGAAAGCAGAGGAAAATAAAGATGGAGGCAAAGAAAATTGAGAAAGAAGAAATTAAAGTGGAAATTGGGTATAAGAAAATGTGGGTGGATAGAGAAAGAGGGATAAGAAAACGGTTGTCAAAAAACTAAAAATATGGAAAGGAGAAAAAGAAAAAAATGAAAGGAGGCAAGGAAAAATAAAACAAAAAATTAAATTTTGGAACATAGCAGTACTGAATAATAAAGGAGAAGAAGTGTCTAAGTAACGGGTTCTAAAATGGTGGGATATAGAAAAATATAGGGTTGCCGTCTCAACCTCATCGTAAATCGACACGTTCAATCTTACATCCGCATATTCCAGCGCTCTCGTTGGCGCTATTACGGATGCTGCAGTTCGGTGCGCTGTCGTTGGCGCTGCTGCGGATGCTGCGGTTTGGTGCTGCTGGCTCCAGAGGCAAATTTGTGCGTTACGCGTGCTGTATTCGACAGCTTTTGTGCGCGAGCTCGTTGCTCTGCGCATCCTGTATGCGACAGGCGAATGGACGTCAGAACCAGGCGTCTAAGCTTTGTGACGTGTGGGACGAGCATGCGGCTCTAACTCCGTGACGTGTGCGTGTGCGATTGATCGTTGACGGCTATGTTGTCGAGACGTAGTGCGCATTATGATCGTTTGTTCCTCTGAAGCAGCGGTCGTGGCGTTTGTGGTTGTTACAGCGGTCGTTCGTTTGTTGGTGTTGCAGCGGTGATGGCGTTTTATCTTAGCGGGTTTTTCTTGGGCGATGGCGTTGATGAAACGTCTTCGTTTGTGGTCTGTCAGCCCAAGTTAATGTGCGTTACATCATCGAATGCGGGAGGAGAACGTCGGTACCTACGATGTCCATAGCGGACACAACGATGGCACGCGTTGTATTGGCGGGCTTCGTCATGGCAGGCGTGATGTGGCGAGCGCAGCGGTCGCAGTGGAGGTTGTTTTTCCGTTAATGTCGTTAAATGTCATAGCGTACGTAGGTATAAAAAAAATTTTGCGATTATATCTGTTGTCGTTGTTGTTGTGTTGCTCCTCCACGAATGTAAGGCTTTCTCTGATTTTTCATCACGCCGGTTTAACCAGAGAAAGAACTAGAGTGTCGTTGTTTAATGCAATTAACACAAATACAATTAAGGAAATGCTGACAATCAGGAAGCATTTC
The DNA here is from genome assembly GCA_030710515.1 of Abscondita cerata. Lineage (NCBI taxonomy): Eukaryota > Metazoa > Arthropoda > Insecta > Coleoptera > Lampyridae > Abscondita > Abscondita cerata. The sequence continues at coordinate 414,273 of JALBCR010000862.1, read as the reverse complement.
TAACGACCTTACTTACAAAGCAAACAAACCTACTTTGTACATATAAAACGAAGTAGGTACGATAACAAAGACAGTCAATAGGTGGTGGTTACATCAGTCCAATGGTCAGCACGAGTGCGTCACTAAGACCCGACCCGGCCAGCGATCTCCGGCACGACATGTGATACCACGCTGTCAAGTATCACTCACGCAGCACATAGTACGCAAACTTACTATGTCTCACGACCTACGCTAACTTCAGTCATTTATGTAAATACTACATCACGATAACTGTAAATGAACGTCAATAAACGCATCTAAACACGAAACTACCACTCAAATTCTTTCTTTGGTCAAACCGGTGTTTAGTACACACCCTAGACGCCACAAAAATAAATGGAAAGTATGAAAAAAAGAAGAATTTATATGGAAAAAATTAACGATGGAAAAGTATAAAGTACTAAGGAATACATCGTCAGTATTTTATACATTTTACTATTATTTGGCTGTAGATACTACACGAAAATACTAGTAGTATTCGTAGATTTAAATTTTACATTCAACGAACTTTAATTTCGTAGCGGTTATCAAAGTAACGACCTTGGTTTGCTCTTATGCATGATATATGTTGTCTTTTGTATAGCTCTTGCAAGATCAATAATGTGTCAGCTTTCTCACGGTCCGAAGGTGACATCAATTTCAAGTCAACAACTACAGTTCTACAACTTTTAACTATTCGATTGCCTTCGCTTGAGACCAAGGTGAATAATATGCAAAATTCTACGCTATCAAGAAGCAAATAAGAATAATTTGTGTCTAAGTAACGGATTCTAAAATGGTGGGATATAGAAAATATGGGTTGCCGTCTCAACCTCATCGTAAATCGACACGATCAATCTTACATCCGCATATTTCAACGTTTGTCTATTCCGTGTTTCAATCGTTGCAATATGCGGATATAAGGTTGATCGTGTCGATTTACGATAGGGTTGAGACGGCAACCCCATATGAGATGGCAAAAAAAATTGTTTTGCGGTTGTCTTCTTGTTGCGTTGTGGGGCGTTCTTGTTGGCGATGTTGCAGATGCTTCGTTTCGTTGCGCTCTCGTTGGCACTGTTACGGATGCTGCGGTTTGGTGCGCTCTCGTTGGCGGTGTTGCAGATGCTTCGGTTCGTTGCGCTCTCGTTGGCGTTGCTGCGGTTTGGTGCTGCTGGCTCCAGAGGCACATTTGTGCGTTACGCGTGCTGTATTCGACAGCTTTTGTGCGCGAACTCGTTGCTCTGAGCATCCTGTATGCGACAGGCGAATGGACGTCAGAACCAGGCGTCTAAGCTTTGTGACGTGTGTGGACGAGCATGCGGCTCTAACTCCGTGACGTGTGTGCGTGTGCGATTGATCGTTGACGACTATGTTGTCGAGACGTAGTGCGCATTATGATCGTTTGTTCCTCTAAAGCAGCGGTCGTGGCGTTCGTGGTTGTTACAGCGGTCGTTCGTTTGTTGGTGTTGCAGCGGTGATGGCGTTTTATCTTAGCGGGTTTTCTTGAGCGATGGCGTTGATGAAACGTCTTCGTTTGTGGTCTCAGCCCAAGTTAATGTGCGTTACATCATCGAATGCGGGAGGAGAACATCGGTACCTACGATGTCCATAGCGGACACAACGATGGCACGCGTTGTATTTGCGGGCTTCGTCATGGCAGGCGTGATGTGGCGGATGTCTTGTCGTTGACAGGCGTGTTGTCGGGCGGCGGTTGGAACGGCAGCGGTCGCAGTGGAGGTTGTTTTTCCGTTCATGTCGTTAAATGTCATAGCGTACGTAGATATAAAAAAATGTTGCGATTATACCTGTTGTTGTTGTTGTGGTGTTGTTCCTCCTTGAATGTAAGGCTTTCTCTGATTTTTCATCACGCCGATTTAACCAGAGAAAGAACTAGAGTGTCGTTGTTTAATGCAATTAACACAACAAATACAATTAAGGAAACGCTGACAATCAGGAAGCATTTCTAACGACCTTGCTTACAAAGCAAACAAACCTACTTTGTACATATAAAACGAAGTAGGTACGATAACAAAGACAGTCAATAGGTGGTAGTTACATCAGTCCAATGGTCAGCACGAGTGCGTCACTAAGATCCGACCCGGCCAGCGATCTCCGGCACGACATGTGATACCACGCTGTCAAGTATCACTCACGCAGCACATAGTACGCAAACTTACTATGTCTCACGACCTACGCTAACTTCAGTCATTTATGTAAATACTACATCACGTTAACTGTAAATGAACGTCAATAAACGCATCTAAACACGAAACTACCACTCAAATTCTTTCTTTGGTCAAACCGGTGTTTAGTACACACCCTAGCTAGACGCCACAAAAATAAATGGAAAGTATGAAAAAAGAAGAATTTATATGGAAAAAATTGACGATGGAAAAGTATAAAGTACTAAGGAATACATCGTCAGTATTTTATACATTTTACTATTATTTGGCTGTAGATACTACACGAAAATACTAGTAGTATTCGTAGATTTAAAATTTTACATTCAACGAACTTTAATTTCGTAGCGGTTATCAAAGTAACGACCTTGGTTTGCTCTTATGCATAATGTATGTTGTCTTTTCGTATAGCTCTTGCAAGATCAATAATGTGTCAGCTTTCTCACGGTCCGAAGGTGACATCAATTTCAAGTCAACAACTACAGTTCTACAACTTTTAACTAACTTCGCTTCAGACCAAGGTGAATAATATGCGAAATTCTACGCTATCAAGAAGCAATTAAGAATAATTTCTTTTTGTTCTTGGTTTTTTCAAGTCCTCAAGTTCAATGCTCTTAGCAGTACTTAAAAAAAAAGAAAAATTGGGCATATTCTTTTTTTAGAAATTCTGCACATGATGAAAAGCAGATTAACTTTGCAGATGAAGTCGAAAAATGTAATGGTCCGGAAATCATCCCAAACTTTGATCTCAATTTCCAAATATTTTTTTTGTCTAATAATGGAGCAAAACAAAGATTAAAATAGTCTGCTTTGCTTTTCGTCATATATATCCCCTATATTCTCTATTTTTGGAAACTTGGTTCGAGGACGAATTTCTCCTATCGTGAGGGCTGAAGTTTTCAAAGTCACAAAAACGGAAATCAAGGGGATGAGCTCACCCACATTAACTTATGTGTATTTTATAATTTATTAAAAAGGAAATTGAAAATATGCGATTGGAATAGAAATGTTACTAAACATACAAAATGGGAAATATAGAAGACATGATAGAGATACTAAAGAACAAAATAAAATAATAGACACCTTGCACACTGGGCGATATCTCGGAAAATATTGGGTTTAGAAAAAACCTTTTGTAATGAAAGTTGTGCAAATCAATGAACTGCACAGTTTAAAATTATTTTCCTTATACAGAATGTTTCATAAAAGCGCGACATAGCAAAGTTATGTTTTTTTAAATGTTACTACTAATTTTTATTGCAAATTTGGATTTTTGAACAATTCTAAGGTGACTTTGTGTGTTATATATATATATGCATTCCATGTGCTAACTAAAGCTAATTGATACTTTTCCAACTTTGCTAAATTTTGAGTAATGAATTATTTAAATTAAACTCTTTAAATTAATGATTAACTTGATTTTTTATTAGCCGTTGAGCGTAGAATTTAATAAGATTTCTAATGGTTTTAGAGATATAACTCTTGCGCCATTAAAAAACGGGTAGTGTTATTTAAAAACACAACTTTGGTATGTCGCGCTTTTATGAAACACCTTGTATAAACAAAAATAATTTAAAAAGTTTAATAACAATTTTTTTTCTAAACCCAATATTTTCCGAGATATCGCCCTGCACGCTCAAATGGACCACCATGTATATGAATGAAAGTAAAGATGAAGGCAAAAGGAAATGGAGAAAAACGAAATGAAAGTGAAAATTGGGTATAAGAATATGTGGGTGGGTAGAAAGGAAAGAAGACGGGTAGAAAAAAGGGTAAGAAAATAGTTGCCAAAAGATTAAAAATATGGAAAGTAGAAAAGAAAGAGAAGAAATGGAGAAAACAAAAGAAGAATTAGATGAAGCATTAAAAAGGTTCAAAAGGGAAAAGCAGAAGGTACCGATGGAACGCAGGCGGAACAGTAGAAGTATACATGGAGAAGGTTTCTGGACAAAAAAGGGCTGAGGCAGGGCTGTCCATTAAGTAAGGAGTAGTGATAGGGAAGATAAAGGTGAAGATATTGGCATACGCGGATGACATAGTGGTTCTAGCAAAAGCAAACAAGAAATGAAAGGGGTATCAGAGGTAGTAAGAAAATATTTGGAAAAAAAGAATCTATACGTAAATGTGGACAAAATAAAAATAATGATTTTTTAAAAAAGAAGAGGGAGGAGAAAGAAGATATAATGGTGGTGGGGAGAAAAGGAATTAGAAAGCGTGGACGAATGGAAATATTTAGCATATCAGTTAAGATATGATAACAAGGACAACAGTCATATACGAGAGCTAGCAAAAAAAGGTAATGGTATAGTAGGAATGGGAGAAAGAGTGTTTGGAAACGATATAGAGAAGAGAAGGTGGATTTTTGATAAATTGGTTAGAAGTGTCATAATTTACGGAGCAGAAATATGGGGATGGAAAGAGTAGGAAAACTTGAGATAATACAAGAAAAATATTGAAATGGACAATGGACTAGACAGGAAGACACCCAGTTATATAGTGAAGGAAGAAATGAAGATTGAGAAAATAAGGGTGCAGACGGGAAAGATAGCCATGAGATATGAAGAAAGAAAAAAAAATGTAGACAAAACGAAATCTTAACTGAGTGCTGGAAGGAAGTAAGGAATCAAAAGATAAAACTCAGACAGGATGAGAGAAGACAGTACTAAATAAGGGGCGGATATGCGACGAAAGAAGTAGAAAGAATAAGAGAAGAAGGAAGGAGTATAGAAGAGGAGATAATGATTTGAGATAGAGACACACGGATACAATAAAGAAGAACAAAAATAAGAGAAACCCGATGAAACAAACAATATATTAGATTAGTTACAGAAGAATTACCAAGATATATTTTAGAAGGAAAAAGTTTAAAAGAAAAAAAATAATAGCAAGGTTTAGGTGTGGTAATGAGGAGAACGAAAACAAATAGATAGAAGATGACAAGAGGCGATGTAGGTTGTGTGGAGAGAGGTGCGAAAGTTAGGGGTATAACATGTTGCATAAAAAAGAAGTACTCTTTGAGTGCTTTCCAAATATGCAATAACATATAGGGTGTTCTATTTAAAAAAACATAAGTTTGATACACCACTGGAATACGGCACGTCACTGGTGACCAAAAATATTTTAGGGACATGGCGACGATAATTGCAAACAATTTTGCTCTTAGACTTTTTTCGATAAGTTTTATGGCAAAGAAGCTATGGTCTGAGGGAGTTTAGGTGATACACCCTGTATAGGGATAAAAACCTAATAAAAAAGAAAGGAAAATACAGATGAAAATAAAGATAGAGGCAAAAAAATTAAGAAAGAAGAAATGAAAGTGAAAATTAAGTATAAAAATGTGGGTGGATAGAGAAAGAGGGATAAGAAAATGGTTGCCAAAAACTAAAAATATGGAAAGGAGAAGAAGAAAATAAAAAGAGAGAAGGCAAAAACACAAGGAAAAAGAAGAAAAAATTAAATTTTGGAACATAGCAATGCTGAATAATAAAGGTGAAAAAGTGTTAACGTAACGGGTTCTAAAATGGTGGGATATAAGAAAATAAATGGAAATTATGGAAACAAAGAAGAATTTATATGGAAAAAAATTAACGGCGGGAAAAGTAGAAAGTACTAAGGAATACATCGTTAGTATTTTATACATTTTACTATTACTAGGTTGTGGATACTACACGAAAATACTAGTAGTATTCGTAGATTTAAAATTTTACATTCAGCGAACTTTAATTTCGTAGCGGTTATCGCATGTTGGCTTTCCGTATAGCTTTCGCAAAATCAATAAATACTTGTTTCAGCTTCCTCACGGTCCGAAGGTGATGTCAATTTCAAGTCAACAGGGTTAGTTTACAATTTTTTACTATTCGATTGCCTTTGCTTGAGACCAAGGTGAATAATGTGCGAAATTCTACGCTATCAAAAAGCAAATTTTATTTTGTTCTTTTGTTCTTTTTTTCAAGTCCTCTAGTCCAATGCCCCTCCCCTTTCTGGTAGGGTACCTTGAGTAATGAATTATTTAAATTAAACTCTTTAAATTATTGATTAACTTTTTTTATTAACCGTTGAGCGTAGAATTTAATAAGATTTCTAATGGTTTTAGAGATATAACTCTTGCGCCATTAAAAAACGGGTAGTGTTATTTAAAAAAACACAACTTTGGTATGTCGCCCTTTTATGAAACACCCTGTATAAACAAAATAATTTACAAAAGTTTATTACAAAACTTTTTCTAACCCCAATATTTTCCGAGATATCGCCCGGCTCGCACAAATGGACCACCATGTATTTGAATGAAAGTAAAGATGGAGGCAAAGGAAATGGAGAAAAACTGAATGAAAGTGAAAATTGGGTATACGAAAATGTGGGTGGATAGAAAGGAAAGAAGGGTAAGAAAATGGCTGCCAAAAAATCAAAAATATGGAAAGTAGAAAAAGAAAAAGAGGAGGGAAAACAAGGTAAAAGGGGAAAAATAAAAAGAAAAAAATTATATTTTGGAACAAAGCAGTGCTGAATAATAATGGAGAAGAAGTGTCTATGTAACGGGTCTAAAATGATAGAATAGAGGAAAAATGGGGAAAAATTAACAATTGAAAAAGTATGAAATGCTAACAATGTATGGAAAAGATATAGACAAAACTAAAAAAAATGTTGAAAGTCCTATAAAGGAAGGGGAAGAAGGAAAACTGATTATAGGAAGCTAAAATAGTAGAAGACGAAAGGAAATGGAAAAACAAAAATAGGAGATCAATGAACAATAAAATAAACGGACAACAATAACTGATAGGGTAATTTGAAGAAAGGCAACATACGAGTAAATATAGAAAAAGAAGGGAAAAGTGAATTTGATAATAAAGAAATAAAGTAACAAAAACATAGAAATTCTAAAAATTGGAGAAGATTTTGCAATCAGGCCACAAAGTAGTAAAAGCGATCTCGTGTCAGAAAAGGAAGTGCGAGGAAAAGAAGATAACGACAGAAGGGAACATACAAAGGTATAAAGAGAAAATGGAAAAGGAAACAGGAACAGCAGGAGAGATGAGCGAAGATATAGAGAGAACAATAAGAAAATGGATTAAGCAGCAAAAAACAAAAGATGAAATAGGGATTGTGAGAATGAGAAAAAGAAATGAGGATAGGAAAAAGAAAATAGAAAAAGGAAAATTGAGATAGAAGAATATAAAAGATGAAAGCAAAAAACTTTCTTTAATTTTTTCTTCATTGTATTTCTATTATCTTCCATTGTCATTCTTCTATCCATTTTCTTTTTTCTACCTCCTTTCTCAATTCCTCCCCGTTCTCTCCCAGCAACACTCTTTTCTCTTTTTTCTCAGCTCTTAATTCACTGCACTGCAGTATCAATGTTTTCCCACCTCTCCTACACATAATACTTTTCTTCATTGCCTACTCTAAATCTTGCGATTAATCTTTTATTTCCCAATCTTATTTTTCCGGTTATGTACTTCGGTTTTCCTTCTGCTATTAACTCTTCATACTTCGTATTATATTTTCTTTCGCTAATTTTGTTTCCAAGTCTCTGTACTATTTCTTCTTCTTGCATCTATTATCTTCTTTATTTCTTCCCTTGCATATTCTCCTTTTTCATAATATTTTCTTCTCCCATTTTCACCATATTTTATATTTTTCGTCTCAATCTTCTTCCCACATTCATACAATACTTATTTTCTTCCTTGCTTTCCATCTCTTCTTCATACCTTATTGCTCTTTTTCCCCTGCCTGTATGGTATTTTATCCAGTTTTAGTTTCTCTTCTGCTGGCGTTTCCTTTTCCAGTCCTAGTATCCTATTCCAATACTTCTCCAGTTTCTCCCACTTTCTAACCCCATACATCAGCACACTATTCACTATTCTCTCAAATATCTACTTTTTTTTCAAATACTCTTTCTCTTATACCCCATACCTTCCTTATTAATTTAATTTCCTTTCTGCTCTAATTTTTTAATCTGTTCTTCATCTTTATCGGCATACCTCACTGTATATCTTAGGTATTTATACTTATCTGTCATCTTTATTTATTCCTTGCTCCACTTTTATTCCTCTCTCTTTAGTCTACCTTTTTTCTTCTTCAACTTTATAATTTTGTTTTTATTTCATTTATTTCTAATTTCTTTTTTTTTCTAAATATCTGTCATCACCTTTATCATTCCTGAAGGAGTAAAAAGGGAGAAGGAAAAATAAAATAAAATATTAAAATATGGACTGTATTTAACGGAAAATGGAGGATGGAGGAAATGGGGAATACACGTTTAATGGAAGAAGAGTAGAGTCGGTAATAAACTATGTAATTGCAAATGAAAAAAGTATGAAAGACAATTGGTGAAAGTAAAAAAATGCTCAGAAGAAGGAACATATTAGAAGAAACAAACAGAGAAAGTATAGAGTGAGAACAGAAGAATTGGAAAAACGAAAGGAATGGTGGAAGTATGAGTGCCAGAAAGCAAAGAAAGGAGTGAGAAGAGGGAAAAAATGGAAAAAGGAAAATATAAAAAGATTAGGATGAAGTTCAAAGAAGAATATAGAGAAAAAGGATACAAAATAAGGTTTGAAAGAAAGATTGAACAAATAAAAATGAAGGATAAGTTTGGAAGTTCATAAGAAGAAGAAGAAGAAAAAAGAACAGAGGAGGAGAAAAATGGAAGCTAAATTATAAGAAGCTATTAGAGAGAGCAAACAAAAATCAAGGGAAAAAAGAGTAAATAACAAATAGAAGAATGTAAAAAAACAGAAAAGGAGAAATAAGAAAATACTTAGAAATTTATAAACATAAGTAAAAGGTTAAGAAAAAAGCAAAGAGGAGGAATAAGAAAAGAAGAAATGAAGAGAGCAATGGAGAAAGTGACGAAAGGAAAGGCGAAGAGACAGACTCGAACAAAAATATGGTGATAATACACACAGTATTCATGGGAGGGGATAAGAAGGCATCGATGTAAATCTTATTATGGTTTCATAATTCAGTAGCGTAATTGTCGGAGTAAAGAAAAGAAGAAAATTATATACTGCACACCGTTGCGATTTTTGTCAACAGTTCAAACAAAAAAAAATGTTACGGAATAATAAAGGTTGGCGTCACTTAAGTTAATTACGTTAAAAGAGACTAGTCGAATATGAAAAGCAGAATTCACTTACTACTTCAATATTTTTAGTTAAACTATGAAAAAAGTAAATTTTATTAAGCGACGTGTTGAATGAAAATCGAAACAGTGTTTTAAAGTTTGATCAAGGTATCTACTTCGATAGCTGGAACGAAATTAAACTACGCTGAATGCAAAATTTGAAATTTGACAACGTTAAGACGTCGAAACTAGACTTAATAAGGTTCGTGAAGTGGGACCGACTTATTACTTTGTATTTGTATGTGACAGACAAATGTTGATTTTGTCAAGAAAATGTTCTTAAACGTTACCTACATTAACTTACAGAACTACGTCGGCAACAGTGATCTTCACTTGGCTATTTCTGACTATAGATTACATCGTCGATTAGGAGGTAGAAGTAAATTGAGTAGAATCGTCTGGATCGATCACGCTTTATTACGTAAGCGAGTGCAATTTGGTAAAAAAAATGCTTCCGAAAGTCGTCGCACTTTACAAAACGATTAATGAAATTGTAGTAAAAGCGCCAATGTTATTTTAAAAAATACTTTAGGCGCCCCTCCGTTTTTCTCTATGTGTAAGAAGAATACTTCGCATCTGTCAATTTTATGTCATCGACTTTGACGAAGAAATTCCAGCTAAGGTTTAAAACGTTGAGGATAAAACGCTTTACATCCCTCGTTAACGAAGGTGTCGAAGTAAATCTAAGCGAGGATCCTGTACTACTGCGTTTCTTCTCTTGCGCATGGAAAATGGCTGTTACAGTTTCACAATTCAATAGTGTTCTTTGTTACAGTAGAGAAAAAAATATTAAGTTTACTGCCTTGTTAGATTTTTGCCAAATTCTTGGATGAAGAAAACTATTATGGAGAGCGCGTGGCGGCACTTTTAATTTGTTTTTCTTTAAATGTAAATTTGGAAAATTCCGTATCTAGTGAATTAACAAGTGTTGATATTTTTTTTAGGTGTGAATTTGGTTATTTTCTTGTCTGATTTGTATGTCCATTCCTTGTGATTCTTCGCCGTATGAGTCCTATAGGAAAGTTTGTGGTTTGTTTTATGTCTGATGAAACAACACGACACAAATTTAGTATTAATTTTAACGATAATACTTGGCTGTAGATACTACAGGGAAATACTAGTAGTACTGTTATTTTATCTTTTATTAATTTTTTTAAAACATGAATTTAATGAACATATTTTGTAGTAGAAACTGTATATATTTATCTTTGATTTACCCTGTATATGTTTTCTGCATTTATTTATATCTATGGAACCTATAGTTTTCAACTTGTCGAGTTGCGCGAATGCAAGTCGCAAGGACTGTTTATGAACCCCGAAAACGCCATTCTTACGGTGTACGTGACGCACTGTTTGTGCAAATATCTTCCTTATAAGTCCCAGAAATTCATCTGGTAAACTTATTTTTGTTGATATTATCTTTGTTTAATTGTGTTATTTTGTTTTAGGTTTTTCTTGGAGAAACCAACTATCGTTTTACCTACTACCGCTAAAATACGATGACGTAATTACCTTATCTCAGGATGGTCAACGCACCGACCAAATGACGCTGCCCTATATCATCAATTCCCGCAAATTCCTTTTTTTACGTTAAATGTTAAAACTGTAAGTATCTACCTAATCTTACGTAAATTGATCTAAAATATTCCTTAAGTGACGTGAATGCGGGTAACCGTATTATGAAGAAAATGGATCCAATTCCTATTTAAATTTTATGCTTGAAATATTATTATTTGTCCGATTATTTTACATCTCATTTCGGTAAGTCTCATTATTTAAAAAAATTGGAAATCATTTTCTAAGAAGTGTACGAACCCAACTGTTACTGTATTCGTAGATTTAAAATTTTACATTCAGCGAACTTTAATTTAGTAGCGGTTATCAAAGTAGTTGATCTTAGACATGATGCCTGTTGTCTTTCCGTATGTAAAATCTTCGTGCCATCTTTCTCGTAGTTTCTTTAAGTCTAATGTCCCTCCCCTTTCTGGTCTGGTTCTCTTCTTGGTAATACTTAAGGAAAACAAAAGTTGTAATGCATCCGGAAAACACCTCCATCCAAAATTTTGATCTCAATTTTTGAAGAATAGTTTCGTCGAATAACAAAGTCTGTTTTGCTTTTCGGCATACGTCAGCATTCTCCAAAATAATTTTTATCTTGTTGTAGAAATGAGCTTTGGTAAAACTCTTCACTAATTGTATTTGATTATCCAGTTCTTTGCAAATATGGCTCTTGCAGATTTTAAGTCGATATGATAAAGTGTGCTGTCATCATCACTTGAACTTATATAACTTTCTGTATGAAAGTTTTGGTAATGTGTACGGTTTCTTCTTCAGTGACTCCAACCATGCCCAGAAGCAAGGAAATAAAAACAGTGACTTATGGATACTCAATATTCATCCTCTTTTTAAAAAGCATTAGCTTGGAATATTGGTTTGCGACGAACCCCTGAGGGGTGACGTTTTTTAAGGTTAACATAGTCCCTAATGTATATTGACAGCCATCTTACATTGTGTTGATAGTCAAGAGAAAAGAAAAAAATTCTACTTGGAAGTAATACGCAATTTTGCGATTCTTAACTGTCCCATCTCTGTTGTGCACGCGCAGCACAAACTCAAACAAGTAAAGTTTGTTCAGACTTATCATTGTATTGGTCCTTCAAGCCGGATCCTCCAGTTGATTTACCATGTACCTACTTCACGTTTTCAATTTTAAACACTGGTCCTTCAAACCGGATTTAAGCTGAGTAACTAATAATATCTTGATCCTAAAATATTCAATACAAAGTATCGTTATTTTCTATTGATGAAAAGATATGAAGTAGTTAAAAGTCACTAAACCTAAGATAGGTAAACGTTTATGTTTGTAATAAAAACAAATTTTCTTTGCTTAAAAATGCCCGATTTTAAAACAACCTTCACGTTTCATTCATCTATAATTAAACCTACATAAAACTGGCACTAATCTCGTAATTAATCCATCAGCGTGCGCGTATTAATTACGAACGTTTATTTTTTGATGTACAACACATTTTTAATAGTTTGTTATTAATAGGCGGAACTTCGATGTACGTTATTTATTTTTCTAAAAAAAAAAAATTAAATAAAGAGAACGTTATTTACTAATGCGAATAAAATCAAAATCATTAATTAAACGTAAGAAAGAAAACTAAAGTTAGAGATTTTAATATCTGCCTACGTGATTGAACATTACTTTATGTTAATTTTCTGTCCGGCACCGCAACTTACCCAATCCGCCGCGTTTTGTGCGTCATGTTGGTGGTGAATCTTGAACTTCCGACCATTAGGAGGCTGACACGAGGGTTTTTGCTAATCTTGCGGGGCTATACAAAAAGGCAACAGGTATCATGCATCAAAGCAAAGCAAGGTTGCTACTTTGATAACCGCCACGAAATTAATGTCCGCTGAATGTAAAATTTTAAATCTTCGAATACTACTAGTATTTCCCTGTAGTATCTACAGGCGAGAATAATTTCCAATTATTATTAAAACTACTATTGTTTCGATTGAAGCAAATTATTGTTGGTTATAATTAATAGATTACTACTCACACAGCGAAAAATCACACGGACATGAAAAAAAACAAATTTTCTTTATGTAAGATTCCGGCTAAAATCGTAACAGGGTAACAAACATAATATTTGTTTTTCTTTACTTTAACAAAATCGCTATTAAATTGTGAAACCGTAACCGCTATTTTCCATGCGCAAAAGAAGCAGAAATTTTTACAAAAAAGGAAATTTAACGAACTTTTCCGTCTGGCACCGCAACTTACCAAAACTTGTTGGTGGTGACGCGTTTTGCGTCGTTGGGTCCTGGTTAGGTTTAAATCGAAATTAATTTTCCTCATTTAATAAAGATTTTGAGTTTATTTTTTCTTGTTAGTCTATCACTCTCTCTTGAATAAAAAAAAAGAAAAATAGAAATTTGGCGTTTGAGATATGTTCCGATCATTTTTTTTCCGCTCTTCCTCTTCTCTCAATAACCTCTTCTATCATCTTTACTCACTCACTTTATTCATGCAGAATCTTTCTCCCCCTTTCTTCTGTCATCGTGTACTTCAGATTGTCCAATCCCTCCCTACTTAACTTAATTAGCTCCTTTCCATCTTCTCACCAATATTTGTTTAGTTTTCCTCATTTCCACATCATTTTATTTTCTTTTACACCTTTCTTCTCCATTAGAATACTTTGTTACTTCTTCCGTTACATCTTTAGTACCTTTCCTATTCCTCTTTTTTTTCTCTTTGATTTCGCTTTGTAATCTTCTTTCAGTATCATCCCATAGATTTTGCACACAATATTTCTTCTTTTTTTTATTGTTCTAAGAATCCCATTTCCTTCTATTTTAATTAAAAATGTTTCTATGCCTTTTCTTACTTTGTCTCCTGTACATTTTTATTTCTATTTTGGTGCCTTATTTATTCCTTCTATCTTCATTTTTTACTATTTCTAACCTTTCTTAAACTTTTTTCCTTGCTTATTTCTTCTTATCTCTTCTTAACTTGGTTTTTCAAATGTATTCTTTCCATACAATAGTCTCTCCTTCGCATTATTCCTATATCATTTTCCCTTTCTTCTTTCTTGATTAAAAAAATTCTTCACTCCTCAATTTCTTTATTTCCTTCATGTTTTCCTTTTTTTTCTATTTTGATCTATTCTTTTACTTTTTGTCTCTTTTCTCGCTTCCTTATTCGCCTCTTTTCATTTTCTGTTTCACCAATTTATTTCCACTTTCTTTTCAATTTTGTTTCCTCCTTTTCTCCCTTGTCCTCTTTTTCCATTACCTCTCCCATCTATTGTTTCTCCAGCATTTTTCTTCTACTTCAGTACTTTCGTCCTTCCATATCATTCTTTCCTATCATGTCATTCTTTCTTCTCCCCACCCTTCAGCTTCATTCCAAAGTTGAAAGCAAAAATTAAAACTATTATATAGTCGATCATCGATTTTCCCTGTTTCCTACATATGTATGTTTACATTCAATATTGTCTATTCTTTTATATTTATATAATTCTAATAGTTTCCTTGCTTGTTTTAAGTCTTATCCATGTTAACCGATTTATTTTCTTCTCCATTTATTATTATTTTTTTTCTTTCTTTTATTCTCTTGTTTAAATTGTTTTTATAACACTCTCACTCTCTCTCACAATTTTATTTTTCACTTTCTTTTAGCTTTATCCACTGCATGTTCTTCATCCTTTCTCCACTCTTTTTATTCTATCCACAATTTTTTATTCTTCTTTCTTCTAACCTCCAATCTAATTTTTTGTATCTCTCATTCGTTATTCGATAAGTCTTCATCTATGTATATCCTCGCTCTTTTACTCCTCATATCTCCATTTTTTCTACACCGTTCTACTACTATTTAGTCCTTGTCTAATTGCACTGTTCCCTACACCTTCTCCTTTTCTTTTATCAAGTTTTTCTTTTTTTTCTTTTCTGTACCTTTTATCTTTAGTTTCTTAGTTTTTTTATTTACCTTCCCAGTTCTTCTTTATTGTTTCTATTTCTTTCAAATTCTTATTTTTGTATTTCATTCCCCTCTTATTACTTTGTATAAGCTTACAAGAATTCTCTTCTAATTAATTGATTCTTTCTATTATCTTAGTTCCATAGTGTCATTCTTCGGTTCCTTTCTTCAATTCTCAGTTACACACATTCTTCTTTACGTTTACCCACCCCTCCTCAACACATTTTACACTTTTTTTTTGTTTTCCATGGTCCCCAAGAATCTTGCTATTATTTTTGTCATCTACTTTCTTCTTTTTTATTTTTATTTTTTCCCGAATATTTTTATATTTCTGTATTTCTATTTTTATACTTTCCACTCCTTCTCTCATAAACACTTTCTCTCCTTCATAACACATTTTTCTTTATGATTATTTATTATTTTCTTTTATTCTTATTTTTATACTTTCTTGCCTGGACTTTAATTTTTCCGAGTTTCATGCCCTCTTCTATTGTTTAACCCTATGTCCCCTTTCTTCAAATCTTAGTTACACACATTCTTCTTTACATTTACAACCCCTTCTTTTTCTCTTGCTTTTTTTTCTTGTCTGGAAGTTTATCTTGTCCTTCTCTATTGTTTATCACTATTTCTTCTTTTTTAGTTCTTAGTTACACATTCTTCTTTACGTTTACCCACCCCTCCTCAACACATTTTACATTTTTTTTGTTTTCCATGGCCCCCAAGAATCTTGCTATTATTTTTGTCATCTACTTTCTTCTTTTTTTTTTTAATTTTTTTTCAATTATTAGTATCCGTATCTCTTCTTGTTATTTCTATTTCTGTACTTCTATTTTTATACTTTCCACTCCTTCTCTCGCATCCTCTCCCTTTCTTTCATAATACATTTTCCTTTATTCTTATTTTTTTATACTTCATTGCTCTCTTTCGTGTCTGGATTTTATTCTTCCGAGTTTCATGCCCTTCTCTATTGTTTACCCCTATGTTCTCTTTCTTCAATTCTTAGTTACACACACTCTTCTTTACATTTACAACCTTTCCTTTTCCTCATGCTTTTTTTTTCTGGTCTGAAAGTTTATTCTTTTGAGTATCTTGTCCTCCTCTATTGTTTACCACTATTTCCTCTTTCTTTAATTCTTAGTTACACACATTCTTCTTTACGTTTATCCACCCCTCCTCAACACTTTCTACACTTTTTTCTCTTGTTTTCCATGGCCACCAAAAATTTTGCTATTATTTTTTGCCATCTACTTTCCTAGATATTCTTCTACTTTATCTTTGTTTTTTCTCAAAAATTAGTATCGTTATCTCTTCTTATTATTTCTATTTCTGCACTTCTTCATTCGATTGTTTATATTTTCTACTCCTTCTCTTGCAAACCCCGCCCCTTTCATAATACATTTTTCTTTATTTTTCCCATGTCTTATTTTTTTATACTTGATTGCCCTCTCTCCTGTATGGACTTTTATTTTTTCGAGTTTCATGTCCCCCTCTATTGTATACCCCGGTAACTTCTTATCAATGTCTACTTCCAATACTTTTCTTGTACTCTTTCTACTTTTTCCCATTTCTCCGCTCTTCTCTTTTCTAAATACGCTCTCCCTATTTTCCACACTGGTTCTAATAGTCTGTTTCTTTTTTTGTCTCAATTTTTTTATCTTTGTTATCGAATCCTAAATACGTCCAATCATCTTTTTTCTTTCTCTTTATTTACTTTTCCTTTGTATCTTAAATTTTCCCACATTTTATCATCAAATTTTTAGCGTATCCCAGGACACACACTTCGTGTAATTTTTCCCCCACTTTCTACCCTCTTTCTCTATTTCGTCTATTATTTTATTATCATTTTTCCTTCTAATAGTTGAGAACTTTATATTTGTTTGTGTCTTTTATTTCTTTTATACAGTTTTTATCTTTTCCTCTAATCTGTCTTTCCTTTTGTTGCATTATTTTTTTTAGTCTTCTTTTCTTTTTGTTTGTTTCTTCACACTTTCCTTTTGCTTTTTTACTGTCTCCCCATTCTTATCACTACTTTTTGTAATTGTTTCTCTACTTCTTCCATTTTTGTTTGGTCTATTTTTTTTCATGTTTCTCTTCATTTAATATTATTTCTATGGGTTGATTCCCACTTTGTCTTATTTTTAGTTTTTTATCCTCCATTACTTATTACCTCTCTCTTCCTCCTTTTTTTCTAGTATTTTTTCTTCTTCCTGATCTCCAATCATTCCTTTCACATTTTTTTCTTTTAATCTCAATTTTTTACTGTACATTGTTACTATCTTATACTTCTTTTATTGCTCATTATCTATGTATCTTTGCGCTCTTGTTTTCCTTTACTTCTTCTGTTCTTTATCAGTTTCGTAATTATACCTCCTCTTGCTTTACTTTTTTTCTTTCTTCTTTTCCCAAACTGAAGGTTTTGTTTTATGTCTATTTTTTTCCACTTTCCTTTTCGGTTTTTTTTGTTACTTCACACCATTCTTTGTTTTCCCACCTTTCCTTTTTCCTTATTCTCCGCTTTGTTGTTCAATGAGTTCACATTTTCAAGGCTGTTTGGTGACCTACATATAAAAGCGTAATATGCAAAAACTCAACATACACAATTATTTATTAATTAACATAATCAATATAATCTTTATCTGTCACAACAAAATTAGCGCATTTTTACAAAACAGAAACGCGGAGACTTTAATGCTTGTGAACGAAACGAACCCGATCCCTTCCTCATTCTACATCCGTTCGAGTTGGTTCCAATCTATCTTCTCCCCGACGGAAGGAATGGAATTTTCAACGCGCGTCCATTCATCACCCGTCCTCTGCAAAAAATAATTTTCAAACGAGATGTAATCAATTTTTTCCAAAGGAAACTCGACGTTTTCCAAACCGCTTCCGTTCAAACACAGAACCGTACACTCAGGTAACCATTGGAACCATTCACTAGAGTCCAATGGGTTATCGTTCAAATCCAAGCAGTGTACTGAACCCAACCCACTAAAAGAATCTTCTTCGAAACCTTCTAACTTGTTTGAACGCAACTCCAAATGCTTCACGTAGTATACGCCATCGAAAGCACCGGCTTTAACACTCGAAATTTGATTATTGCTTAACAGAATTCCTTCAAACACCCTTTGATCACCGCTTTGTGCAAAACTGTTGCCGAAAACGCTTTCGATCTGGTTGTGTTCAAAGTTAAGCACGCGCAACTTTTTCAAACCGTCATAAGTGGCGCTCTCCGGCAAGGCGCCGAAGCGATTACAACTAAAGTTCAAAGAAACCAAATCCGAATTGTTAGCAAAAATGTCTGAAGGAAGCTCGGTAAGCTTATTTCCATTTAAGTCCAAGGTCGACAACTCGCCCAAGTCTGCAAAACAATTACTCGAAACGGTTTCAACACCGTTACCCTGAACCAACAACACATCTAAACTTTTAAGCCCTCCGAAGGTAGCATCAGAAAGCTCCCTTAGAGAATTGTGGCTTAAGTTTAACAAAATCAGTCGGTCCATGCCTTGAAAACAACCGTCCTCAAGTTCTTCGATTTGGTTACCATCCAAATCCAAACGCTGTACGTCAGCAAACTTTTTGAAAGCCTCTCCAAAGCAACTAATCTTATTGCGCGACAAAAACAGCTGATAAGTGATGGATAAATCCTCAAACCCTTCCGGTGTTATTTCCGAAATCGCGTTGTCCTCCAAATGCACCACTTCGAAACGACTGTTACTGAAAGCGTTGTCTTCGATCTTCTCAATTTGGTTCTTAGATAAAACTAAAGCCTTCGCCGTCACGTTGGATAATGCGTACGGTTTAAGCGTCTTCATTTCGTTGTTGTTAAAGTTTAAAGTTCCAGAAGGCACGCGCAAACCTTCGAGCGCGCCTTCTTGAATATCCTCTAACAGGTTGAAAGAAAAATTAACTTGATGACCGCTTATTGTTAAATCGCGCAGCAAACCTTTCGGTAAACTCGTCAACTTGTTGTGAGACGCGTCGAGGTGACGAAGAATTTTCAAATTCGTAAACACTTCACCTTCTAGTTTCGCGATTTTATTGTGCTGCAAGTGTAGGTGACCCAAATTCTCTACATCATTAAAAACGCGCCCGGGCAATTCTTCGAGTTCGTTGTGAGCTAAATCTAAGTTGAATAAGCCTTTTAGGCCACGAAACGCGTCCTCTCCGAGACGTTTGATTTTGTTGTTGGTCAACACAAGATTGCCGAGATGGTCCAACCCGACGAAGACGTCGTCGCAGATCTCGTCGATGTTGTTATCGCTCAAATCCAAGCTGTATAAAGAGACGAGATCGTCAAACGCGTTTTCTTCCAACGTTTCTAATCCGTTACCTTTCAGTTCGAGGTACCTCAAGTTCGCTAAATTGTAAAACGCGCAAGAAGCGATACGCTGAATACGATTCTGGTTGACGTGTAAACGTTCGAGGTTCGGAAAACCATCGTCGAAGATGGTTACGTTCCCGCCTAGAGGTAAATCAAAATGGTTGGCTGTAATCGTGAGTTTAATCACGTGTTGTCCGTTTTGCGATTGCAACTCTTCTTTGATTCCGTGCAACGAAGATTTTGCCTCGACTATATGGGCGGCCATATTGATTCTACGGGTAAACATCTAAGCGCAAAGATTAAAAGAGTAACCTACTTACTTGAGGTAATTTTGAGGTTAAAATAATTTAGTTTTGTTCCGATTATTGATCGCCTGCTAAAAGACGTTCGAGCGGCAAGGCGCATGCTCTTACATGTGAAGCGATCGAAGTTTTTTAATAGTAGGGGAGTAAATAAGGTTACTGTCAAAAACGTCAATACAACACCGACATCTATTGAGCCTTCTTGTTAGAATATTAATAAATAAACTTGTGTATTAACCTGTATAGATGACTGTGATGTTAATCATATTTTCTGTTCACTAATGTTAGCTCTCTTTTTTCTCATACTTAACATGGGTGTAGAAATAAAATAACTTATCGTAATTAATATTGGTAACAGTTATGCAACTTCATGTTGTTGCACCTGATTTTCAAATTCGAACGTGGCGTCAAATGTCAAATAGTGACAAATAAATATGTTATCGAACTGTCAATCAAGCTTTTAAAACCTTAACCTAAAAATTTAATTGTCATGTAATTCTCGACCAATAAAATTTACTGTCTAAATATTGCAATTAGTGTCTAATAAATTGAAATTAATATTGACATAAAATTAAATAATTGTGACAGTAATAATTATTTGGTTTATTGTTATTAATATGTTATTACTTTAAGATCTATTATTTTCTTAATAAAAATTTCAAAAATAGTTCAGTATTTAAGATTTTTCAAAAATGTGTTACAATTCAAAATTTTTATCCAGTATCGAACATTGCCTTGGTTATATGACAAATCCAAAATTTATCAATCAATCAATGATAATTTTAGACTATTTTCTATGCTATTTTAGAATAATTAGATATACACTGTTATTGTTAGAAACATCAAACATTGCCATGGCATTCAAGAAATAAAAAATTATCAATTTTGCTAATGATAATTTTAGAGTAAAGTCGTCCATTTTGTATTTATTTTGTGAATTACCAGCTTGTGTTTTAATAACCATTATAAAATTATCGTTGATTTTAGATTGAAAAATTATCAATTTTGACAATAATTAATTTTAGAGTGAATGTAAATCTTGTGTTTTTGCTTGTTAATTTGATAACAAGTAGTACAACACTTTTAAATGGTATTCGTATTTAATGGCTCTTTCTCCCTGTTCAATAGCAATTCTATTAAATTATCGTTGATTTTAGGATCTTTAATTAATTTTATTTTCTTGTAGAATTACGACACTATTACTGTTAGGAATATCACGCATTACCATGACTACAAGACAAGATTAAGACAATGATAATTTTATAGTAAAACTTGTATTTTTGTTCAATTTTACATCCAAAAATTATCAATTTGTAGAAATTTTTTGAAAATAATCGTTATTTAATGCTTGTAAAATCGTCCATGTGATTTTTAATTCGTAACCTTTTGGTCGGGTTTTAATAGCTATTATTAAATTATCGTTGATTGCAGTTCTATACATAATTTTATTTTTGCATAGAAACACTTGTTGAAATAAACTTACTATTATTGTTAGGAATATTAAACATTAGTATTTTGGACAAATCCAAAAATTATCAATTTTGACAATGATAATTTTAGTATGAATGTAAAATGTTTTTGTTTAGTATTATAACAGGTGGTAGAAACTTTTAAAATATAATTAGTATTTAACGACTGTAAAGTCGTCTGTATGATATTTATTTCGTAACACAATTGATTGTGTTTTATTGGCTGTCATTAGATTATCGTTGATATTGTATTTTAATCAACTTTATTTTTTCATAATTTTACTTGAAAATTATTAGAATTATTGTGGTTAAAAGTGCCAGACATTAGCATGATTATATTACAAATTCAAAAATTATCAATTTTGACTATGATAATTTTAGTATAAAGTACCTCCCAAGGGCCTGCTCACCAGCAGGTACGGGCTTAGCAAACCCGGGGTCCCGAGCTCTTCAGTGGGCGAGCGGACCACTGTCGTATAAGTCCTCTTACCTTGGCAATACCTCATTTTAGAGCTACCTCAGAGCTCTGACAAGGTGGACAGTTTTTACCCTGTAAACTGTCAGTAGGTATAAAGTGCAAACATGGTGTTTATAGACATGCGTAATGCATCGGATGCATTAGAGGGTAGGGCTACCTCTAATGCAGTTTGCCAGCCCAACGTTGACAACTACGGCGAGATAATGGACAAATCTAAAAGGCACCCGCCTCCTCAAAGCCGGGTGAAAGTATAGGTCTTTCTAAAAACCATCTCCTTTCTTTGTTTTACTAGACTTAAATTCTCTTAATCTATTGTGGGGGTATTGTGGACTGTAAAGTCGTTTGTATGATTTTTATTTCGTAACACAATTGTACGTAGTTTGATGGCTGTTACTAAATTATCGGTAATTGTAGAATTATTTACAATCTGTCCTTTATTGAACTTTTTTTTTCATAAATTTTATTTGAAAATTATTACAATTATTATTGTTAAGAATGTAAGACATATACATGATTGTATGACAAACTCAAAATTATCGATTTTGACAATGATAATTTTAGTATGACTGCAAAATATTATAACAGGTAGTAGGAAATTTTAAAATACAATTAGTATTTAATGGCTGTAAAGTGGTCTGTATGATTTTTATTTTGTAACACAATTGTACGTGATTTAATGGCTGCTATTAAATTATCGTTGATTGTAGAATTATTTACAATCTGTCCTTTAATAAACTTTTTTTTATACATTTTATTTGAAAATTTATTATAATTATTATTGTTAAGAATGTAAGACATATACATGATTGTATAACAAACTTATCAATTTTGACAATGATAATTTTAGTATGACTGTAAACTATTATAACAGGTGGTAGGAAATTTTAAAATAGAATTGGTATTTAATGACTGTAAAGTGGTCTGTATGATTTTTATCTCGTAACACAATTGTACGTGATTTAATGGCTGCTATTAAATTATCGTTGATTGTAGAATTATTTACAATCAGTCCTTTAATAAACTTTTTTTCATAAATTTTATTTGATAATTTATTATAATTATTATTGTTAAGAATGTAAGACTCAAAAATTATCAATTTTGACAATGATAATTTTAGTATGACTGTAAAATATTATAACAAGGGGTAGGAAATTTTAAATTACAATTAGTGTTTAATGACTGTAAAGTGGTCTGTATGATTTTTATCTCGTAACACAATTGTACGTCATTTAATGGCTGCTATTAAATTATCGTTGATTGTAGAATTATTTACAATCTGTCCTTTAATAAACTTTTTTCATAAATTTTATTTGAAAATTTATTATAATTATTATTGTTAAGAATGTAAGACATATACATGATTGTATAACAAACTTATCAATGTTGACAATGATAATTTTAGTATTATATTATAACAGGTGGTAGGAAATTTTAAAATAGAATTGGAATTTAATGGCTGTAAAGTGGTCTGTATGATTTTTATTTCATAACACAATTGTACGTGGTTTAATGGCTGTTACTAAATTATCGTTGATTGTAGAATTATTTACAATTTGTACTTTAATACACTTTTTTTTAATTTTATTTAAAAATTATTACAATTATTATTGTTAACAATGTAAGACATATACATGATTGTATGACAAACTCAAAAATTATCAATTTTGACAATGATAATTTTAGTATGACTGTAAAATATTATAACAAGGGGTATGAAATTTTAAATTACAATTAGTGTTTAATGACTGTAAAGTGGTCTGTATGATTTTTATCTCGTAACACAATTGTACGTCATTTAATGGCTGCTATTAAATTATCGTTGATTGTAGAATTATTTACAATCTGTACTTTAATAAAAAAATTTTTCATAAATTTTATTTGAAAATTATTACAATTATTATTGTTAGGAATGTAAGATATATACATGATTGAATGACAAACTCAAAAATTATCGATTTTGACAATGATAATTTTAGTATGACTGCAAAATGTTATAACAGGTAGTAGGAAATTTTAAAATACAATTAGTATTTAATGGCTGTAATGTGGTCTGTATGATTTTTATTTTGTAACACAATTGTTCTTGATTTAATGACTGTTATTAAATTATCGTTGATTGTAGAGTTATTTAAAATCAGTACTTTAATAAATTTTATTTTTCATAAATTTTATTTGAAAATTATTACAATTATTATTGTTAAGACATATACATGATTGTATTACAAACTCAAAATTATAAATTTTGACAATGATAATTTTAGACTAAAACTAAAACTTGTCTTTTTTATTTCTTGTGATAACTAGTAGTACAATATTTTTGAATGTATTCGTATTTAATTCTTGTAAGATTCTTCTGCAATCTTGCTTAATATTTAATAGGCATTATTAAATTATCGTTGATTTCAAAATTTACTACCTATAATTTAATGAATTCTATTTTTTTTGTAGAAATTCAAGTTTAGAATAATGAGACTATTACTGTTAGGAACATTAAAATTGCCATGACTATAGGACAAGTTTGAAAATTATCAATTTTGACAATGATAATTTTATAGTAAAACTTATTGTGTTTTTGTTAAATTTAAGACAGGCTTTAAAAATTTTTAAATATAATTTGCGTGTAATAGTTATATAGTGTGTGCGATTTTTACTTCGTTACCTCCTGTTTGTGTTTTAATGACAGTAATTAAATTATCGTTGTTTCCCATCATCAAACTTTGCTTTTTGTAAAATACTATTTCATAACTATTAGAAATCTACCCTTATTGTTAGAAATATCAAACAATGGCATATCAATTTAATGGTTGTAAAAACATTTGCGTTATTTTATTTTTTGATTGTTCTGCTCGTCCATTAATAGTCATTATTAAATTATCATTGATTTTATATTATTTATTTTTTTTTCTAGAGTGAATATAAAACTTGAATAGTTGATATTATGACAGGTTTTTAAATTTAATACTTATTTAATGGCTGTCTTCTATATTTCTGATTTTTTAGTAATTTTCCTACTTGCGTTTTAATAGTCTTTAACAGGTTATCATTGATTGTAAAATATTTTACCTAATGCTCTATTATTTACATAGAAATACTTGTATAGACTTATCAGAAATTGGCCATTATTGGTAGGAATATCAAATATTGCCATGGCTTCGGGACAAACAAAAATTATCAATTTTGACAATGATAATTTAAGGAGTAAATGTCTGACTTGGGGTGTTGGTTTGGAATTATAATAGGTTGTGAAATAATTGTTGGACAAAAACGCCCTCCGGGATTGGACCGTGTCGAAAAGGTAACCATAGTTGCCAACTTGAAACAAACAAAAGAAAGTTCAAGGTAGACAACTGTGACCAAGCCCGATTCTAGACTAAAGGCTTCTTTAATTGTTATTTAATAGTTGAATAATTGTTTGTGTGATTTTTATTTCGTAACTCTTCTGGTCGTGTTTTAATAGCAATTATTAAATTATCGTTGATTTCAGAATATTTTACAGTCGGCACTATAATTAATTCAATTTATGCATAAAATACTTGTTTAGAGGCCATTATTGTTAGGAATATCACACATTGGTATGACTATGAGACAAACTAAAAATTATCAATTTTGACAATAATAATTTTAAAAGTAATTGTCAATTTTGTGTTTTTGTTCAGTATTGTAACATGCAATAACTGTAAAGTCGTCTATATGATTTTTATTTCCCAACCTCAACGTAGCAATTATGAAATTATCGTTGGATTACTGACTTCATTTTAATTAATTTTATGTTTTTATAAAATATTACTTTAGAATTATTAAAAATACACGATTATGAATGAATATCAAACATTGCTTTGACTATTTAACAAATAAAAAAATTATCAATTTTGACTATTTGACAAATTAAAAATTATCAATTTTGACAATGACAATTCTAGTGCTAATGTAAAAAGTATGTCAAAACAGGTCGTAGATAATTTTTAAATGTGATTTGCATTTAACGGCTCCAAAGGTAACCCTGTTTTCTTTATTTGGTAAATTTCCAGCAGGTGTGTTAATAGCAATTGTTGAATTATCGTTGTTGGTTGGAATATTTTTTGACTGCTTTTTAATTAATTTAATTTTTTCATAAAATACTATTCTAGAATTAGTTGAAGTGTATATTGTAAATTATATCAGAAATTGCATCAAAAAATTATCAATTTTGACAATGACAATGTTAAAAGTAATTGTCAATTTTGTGTTTTTGTTTAGTAGTATAACATGTAATAACTGTAAAGTCGTCTATAAGATTTTTATTTCCTAACCCCAACGTAGCAATTAAGAAATTATCGTTGGATTGCAGAATTTTTTACTGACTTCATTTTAATTAATTTTATGTTTTCATAAAATATTACTTTAGAATTATTAAAAATACACCATAATGAATGAATATCAAATATTACTTTGACTATTTGACAAACTAAAAATTATCAATTTTGACAATGACAATTCTAGTGCTAATGTAAAAAGTATGTCAAAACAGGTCGTAGATAATTTTTAAATGTGATTTGTATTTAATGGCTTTAAAGGTAATCCTGTTATCTTTATTTTGTAAATCTTCAGCATATGTGTTAAATAGCAATTGTTGAATTATCGATGTTGGTAGGATATTTTTGACTGTTCTTTAATTAATTTTATTTTTTCACGAAACACTATTCTAGAATTAGTTGAAGTGTATATTGTAAGGAATATAAAAAATTGCATAAAAAAATTATCAATTTTGACGATGATAATTTTAAAAATAATTGTCAATTTTGTGTTTTGTTTAGTATTGTAACATGTAATAACTGCAAAGTCGTCTATATGATTTTTATTTCCTAACCCCAACATAGCAATTATGAAATTATTGTTGGATTGCAAATTTTTACTGACTTTATTTTAATTAATTTTATGTTTTCATAAAATATTTCTTTAAAATTATTAAAAATACACGATTATGAATGAATATCAAACATTGCTTTTACTATTTGACAAATTATAAAATTATCAATTTTGACTATTTGACAATTATAAAATTATCAATTTTGACAATGACAATTCTAGTGCTAATGTAAAATGTATATCAAAACAGGTCGTAGATAATTTTTAAATGTGATTTGTATTTAATGGCTTCAAAGGTAACCCTGTTACCTTTATTTGATAAATCTCCAGCAGGTGTGTTAAATAGCAATTGTTGAATTATCGTTGTTGGTAGGATATTTTTTTAATGCTCTTTAATTAATTTTATTTTTTCATAAAATACTATTCTAGAATTAGTTGAAGTGCACCATTATTGTAAGGTATATCAAAAATTCCATCGAAAAATTATCAATTTTGACAGTGATAAATTTTATGCTTTTAAATTTATGCTCGTGTTTTAAATAGCCACCATTAAACGATTTTTAATTCTAAAACATCTTAGAACTGTTTGTTTATTTAATCTTTCAAGTAAAGTAAGCAAATCTTATTAGACAGCTGATGATCCTTACGTCCATACGCGTAATCGACTATTTCATTAAATAATGACAGATAACGACTTAAGTACTACGCGCGTCCGATTTAGAAAAAAAGTGAGTAACGTGTTTACTTACAACTCGAGCCTAGTGCAACAACATTTAAAAATAAAAATAATCGAAGTGCGCCTCGAGAATGTGTCGACAAAAAAACATCGAGCCACTAAAAATAGCGACGTTTTTATAATTTAAAAATTCGAAAACGCCGACTTGATCGTAAAAGTTAATGTTACGGCACGCAGTTGTTCCGTAAAGCACTTTCGGATTGATCTATTTTCGTCGTTGCAATGTCGCGTTTGTTCAATAACTGATTATAGCTATAAAATAGGTAGAGTGTGGAATTACAAACATGCTCGGCTTGCCAAAAAAAAATGTTTTAATAACACAATAAGACGATAAATTATTATGCGCCGGTTCTAAGGCTGTCGCCGCTTGAATTAGTTTTAAATTCTTTGATGTACGCGCAGAAACTTCAACGTCAATTAATTTATTGCTTAAGTTTGTTTTTGTTTTCATCGCTAAAATTTTAAATTAAGAGACAATGGATATACAAGGAAGGGAGTGTCACTGACGTAATTATGTCGTCAAAATACGTCTTTGACATATTGAATTGTTTTTATGTCGATGGGATTAATGCACAACCGTGAATTGCATGACTTCTCTGTGTTAATCTTATTAATGGAAGTTAATCAACGGTTTGGGTGCGAAACATCCCGATGTGTGGTATTTGTATAGATACCTTTTGAAGAGTTCTATAGTTTATGATAAGAATGTAATGAGACACCCACAAATTTGAGCTCTCTTTGCCATCCTTAGTATGTCGTTTGTGTACGCTAGCACCACTTTTCCCTCACTCGAACGCCTCCTCAATTCATCTTCCAAGTTTCTACCGCTAATGTAAAAAGACAATCTATCTGCTTCTCTTTTAGTTTCTCCTCTTCACATTGTCAAATGGTGCTTTTATTTCTAGGAATAATCCATATAATTTCCCAACCTTCCTTCCAGGTTTCTAATCCGGTAGTATCTTTTTCTCATCTATTTCCCTTTGTAGTCTGCTTTGCAGTATCATCACACAGACTTTGTACTCAATATTCCCGGTTTTGGGAGTTCTTCCCTCTTCCAATTTCTATTACAATTTTTCCCATTTCTTCTATCGTATATTTCCATTGCTCTTTCTTTTTATTTGTTTCAACTTGTTATTCCTTTCTTGTTTCTCCTCGTTTTTTTTTCTTTATCCTTGGCTAGACATTTCTCTTGTTTGTCTCCATTTTTTATTTTTATATCAATTTGTTCCTTTTTCTTTTATACTTTTCTCTTTTTTTCCTTTCTTCTTTTTCTTTATTTAAAAATTATATACCTTTTCTTCATTCTGTTAATGTTTCTTTTCTTTCTTTTTTTTCCTATTCTCGCGTTTCCCATACCACCATCACTCTTTAATCCGCACTCTTATATATCCTATTTTTAATCTTTTCCTTTTTTGCTTATTTCCTTCTTATATATGACTTTGTTCCTTTCAACTTTTCTTTTCTTCTCGATGTCTCTATCTTTTACGTTTTTCTTTTTTTGCCAACTCTTCCTTCAAGCATTTCTAACCTTTAAAAATCTCTCATTTTCTTTTTATCCCCTATATTCGCCAATTAAATGCTGTCGTAAATGAAATAAAACGGATGAAGAATGAAAAAGAAAAATTTAAACAAAAGGAAAAAGGAATAGAAAGCTAAACAAAGAAGAAAAACGTTAGAGGTAAAGAGAATAAGGGACAAGGCAACGCAAATGAGAAAAATATTAAGCAAAGAAAATAACAATTAACAAACAGTTAACAAGAACAAACTATTAAAAAATACAAAAGCAGGCAAAGGTACAAATGTATGAATTAAGAAATTGAAGAAGAAAAGAAAAGACTAATTCTAGACCTGAAAGAAGCATGGAGTAAAGAACATAACCGATAGTTAATGTCGAAAAGTCTGAAAAAAGAAAACAAAGAAAGAAGAAAGAATAGAAATGATCCAACTAGTAGTAGATTCAGATAAAACAGGGGGTAACAAAGACGGACATGGCAACGAACAAAACTAAAAATAAACAACAAAGTCAAAACAACTTACTACAGAAAGAAAACAAAAAAGAAAATATAGAAGAAGAATAGAATGCGATTAGAATAATCAGGTAATAAAAAACAAAATATTTAAAATAAAAATTTTTGTTTGACACAAAAGAATAAAGTAGATGAGAACGAAAACTAAAACATTACAAGTAATATAAGAAAATAACCAAAGAAATAGTCAAACTAATGACAAAAAGAAAAAAACAAAGGAGAACCGTAAACGTAGACACAAAACATGGAAAAATTTCTAACAGAAAAGAAAAAGAAGAAAGATGAACAAAACGAATAAAAAGAAAAGTTAGAACACCGGGAAAAAGAGATCGAAGAATAATAATACACCCGGCGAAATGTTAAAGTGGTTAGAAAAGAAATATACTAGGTAATAAGCAAGGTATGAAAAAAAGAAATATATAAACAAACAGAAGAAGAAAAGAAATTGTTGTAAAGCAGTATGTACAAAACATTAGATAACTGAATAAAACGATAGTAGAATTGAAGATACGCAAAGAATAAAAGAAAGGCGCAAAGCATTATACAAATATAAAGAAATGCTGAAAACCAAGACGAATAAACTCGTGCGATACACAGTGCTTATAAGGCCAATAGTAACATATGCAGAGAGACAAATAAAGATGAAAAATAGAAACCTTTTGAAAGAAAAATAATTAGAAAATTCAAGAAAAACGAAGAAGATATAGTAATGATGATGAACACTGAAGTAAATAAAATGCTTGAAATCGAGACGATAGCAAAATAATTTAAAAAATTAAAATGAAAAAGACAGAAAACTAAACATAAAGAAGAGTAATAAAGAAAATAATGAACCCACCCATCAGTAAAAAGTGAGGTAGACCAAAGACCAAGACAGAGTGAGAGAAATAAAGTCTAAGATTGGAAGGAATTGCGAAAAATCGCTGAAAAAGCATTGAAGTGCATCAACCTTACATACATACCCTTGATCTTTAATCCACGCCCTTATATGTCGTATTTTAATCTTTTTTTTTTTGTTTTTGTTCCTATTTTTGTATCTTCTTTTTCTTCTTATATATGATTTTACCCTCTCAACTTTTCTTTTCTTCTTAATATCTCTATTTTTTCTCCACAGGTTCTACCTTTACCACTATTATTTGTTGTACTAGTTGCTCCGTTTCCGCCACTTTCTTCTCAATACTATCTGTTAAAAATTTTTCTCCTTTCACTTTCATCTCTCTTATTACAACATTTTTCTTCTTTTTTGCTTTTTGCAGCATTTTATACTTTCTTCTAGTTTTTGTATGTATAATCCCAGTTCATACTCAATGTCTTCTTTTAATTCTTTTTATTTGCTTTCTCTTCCTTTTCTCATCTTCATTCTTCATTACTCTCTTTTGGTAATATTTGTTTTTGGTTTCTATGCATGAATGGTCCATGGTCTGTGGCCTTCGGTCTGACATTTTCTCTTTCAGGCGGAACTCAAACATTATCTGAAAACTGCATCAAAGGTAAACGGCTACACCAGCAAGGAGATTCAATTCAAGAGTTGACCACTTACCGGCCACGCTATAATTATCCAAAGTCACAGACCGCATATCAAGAATTCTAAAAAGCCATGACATGCTATCTTCAAACAAACCAATAAAATTCAGCAAACCAGCACATCCAACAAAGAACTAAAAAAACTCTCTATCAGCAGTCGGAGTTTACCGTATATCATGTTCTTTAAACATGGAATCGATGGTAACTAGCCTTAAAGAACATTGAGTAAACTGTAGTATAGACCATACCAAGAAATCAGTTGTAGAAGAAACCTTGAGCAAAAAATCTTTATGCGGAAATCAAACATCATCTGAATACTGCCCTTCAAGTAAACGGAGACACCAAGAAGGAGATTGAATTTGAGAGTTGATCCACTAGGTACCGCCCACGCATATTTTCCATAATTATCCAAAGTCACAGACCGCATATCAAGAATTGTAAAAAAGCATGAGATCAAACTATCTTCAAACGAACCAATAAGAACCAGCAAACCATCATATCCAACAAAGAACTAAAGAAACTCTTCATCAGCAGTCGGAGTTTACCGTAGACCATGTTTTTAACAAGGAATCCATTGGTAACTAGCCTTGAAAAACATCGAGCAAACTGTAGTATGGACCATACCAAGAAATCAGCGGTAGAAGGAACCTTGAGCAAACAATCTTTAAGCGGAAATCAAACATCATCTGAATACTGTCCTTCCAGTAAACGGAGACACCAAGAAGAAGATTGAATTTTGAGAGTTGATCCACTAGGTACCGCCCACGCATATTTTCCATAATTATCAAAGTCACAGACCGCATATCAAGAATTGTAAAAAGCATGAGATCAAACTATCTTCAAACGAACCAATAAGAACCAGCAAACCATCATATCCAACAAAGAACTAAAGAAACTCTTCATCAGCAGTCGGAGTTTACCGTAGACCATGTTTTTTTAACAAGGAATCCATGGTAACTAGCCTTGAAAAACATCGAGCAAACTGTAGTATGGACCATACCAAGAAATCAGCGGTAGAAGGAACCTTGAGCAAACAATCTTTAAGCGGAAATCAAACATCATCTGAATACTGTCCTTCCAGTAAACGGAGACACCAAGAAGAAGATTGAATTTGAGAGTTGATCCACTAGGTACCGCCCACGCATATTTTCCATAATTATCCAAAGTCACAGACCGCATATCAAGAATTGTAAAAAAGCATGAGATCAAACTATCTTCAAACGAACCAATAAGAACCAGCAAACCATCATATCCAACAAAGAACTAAAGAAACTCTTCATCAGCAGTCGGAGTTTACCGTAGACCATGTTTTTTTAACAAGGAATCCATGGTAACTAGCCTTGAAAAACATCGAGCAAACTGTAGTATGGACCATATCAAGAAATCAGCGGTAGAAGGAACCTTGAGCAAACAATCTTTAAGCGGAAATCAAACATCATTTGAATACTGTCCTTCCAGTAAACGGAGACACCAAGAAGGAGATTGAATTTGAGAGTTGATCCACTAGGTACCGCCCACGCATATTTTCCATAATTATCCAAAGTCACAGACCGCATATCAAGAATTGTAAAAAGCATGAGATCAAACTATCTTCAAACGAACCAATAAGAACCAGCAAACCATCATATCCAACAAAGAACTAAAGAAACTCTTCATCAGCAGTCGGGTTTACCGTAGACCATGTTTTTAACAAGGAATCCATGGTAACTAGCCTCGAAAAACATCGAGCAAACTGTAGTATGGACCATACCAAGAAATCAGCGGTAGAAGGAACCTTGAGCAAACAATCTTTAAGCGGAAATCAAACATCATCTGAATACTGTCCTTCCAGTAAACGGAGACACCAAGAAGAAGATTGAATTTGAGAGTTGATCCACTAGGTACCGCCCACGCATATTTTCCATAATTATCCAAAGTCACAGACCGCATATCAAGAATTGTAAAAAGCATGAGATCAAACTATCTTCAAACGAACCAATAAGAACCAGCAAACCATCATATCCAACAAAGAACTAAAGAAACTCTTCATCAGCAGTCGGAGTTTACCGTAGACCATGTTTTTAACAAGGAATCCATGGTAACTAGCCTTGAAAAACATCGAGCAAACTGTAGTATGGACCATACCAAGAAATCAGCGGTAGAAAGAACTTTGAGCAAAAAATCTATGCGGAAATCAAACATCATCTAAACACTGCTCTTTAAGTAAACGGAGACACCACGAAGATGATTGAAATCGAGAGTTGATCCACTACCGCCCACGCATATTTTCCATAATTATCCAAAGTCACAGACCGTATATCAAGAATTCTAAAAAGGCATTAGATCAAAATTATCTTTAAGCGAACCAATAAAATTCAGCAAACCATCATATCTAATAAAGAACTAAAGAAGCTCTCCATCAGCAGTCGGAGTTTACCGTATATCATGCTTTTCTAACAAGGAATTAATGGTAACTAGCCTTAAAGAACATCGAGCAAACTGCAGTATGGACCATACCAAGAAATCAGCTGTAGAAGAAACCTTGAGCACAAAATCTTTAGGCGGAAATCAAACATCATCTAAACACTGCCCTTCAGGTAAGTGTAGACTCACTACCGCCCACGTATATTTTCAATAATTATCCAAAATCACAGACCCTGTTTCAGGAATTCTAAAAAGGCATGAAATTTAAACTATCTTCAAACGAACCAATAAGATTCAGCAAACCATCATATCCAACAGAGAACTAAAGAAACTCCCCATCAGCAGTCGGTGTTTACCGTATATCATGTTTTTTTAACAAGGAATCAATTGTAACAAGCCTTAAAGAACATCGAGCAAACTGTGCAATATAGACCATACCAAGAAATTAGGAGTAAAAAATCTTCAGACAAAAATCAAACATCATCTGAATACTGCCCTTCAAGTAAACGGAGACACCAGGAAGGAGATTGAATTCGAAAGTTGACCTCTACCGCCCACGCATATTTTCCATAATTATCCAAAGTCACAGACTGCGTATCAATAATTCTAAAAAGGCATGAGATCTTGAAACGAACCAATAAAACTTCAGCAAACCATCATATCCAACAAAGAACTAAAGAAACTCTCCATCTGAAGTCGGAGTTTTTAACAAGGAATCGATGGTAAATAGCCTTAAGAACATCGAACAAATTGCAGTATGGACCATACCAAGAAATCAGCGATCTGGAATACGATCCTCAAGAATGCACAAACCTCATCTAACGAGGATCCGCATTTGCCCTGCACGATTCAACCTCCTCCTTTGAAGCAGTTTAAATACAACCTGTCATCAGTCTACACCCAACATCAAAGATGGTAGAACCTCTGAAAAAGCTGACCAGTCAGTTAAGAAGAACAACATCCTAACCTAATTTGAACAAGTGATTTCTCTGAAAAGAATTTACGTCTACGCAACAATACTAACCTACCGCAACTTAGTACCAACTTCAAAAAAAAAAACTGTTGAGACATTAACGAAATATTTGATAGTAAAAGAACAATTTTTTAAAGTTTATTAGTCTAAGCATTTACAACAATTTGGGTACTTAAAAAAATTAAAACAAACCGAGTTAGTACATCAAAAGTACTTAAACATGCGTAAAAATACTGCATTTTCTCACATAACGTTGTCGTCTCCTATATCAAAAACAAAAACATTCTGAACTTTCCATTTTTTATGTTGTAAACAAATATATGTGTCTTTGTAAAAGTTGAGGGGATGTTGAACGGAATTATGGTATAGGGAATCAATTATGGCTGTACTTCCAACACCTACTTTGGAATAATCGTGTGTTCTTGATATCGATCGTCGAATTTCCATTTGCCGTTTTCCAGCCGGTAACAACAATAGTTAAAGCTAATGGTATCGATGTCTTTAATGTGCATGTCGTTGGGGTACATGCTGGACACGTTAATTTCTAACGGGTTGCCGCCTAGCTTGACCTGACGGCAAGGAAGAAACTGGTACAAAACAGTCTTGTCGGATATTTGGTTATTCTGCAGCTCGATGGTCCCAATAAAACTCAAGCTTTGCCAAGCGTTCGGTTCAAATTTACTTAATTTGTTGTTGTACAATTGAAGATCTTCAACCCGATCTATACCATCGAAAGCGCCCGGCAAGATTTTTACAATGTCGTTGTGATGCAACGATAACGTAAAGAAGTAAGTTTTTTGATCTTCGTTGGCCGCTTGCCAGAAAGTGTTCGGTTTCAATTCGGTAAAATTATTATAGCTGAGGTTTAAGTTGCGCAAGTTCTGAAGACGTAAGAAGGTTCCGGGCGCAATTGCATCAATCCCATTCTCTTCCAAATGCAACGTTTCTAAATTATCCAAACCCATGAAACTGTCTTTGGTGAGCACACAATCGTTTTTGTTCAACGACAAAGTGTCGAGATTGTTAAGACCTAAGAAACCGTCAGAAGGTAGCTCCGAAATTTCGTTGTCGTCTAAATATAACTCCTTCAAGTTTTTGTGATGCTTAAAAATGCCGTCGTAACCGGAACGCAACTTGTTGCTCTCCAAGTGGAGCTCCTGTTGTATCTCGCAACGTGTAAACGCCGCCTGGTGGACATCGGTGATACAGTTGCGTTCCAAATGGAGAAACTTGAAGTTGCTTCCGAAGAACGAGTTTTCGCATATGGTCTCGATCTTATTGTTGGAAAGGTCGAACTTTTCGATGAGGAGGTTGTGGAACATTTCGCTAGCGATGCGTGTGATGCGGTTGTTGCTTAGATCTAAAATACCGTAAAGCACTGTTAGAGACTTAAACGCTCCAATATCGATGTCTTCGATCAAATTATTCGACAAGTTTAAGCACGCGCAGTTTACGGTCATCGCAAATTCGGCAAAGCAACCGCTCGGCATTTTCGTGATCTTGTTGCAAGATAAATCCAGCTCGCTAATCTTGGTCAAACCTTTAAAGCACCCGATGCCGAGTTTTTTAATATTATTGTTGTTCAGATACAGGTACTTCAGGTGAGAAAGGCCTTCGAAACATCCGTCTTTGATTTCTTCGATTTCATTACCGCTGATGTATAACGAAGTGAGCGAAGCGAATCCATCGAAAATTGCATGATCCAAACACAACGACTTCGTCTGTTCGATTGTGAGTTCTTCGGTTTTGGGTTTCGGAAACGCACCGACCTTCTTTTTCAGTTCTTCCAAAGATTTCGCGCCGCTACACGTTTTCCCAGCCATTTCTACCTGAAATAAAAACCTTGGCATCAACGAAAAAACCAATTCATATTTCTGGTGTCAATTAATACACAGAAATAGTTTCGGTGAAAGAAAAAATTAATTTTAGCCGCATTCTTCTACGCGATTATTTGTTTCTAAAAATAACGTATTTTTTTATTGCAGCTTTAATTTTCGACGCCAACTTAGTTTTATCTGGTTTCGTTTTACAAAATTGAAAAACTCGAAAAACACTAAAAACAGTTCGTTTGCCCATTTTACTCGAAATAACTTTTGAAAGCGAATAAAATTAAAATGTCTAATATTAGAAGGGCGTCGCAGAGCCAAAATTAATAAGCGACATTCTTACAAAATTTTCGTATTTCCGCGCAACCGGATTAATTAAATTTTATTTCGGGACAAGCCAAAATACTTACTCGATGAAAAACGGCACGCGTAAATATCCGTACGAAATCGTAAACCAAAAATTATTGTTCGGCACTAAACTAAAAAACTGTAATCACTATTGGTCCTTTTTTTTTGGTGAGCGAAGAGAACGCGTTTCGGCGATACAGTGTCATGCACCCAATAGTTCTGTGACTCGTTATGATACATATATCTTACATTATATTTTTATACCCCCCATAGATGACACCCACGTGATACCGACGTAGGCGCACATATAATAAACTAGGACGGAGATGTTAAAAATATTAAAGCATAAAATAAACACGTAAACAGGTGTTCGTATAAAAAATTATATTGCAACAATTTGCTAAAGCCCCATAATTCGATAACAAAAATCAAAAGTATTCTTCAAAAAAAAAAAGACGTATTTTAACTTCACATTCTACAATATCGATCGTGAAAAAAAATCCGTAAAAAAGACGTCATTGTTACGTGAATTGTAGGTCAGTATATTGTGCACATTTTTTAAAATTTTTAAACCACAAAATACTAAAATCTTAAACAAAGAGATCACTACGTCTTTTTTCTGACGTATTAATAACGTCACCGCGAGGTGATTCAATGTTTTATTAAAACAAACTATCGTCATAATTACGTGAATTATAGGTTACTTTTTAAATAACATTAAAGACAAAATTCTGAAATCTTAAACAAAAAATCACAATATTTTATTACGTCTTTTTTTCTAACGTATTAATAACATTACTGTTAAGTGATTCAATGTTTTGTCGACATAAACATTAAAAATTTTAAAAGCAAAAATTGCGTTTAAAAGTTGTATAAAAGTAAATTTATTTAGTCCTGCAACCGTGTTTTTAAACATATTCTAAATTACCGACTGTTCTTTATAAAATATTTATTGTTGCGTGAATATAGGTCAGTATGTTTTGTAATCGTTCTACTTTACTTGCTTGCACAAACGACAAAATCTTAAGCAAAAAAATACGATATTATACGTTCTTCATTTTTTTGACGTAAAAAAAACGTCACTACGATGTAAACTTATTTAGTATTTATTAATCTATCAACGCAGTATAATAAATGCTAAAGAAATTCTTTGAAATCAAATTAATGGGTAAACATTGCGTTTGCTTGTGAAAAACAAAATTTTTTAAAGCTGTACGGTAAATACAACCTTGTTTTAAGTAAAACTACAAGATTTAATTTATTTAACCGCAAGATATTGACATATTCTACAATGATCGTGAAAAAAATATCCGTAAAAAAGACGTCATTGTTACGTCAGTATATTGTGCAATTGTTTTTACGTTACAATCCACATAAACGACAAAATAATAAAATCTTAAACAGAAAAGATCCCAATATTTTATACTTACGTCTTTTCTGACGTATTAATAACGTCAAAATTTTAAAACAAACATTGCGTTTGTCTTAATTATTAATTTTCTTGAGCGCAATTCTTTGAAGTTGCATAAAAAGTAAATTTATGTAATACTTTTGAACAGAACGTATTTAACCGTAACATATTTTTAATTACCAACATATTTTTCGTAAAAAATGGTCATTATTACCTGAATTATTAAGTTAGTATGTTTGTAATCGTTCTACGTTGTTTGCATAACCGACAAAATCTTAACTAAAAAAAATCATACTTTCGTCATATCTCTGACGTAATAATAACGTCACCGCGGGATGAATTTATTTAGAATTAAATGTTTTATTAACGCAAACATTATGTGTATTAAATGATAAAAGAAATTATTATATTTGAAATCAAATTATTGGGTAAACAATGCGTTTGTCTGAAATATTAATTTTTTGAGTGAAAACTTGTGAAAAACAAAATTTTTTAAAACTGCATCCGTATTTTTAAATATAACGTCAAGATTTAATGTATTTAACCAAAACATATTGACATATGCTACAATAGCGATCGTGAAAAAAAATTTCCTTAAAAAAGACGGCATTGTTACGTAAACTATAGGTTAGTATATTGTGCAATTGTTTTACGTTACTTTTTAAACCACATTAACGACAAAATAATAAAACCTTAAACACAAAAGATTAGAATATTTTATACTTACATCTTTTTTCTGACGTATTAATAACGTCACCGCGAGGTAATATTAATTTTCTTGAGCGCAATTTTTTAAAGTTGTATAAAAAGTTAATTTATTTAGTACTTTTTAAACAGAACGTATTTAACCGTAACATACCTATTTTAAATTACTGACATATTTTTCGTAAAAATAGTCATTATTACCTAAATTATTAAGTTAGTATGTTTTGTAATCGTTCTACGTTGTTTGCATAAACGACAAAATCTAAATAAAAAAAAATCACATCATGTTTTCGTTATTTTTCTGACGTAATAATAACGTCGCCGCGCGGTGAATTTATTTAGAATTGATTGTTTTTATCAACGCAAACGTTATGTGTCATAAATGCTAAAGAAATTATTTTCTTTGAAACCAAATTAATGGGTAAACATTGCGTTTGGCTAAAATATTAATTTTTTTTGAGTGATTCTTTATAAACTTGTGAAAAACAAAATTTTTTAAAGCTGTGCAGAAAAATGAAACCGTGTTTTTAAATATAACGTCAAGATTTAATGTATTTAACCGCAAAATATCGACATATTCTACAAAGTTGATCGTGAACAAAAATATCCGTAAAACAAACGTCATTGTTACGTGAATTATAGGTCAGTATATTGTGCAATTGTTTTACGTTACTTTTTAAATCACATAAAAGACGAAATTTTAAAATCTTAAACAAAAATCACAATATTATACTTACGTCTTTTTCTGGCGTATTAAAAACGTCACCGCTAGTGATTCAATGTTTTATTAAAGTAAATTATTTTCATTGTTACGTGAATTATAGGTTAGTATGTTGTGTAATCGTTTTACGTTCCCTTTTAAATCACATAAACGATATAATACTATAATCTTAAACAAAAATATCACAATATTTTATACTTACGTCATTATTCTGACGTATTAATAACGTCACCGCGACAGGTGATTTAATGTTTTATTAAAGCAAACTATCGTCATAATTACGTGAATTATAGGTTAGTATGTTGTGTAATAGTTTCACGTTACATTTTAAATCACATAAATGACAAAATTCTAAAATCTTAAACAAAAAGAACACAATATTGTCTATTTTCTGACGTATTAATAACGTCGCTGCAAGGTGATTTTATGTTTTAAAGCAAACATTGCGTTTGTCTAAATTAATTATTTTCTTGAACGCAATTCTTTTTACATTACTTTTTAAACCACATAAACGACAAAATAATAAAATCTTAAACACAAAAGATTACAATCTTTTTTCTGACGACTTAATACAATATCATACTTTTGTCATTTTTTTGACGTAATAATAACGTAATCAAATGGTAAGTTTATATAGAATTGTTTTATCAACGAAAAATATTTTGTGTAATAAATGCTAAAGAAATTATTATCTTTGAAATCAAATTAATAGGTAAACATTGCGTTTGCCTGAAATATTAATTTTTTTGAGTGATTCTTTAGAAACTTGTGAAAAACAAGCTTTGCAGGAAAATGCAACCGTGTTTTTAAATATAACGTTAAGATTTAATGTATTTAACCGCAACATATTGACATATTTTACATTAATGACAGTCAAAAAAATTATTTGGAAATAATACGTCACAGATACGTGAATTATAGGTCAGTATGTTGTGTAATCGATTTCACAACTTTTTAAACTACACAAGCCCTAAACTATTAAAATTTATGTATGTATGTTATGTAAAACTAATTTTTTTACAGTTGTGTGCGGAAAATAGAACCATGTTTTTAAATATTGCGTATAGATTAAGGTATTTAACTTCGACATAATAATATACTCTGCATTACCAACTATTCAAAAAAAAAAACGTGAATACGACGTCACAATTATGTGAACCAGAAGTCAATTAGTTGTTATTATTTACGTTGCTTTTTAAACCACATAAACTGACGTGTTAATAACGTCACCGCGCGGTCAATTAATTTACAATTTTTTGTTTAATCGTTAAAAAAAGCGTTTTTAATCTATTTTACGTTATCAATCGTAAAAAAAACTTTGTAAAGACGTCATTGTTACGTGAATTATAGGTCTCTATATTGTGTAATCGTTTTAAGTTACTTTTTAAACCATGTTTATATATTTTTATTATGAATTATAAATCTTAATCAAAATTATACTTACTTTTTCTTACGTATTAATAACGTCATCATGTGGTGAATTTAATGTTTTGTCGACCCAAACATTAAGGATATTGAAACAAATTCATAAGCATTGCATTTTTTCTAAAATACTAATTTTCTTGAGCGTGGATTAATAAAAGTTGTGTAAAAATTAAATTTTTATACCGACTCCGTAAATTATCCGTAAAAAAATACGTCATGTTACACGAATTATAGGTCAGTCTGTTGTGTAACAACAAAATATTAAAATCTTAATCAAAAAATTTGCAATATCATATTTACGTTATTTTCTGAAGTAATAATAACATCACCGCTCAGTGAATTGATTGTTTTATCAAATCAAACATTATGAACAATAAATTTAAACAAAATTATCATCTTCAAAACCAAATCAACGTCACGATAGGTAAACATTGCGATAATTTAAAATATTAATGTTACACATTAATATTAAAATATCCTACATTACCGACCGTCAAAAACGTCATTGTTACGTTAATTATATATCAGTATGTTGTTTTATTGTTTACGTTGTTTTAAACCACATAAACGACTAAATGTTAAAATCTTAACCAAAAAAACCACAATATTATATTTACGTCATTATTCTGATGTGTTAATAACGTCACCGCGCAGAGAATTTACAATAGAATATAACCAAGAACAAGTATTATAATCGAAAGCTAATGAACGTCACGATTAATGCCTAAACATTGCTTTTGTCTAAAATATTAATCTTTTTAGTGTGATTTTTTATACTTAATTTATTTTAATACTGTCCTGTAAA
This sequence comes from Abscondita cerata, assembly GCA_030710515.1. NCBI lineage: Eukaryota > Metazoa > Arthropoda > Insecta > Coleoptera > Lampyridae > Abscondita > Abscondita cerata. The sequence continues at coordinate 373,145 of JALBCR010000862.1, read as the reverse complement.
ATGCAACCGTGTTGTAAATATAACGTATAGATTTAATATATTTAACGGTGACTTGTAAGCATATTCTGCATTACCTATTGTCCAAAAAAAAATATTCGTAAAAAAACGTCATTATTACGTGAATTATAGGTTAGTATTTTGTGTAATTGTTTATGTTACTACTGAAGCCACATAAATAATAAAACATTCAAATCTTAACTAAAAGTTATTGTTACAAAAACACTACTTAGGCTTTCACCGCGGCGAACCCGGAAGAGGTAATTAGTTATCGTTACGTCATTTTCCTAACGTGTTAACAATTTTAAATGTTAACCGCGCGGTGACGTTCTTAATGTTCTACGCAATAAAACTTTTTCTTCGTTTATGATTCATTGTTTTACCAACGCAAATATTAAAGTTATTGAAACAAACATTTTAATTAGTTAAGTGCGTTTGTCTAAAATTAATTTTTTTAAACCGGATTCTTTAAAGTTGTGTAAAAACTGAATTTTTTTAGTACTGTGTGAAAAATGTAACCGTATTTCTAGACAAAACGTCAAGACTTAAAGCATTGAAACGTGCATTACCGACTGTCAAAAAAAAATATCCCTAAAAAGGAAGTCATAGTTACGTCAATTATAGGTAAGTATGTTGTGAAATCGTTTAAATTACCTTTTAAATCACGTAAACTCTAAAATATTAAACTTAACTTAACTCTAAAATTACTATTACGTCATTTTTCTGACGTGTTAACAACACCACAGCGTGTATAACATTAAAAACATCGGTCGAGAACAGTACGGCGCGACCATTTTGGTGCCGACCAGTTCGGTGCGGCTATTTTGGTATCGGTACGATTTGGTTTTGGGACAGGTATTGGTTTGACACAATTTTATCTATTTGTTGAAATATTTCAATATTTATTATTCTAATAGTTATGTAAACATTTACAAGTGTGAGTGTGAGTAAAAAAATATAATAAATTTTTATTAATAAAAGGAATAATTAATAGAACACGAGCACTAGAATAATTGAGTAAAAGTAACTAATTTATCAGAAAAGTGTTCCATTAGTGCTAAAATTTATTTAATTTTTAAGAAGTTTTAGAAGTTTTTATTTGTGTGGTAGAACAGTACTTTACTTATCAGAAAAGTGTTCTAACAATACTAAAGTTAATTTAATTATTTTTAACGATTAAACTTTAAAAATTATTGGATTATTAATAAGAAATTTTATTTACCTCAATTTTATTTATTGTAAAGTGTTCTAACAATCAATTCCTTTTTAACGGCAGTTTATTTCTGTGATAGACAACGAAGGTGTCTGTTTTCAAACATAAAACTTTGTATTTTGATTAATAAAATTGTAATCTGTCTATGAAAATATTATCTTGCAAAATGAGAAAGGTGTGCTATCAAAGCAAAGCTCAATTTGTTTGTTTTTTTTTTTTTTAAATTTATACGTTGGCAATCTTTTAATTATTTTTTCTCTGTAATAAAATTTGAAAACTTTCTTTAATGAAAAAAAAGGTTTTCATTTATTAGAAAAGTGTTCTAACAATACTTTGAAATAAATTGTTTGTAAGATAGGATTTTTGCAAATCTTAACCATTAAAAATTTAAATTAATTTATAATTGACCACATATTTGCTACACAAAAAATAATAAAAATTATTTATCGGAAAAGTGTTCTTTAAACCCATGTTTGTTCTAATTTTTAAAACATTTTTAAATTACCTTAGTTTGGAATTTGGGTAGAACAAGCACACATTTATTGTAATAGCGAAATTATAAACAAACTGCATTTTATTTTTTAAGAAGAAGGTGTTCTACCCATGATACTCCCTTAACTGGGTTTAAGATGCTAGAAATAAATTTTATATAAGGCTGAACGCAATGTCACAATTTTTTATGTCAGAAAAGTGTTCTATTATTGTTGAACTTAATTCTACCTTTCTTTTAATTTGCAAATTTTTAATTATAAGAAAAGTGTTCTACTTATAAATTAATTGTTATGTGTGTGATGTAGAACATACCAAATTCCTATTTGTAATGACAGATGGTTACTTATTTCATTTTATTTATTAGAAAAGTGCTCTTAAAATTTTGAAAGTCAATACACTATTCAAATAAATTAATTAGACACAAATACTAGTACATTTACATTGTGTACAACAATTTTATTCATCAGAAAGATGTTCTAATGACGTAGGGTTTGCAATTTTCTTCTCATAATTTTTAAAATTACAAAATAATTTTATTTTGCATTTTGAAATACCTAATGGCGCGTCCTTTGCTAATACAAATTATATATTTTGAATAATTTTAATTTTGCAAAAAAGTGCTCTAATAATAAATAACTTTTTATGTGTGTGATGTAGAACTTATTGGTTTCCATTTTCTAATATCAGATGGTTATTTATTTCTTTTTGTTCATTAGAAATGTGTTCCTAAAATATTGAAAGTTTGAACACTATAAAAATACATTTATAAGATAAGTACACTTATATTATTTGAAGCAATTTTATTTATCAGAAAAGTGTTCTAATGATAGTAGGGTTTATTCTATTTTTCTTATAATTCTTAAAATAAGTCGATTAATTTTTTTTTTGGGTTTTTAAATATTGGTACATACTTTTGTAACATCGATAATCTATACTATTCTAAAAATTTATAATTTAGCAAAAAGTGTTCTAATTATAAATCATTGTTTAAGTGCATGATGTAAAACTTACCAGATTCCATTTTGTTATAAAATTATGTTCCGAAAATTTTGAAAATCTGAACACTATGAAAATACATTGATAATATAAGTGCACTTATATTATTTGAAGCAATTTTATTTATTAGAAAGGTGTTCTAATGATGGTAGGGTTTATTCTATTTTTCTTATAATTCTTAAAATAAGTCAATTAATTTTTTTTGTGTTTTTAAATAGTGGTACATACATTTGTAACATCGATAATCTATACTGTTCTGAAAATTTATAATTTAGAAGAAAAGTGTTCTAATTATAAATCATTGTTTAAGTGTATAATGTTAAACTTGACCGATTCCATTTTGTTATGACTGACGGTTATTTATTGCACTTTATTTATTAAAAAGTGTTCCTAAAATTTGGCTATAAAAGTAGATTAAAAATTTAAATACCAGTACAGATATATTACTATCTTAGAGTATTCGAAATAATTGTATTTATCAGAAAAGTGTTCTAATCATAAATCAATTTTTATGTATGTGATGTAGAACTTACCAGATTCCATTTTGTTATATAATTATGTTCCGAAAATTTTGAAAGTCTGAACACTATGAAAATACATTGATAATATAAGTGCACTAATATTATTTGAAGCAATTTTAATTATCAGAATAGTGTTCTAATGATAGTAGGGTTTATTCTATTTTTTCATAATTCTTAAAATAAGTCAATTAATTTTTTGTGTTTTTAAATATTGGTACATACTTTTGTAACATCGATAATCAATACTGTTCTGAAAATTTATAATTTAGAAGAAAAGTGTTCTAATTATAAATCATTGTTTAAGTGCATGATGTAAAACTTACCAGATTCCATTTTGTTATAAAATTATGTTCCGAAAATTTTGAAAATCTGAACACTATGAAAATACATTGATAATATAAGTGCACTAATATTATTTGAAGCAATTTTAATTATCAGAATAGTGTTCTAATGATAGTAGGGTTTATTCTATTTTTTTCATAATTCTTAAAATAAGTCAATTAATTTTTTTGTGTTTTTAAATATTGGTACATACTTTTGTAACATCGATAATCAATACTGTTCTGAAAATTTATAATTTAGAAGAAAAGTGTTCTAATTATAAATCATTGTTTAAGTGCATGATGTAAAACTTACCAGATTCCATTTTGTTATAAAATTATGTTCCGAAAATTTTGAAAATCTGAACACTATGAAAATACATTGATAATATAAGTGCACTAATATTATTTGAAGCAATTTTAATTATCAGAATAGTGTTCTAATGATAGTAGGGTTTATTCTATTTTTTCATAATTCTTAAAATAAGTCAATTAATTTTTGTGTGTTTTTAAATATTGGTACATACTTTTGTAACATCGATAATCAATACTGTTCTGAAAATTTATAATTTAGAAGAAAAGTGTTCTAATTATAAATCATTGTTTAAGTGCATGATGTAAAACTTACCAGATTCCATTTTGTTATAAAATTATGTTCCGAAAATTTTGAAAATCTGAACACTATGAAAATACATTGATAATATAAGTGCACTAATATTATTTGAAGCAATTTTAATTATCAGAATAGTGTTCTAATGATAGTAGGGTTTATTCTATTTTTTTCCTAATTCTTAAAATAAGTCAATTAATTTTTTTGTGTTTTTAAATATTGGTACATACTTTTGTAACATCGATAATCTATACTATTCTAAAAATTTATAATTTAGCAAAAAGTGTATTAATTATAAATCATTGTTTAAGTGCATGATGTAAAACTTACCAGATTCCATTTTGTTATAAAATTATGTTCCGAAAATTTTGAAAGTCTGAACACTATGAAAATACATTGATAATATAAGTGCACTTATATTATTTGAAGCAATTTTATTTATCAGAAAAGTGTTCTAAAGATAGTAGGGTTTATTCTATTCTGTTCATAATTCTTATAATAAGTCAATTATTTTTTTTTGTGTTTTTAAATATTGGTACACACTTTTGTAACATCGATAATCTATACTTTTCTGAAAATTTATAATTTAGCAGAAAAGTGTTCTAATTATAAATCATTGTTTAAGTGTATTATGGTAAACTTGACCGATTCCATTTTGTTATGACAGATGGTTATTTATTGCACTTTATTTATTAGAAAAGTGTTCCTAAAATTTGGCAATAAAAGTAGATTAAAAATTCAAATACCAGTACACATATATTACTATCTTAAATTATTTGGAATAATTGTATTTATCAGAAAAGTGTTCTAATTATAAACCAATTTTTATGTATGTGATGTATAACTTACCAGATTCCATTTTGTTATAAAATTATGTTCCAAAAATTTTGAAAGTCTGAACACTATGAAAATACATTGATAATATAAGTGCACTAATATTATTTGAAGCAATTTTACTTATCAGAAAAGTGTTCTGAAGATAGTAGGGTTTATTCTATTCTGTTCATAATTTTTAAAATAAGTCAATTAATTTTTTTTGTGTTTTTAAATATTGGTACATACTTTTGTAACAACGATAATCTATACTTTTCTGAAAATTTATAGTTTAGCAGAAAAGTGTTCGAATTATAAATCATTGTTTAAGTGTATTATGGTAAACTTGACCGATTCCATTTTGTTATGACAGATGGTTATTTATTGCACTTTATTTATTAGAAAAGTGTTCCTAAAATTTGGCAATAAAAGTAGATTAAAAATTCAAATACCAGAACACATATATTACTATCTTAGATTATTTGGAATATTTGTATTTATCAGAAAAGTGTTTTAATTATAAAACATTGTTTAAGTGTATGATGTAAAACTTAACCGATTCCATTTTGATTTGACAAATGGTTATTTATTGCACTTTATTTATTAGAAAAGTGTTTCTAAAATTTGGTTGTAAAAGTAGATTAAAAATTCAAATACCAGTACACATGTATTACTATCTTGTAGGGTTTATTCTATTCTGTTCATAATTCTTAAAATAAGTCAATTAATTTTTTTTGTGTTTTTAAATAGTGGTACATACTTTTGTAACATCGATAATCAATACTGTTCTGAAAATTTATAATTTAGAAGAAAAGTGTTCTAATTATAAATCATTGTTTAAGTGTATAATGTAAAATTTGACCAATTCCATTTTCTTATGACAGATGGTTATTTATTGCACTTTATTTATTGGAAAAGTGATCCTAAAATTTGGCTATAAAGTAGATTAAAAATTCAAATACCAGTACACGTATATTACTATTTTAGATTATTCGAAATAATTGTATTTATCAGAAAAGTGTTCTAATTATAAATCAATTTTTATGTGTGTGAAGTAGAACTTACCAGATTTCATTTTGTTATATAATTATGTTCCGAAAATTTTGAAAGTCTGAACACTATGAAAATACATTGATAATATAAGTGCACTAATATTATTTGAAGCAATTTTAATTATCAGAATAGTGTTTTAATGATAGTAGGGTTTATTCTATTTTTTCATAATTCTTAAAATAAGTCAATTAATTTTTTTGTGTTTTTAAATATTGGTACATACTTTTGTAACATCGATAATCAATACTGTTCTCAAAATTTATAATTTAGAAGAAAAGTGTTCTAATTATAAATCATTGTTTAAGTGCATGATGTAAAACTTACCAGATTCCATTTTGTTATAAAATTATGTTCCGAAAATTTTGAAAATCTGAACACTATGAAAATACATTGATAATATAAGTGCACTAATATTATTTGAAGCAATTTTAATTATCAGAATAGTGTTCTAATGATAGTAGGGTTTATTCTATTTTTTTCATAATTCTTAAAATAAGTCAATAAATTTTTTTTGTGTTTTTAAATAGTGGTACATACTTTTGTAACATCGATAATCAATACTGTTCTGAAAATTTATAATTTAGAAGAAAAGTGTTCTAATTATAAATCATTGTTTAAGTGTATAATGTAAAATTTGACCAATTCCATTTTCTTATGACAGATGGTTATTTATTGCACTTTATTTATTGGAAAAGTGATCCTAAAATTTGGCTATAAAGTAGATTAAAAATTCAAATACCAGTACACGTATATTACTATTTTAGATTATTCGAAATAATTGTATTTATCAGAAAAGTGTTCTAATTATAAATCAATTTTTATGTGTGTGTATGTAGAACTTACCAGATTCCCTTTTGTTATATAATTATGTTCCGAAAATTTTGAAAGTCTGAACACTATGAAAATACATTGATAATATAAGTGCACTAATATTATTTGAAGCCATTTTAATTATCAGAATAGTGTTCTAATGATAGTAGGGTTTATTCTATTTTTTTCATAATTCTTAAAATAAGTCAATTAATTTTTTTGTGTTTTTAAATATTGGTACATACTTTTGTAACATCGATAATCAATACTGTTCTGAAAATTTATAATTTAGAAGAAAAGTGTTCTAATTATAAATCATTGTTTAAGTGCATGATGTAAAACTTACCAGATTCCATTTTGTTATAAAATTATGTTCCGAAAATTTTGAAAATCTGAACACTATGAAAATACATTGATAATATAAGTGCACTAATATTATTTGAAGCAATTTTAATTATCAGAATAGTGTTCTAATAATAGTAGGGTTTATTCTATTTTTTTCATAATTCTTAAAATAAGTCAATTAATTTTTTTGTGTTTTTAAATATTGGTACATACTTTTGTAACATCGATAATCTATACTATTCTAAAAATTTATAATTTAGCAAAAAGTGTATCTAATTATAAATCATTGTTTAAGTGCATGATGTAAAACTTACCAGATTCCATTTTGTTATAAAATTATGTTCCGAAAATTTTGAAAATCTGAACACTATGAAAATACATTGATAATATAAGTGCACTAATATTATTTGAAGCAATTTTAATTATCAGAATAGTGTTCTAATGATAGTAGGGTTTATTCTATTTTTTCATAATTCTTAAAATAAGTCAATTAATTTTTGTGTTTTTAAATATTGGTACATACTTTTGTAACATCGATAATCAATACTGTTCTGAAAATTTATAATTTAGAAGAAAAGTGTTCTAATTATAAATCATTGTTAAGTGTAATATATTAAATTTGACCGATTCCATTTTCTTATGACAGATGGTTATTTATTGCACTTTATTTATTAGAAAAGTGTTCCTAAAATTTGGCTATAGAATAGATTAAAATTTAAATACCAGTACACATATATTACTATTTTAAATTTTTATAATAATTGTATTTATCAGAAAAGTGTTCTAATTATAAATCAATTTTTATGTGTGTGATGTAGAACTTACCAGATTTCATTTTGTTATAAAATTATGTTCCTAAAATTTTGAAAGTCTGAACACTATGAAAATACATTGATAATATAAGTGCACTTATATTATTTGAAGCAATTTTATTTATCAGAAAAGTGTTCTAATGATAGTAGGGTTCATTCTATTTTTTCATAATTCTTAAAATAAATCAATTAATTTTTTTGTGTTTTTAACTATTGGTACATACTTTTGTAACATCGATAATCTATACTATTCTGAAAATTTATAATTTAGAAGAAAAGTGTTCTAATTATAAATCATTGTTTAAGTGTATAATGTAAAATTTGACCGATTCAATTTTCTTATGACAGATGGTTATTTATTGCACTTTATTTATTAGAAAAGTGTTCCTAAAATTTGGCTATAGAGTAGATTAAAAATTTAAATACCAGTACACATATATTACTATCTTAAATTATTTGGAATAATTGTATTTATCAGAAAAGTGTTCCAATTATAAACCAATTTTTATGTATGTGATGTAGAACTTACCAGATTCCATTTTGTTATATAATTATGTTCCGAAAATTTTGAAAGTCTGAACACTATGAAAATACATTGATAATATAAGTGCACTTATATTATTTGAAGCAATTTTATTTATCAGAAAAGTGTTCTAATGATAGTAGGGTTTATTCTATTTTTTTCATAATTCTTAAAATAAGTCAATAAATTTTTTTTGTATTTTTAAATAGTGGTACATACTTTTGTAACATCGATAATCTATACTATTCTGAAAATTTATAATTTAGAAGAAAAGTGTTCTAATTATAAATCATTGTTTAAGTGTATAATGTAAATTTGACCGATTCCATTTTCTTATGACAGATGGTTATTTATTGCACTTTATTTATTAGAAAATTTTGCTATAAAGTAGATTTAAAATTCAAATACCAGTACACATATATTAGTATCTTAAATTATTTAGAATAATTGCATTTATCAGAAAAGTGTTCTAATTATAAATCAATTTTTATGTCTGTGATGTAGAACTTACCAAATACCATTTTGTTATAAAATTATGTTCTAAAATTTTGAAAGTCTGAACACTATGAAAATACATTGATGATATAAGTGCACTTATATTATTTGAAGCAATTTTATTTATCAGAAAAGTGTTATAATGATAGTAGGATTCATTCAATTTTTTTCATAATTCTTAAAATAAGTCAATTAATTTTTTTTTTGTGTTTTTAAATATTGGTACATACTTTTGTAACATCGATAATCTATACTATTCTGAAAATTAAAATTTAGAAGAAAAGTGTTCTAATTATAAATCATTGTTTAAGTGTATAATGTAAAATTTGATCGATTCTATTTGCTTATGACAGATGGTTATTTATTGCACTTTATTTATTAGAAAAGTGTTTCTAAAATTTGGTTATAAAAGTAGATTAAAAATTCAAATACCAGTACACATATATTAGTATCTTGAATTATTTGGAATAGTTGTATTTATCAGAAAAGTGTTCTAATTATAAATCAATTTTTATGTCTGTGATGTAGAACTTGCCAAATTCCATTTTGTTATAATATTATGTTCCTAAAATATTGAAAGTTTGAACACTATAAAAATACATTTATAAGATAAGTACACTTATATTATTTGAAGCAATTTTATTTATTAAAAAGGTGTTCTAATGATGGTAGGGTTTATTCTATTTTTCTTATAATTCTTAAAATAAGTCGATTAATTTTTTTTGGGGTTTTTAAATATTAGTACATACTTTTGTAACATCGATAATCTATACTATTCTAAAAATTTATAATTTAGCAAAAAAGTGTTCTAATTATAAATCATTGTTTAAGTGCATGATGTAAAACTTACCAGATTCCATTTTGTTATAAAATTATGTTCGAAAATTTTGAAAGTCTGAACACTATGAAAATACATTGATAATATAAGTGCACTTATATTATTTGAAGCAATTTATTTATCAGAAAAGTGTTCTAAAGATAGTAGGGTTTATTCTATTCTGTTCATAATTCTTATAATAAGTCAATTATTTTTTTTGTGTTTTTAAATATTGGTACACACTTTTGTAACATCGATAATCTATACTTTTCTGAAAATTTATAATTTAGCAGAAAAGTGTTCTAATTATAAATCATTGTTTAAGTGTATTATGGTAAACTTGACCGATTCCATTTTGTTATGACAGATGGTTATTTATTGCACTTTATTTATTAGAAAAGTGTTCCTAAAATTTGGCAATAAAAGTAGATTAAAAATTCAAATACCAGTACACATATATTACTATCTTAAATTATTTGGAATAATTGTATTTATCAGAAAAGTGTTCTAATTATAAACCAATTTTTATGTATGTGATGTATAACTTACCAGATTCCATTTTGTTATAAAATTATGTTCCAAAATTTTGAAAGTCTGAACACTATGAAAATACAATGATAATATAAGTGCACTTATATTATTTGAAGCAATTTTATTTATCAGAAAAGTGTTCTAATGATAGTAGGGTTTATTCTATTTTTTTTCATAATTCTTAAAATAAGTCAATTAATTTTTTTTGTGTGTTTAAATAGTGGTACATACTTTTGTAACATCGATAATCTATACTGTTCTGAAAATTTATAATTTAGAAGAAAAGTGTTCTAATTATAAATCATTGTTTAAGTGTATCATGTTAAACTTGACCGATTCCATTTTGTTATGACTGACGGTTATTTATTGCACTTTATTTATTAGAAAAGTGTTCCTAAAATTTGGCTATAAAAGTAGATTAAAAATTCAAATACCAGTACACATATATTACTATCTTAAATTATTTGGAATAATTGTATTTATCAGAAAAGTGTTCTAATTATAAACCAATTTTTATGTATGTGATGTATAACTTACCAGATTCCATTTTGTTATAAAATTATGTTCCAAAATTTTGAAAGTCTGAACACTATGAAAATACAATGATAATATAAGTGCACTTATATTATTTGGACAATTTTATTTATCAGAAAAGTGTTCTAATGATAGTAGGGTTTATTCTATTTTTTCATAATTCTTAAAATAAGTCAATTAATTTTTTTGTGTGTTTAAATAGTGGTACATACTTTTGTAACATCGATAATCTATACTGTTCTGAAAATTTATAATTTAGAGAAAAGTGTTCTAATTATAAATTATGTTCCTAAAATTTGGCTATAAAGTAAATTAAAAATTTAAATACCAGTACAGATATATTACTATCTTAAATTATTTGGAATAATTGTATTTATCAGAAAAGTGTTCTAATTATAAACCAATTTTTATGTATGTGATGTAGAACTTACCAGATTCCATTTTGTTGTATAATTATGTTCCGAAAATTTTGAAAGTCTGAACACCTTGAAAATACATTGATAATATAAGTGCACTTATATTATTTGAAGCAATTTTATTTATCAGAAAAGTGTTCTAATGATAGTAGGGTTTATTCTCTTTTTATCATAATTCTTAAAATAAGTCGATTAATTTTTTTTTGGGTTTTTAAATATTGGTACATACTTTTGTAAAATCGATAATCTATACTATTCTGAAAATTTATAATTTAGCGGAAAAGTGTTCTAATTATAAATTATGTTCCTAAAATTTGGCTATAAAAGTAAATTAAAAATTTAAATACCAGTACAGATATATTACTATCTTAAATTATTTGGAATAATTGTATTTATTAGAAAAGTGTTCTAATTATAAACCAATTTTTATGTATGTGATGTAGAACTTACCAGATTCCATTTTGTTATATAATTATGTTCCGAAAATTTTGAAAGTCTGAACACTATGAAAATACATTGATAATATAAGTGCACTTATATTATTTGGAGCAATTTTATTTATCAGAAAAGTGTTCTAATGATGGTAGGGTTTATTCTATTTTTTTCATAATTTCTAAAATAAATCAATGAATTTTTTTGTGTGTTTAAATAGTGGTACATACTTTTGTAACATCGATAATCTATACTGTTCTGAAAATTTATAATTTAGAAGAAAAGTGTTCTAATTATAAATCATTGTTTAAGTGTATCATGTTAAACTTGACCGATTCCATTTTGTTATGACTGACGGTTATTTATTGCACTTTATTTATTAGAAAAGTGTTCCTAAAATTTGGCTATAAAAGTAGATTAAAAATTCAAATATCAGTACACATATATTACTATCTTAAATTATTTGGAATAATTGTATTTATCAGAAAAGTGTTCTCATTATAAACCAATTTTTATGTATGTGATGTAGAACTTACCAGATTCCATTTTGTTATATAATTATGTTCCGAAAATTTTGAAAGTCTGAACACCTTGAAAATACATTGATAATATAAGTGCACTTATATTATTTGAAGCAATTTTATTTATCAGAAAAGTGTTCTAATGATAGTAGGGTTTATTCTCTTTTTATCATAATTCTTAAAATAAGTCAATTAATTTTTTTGTGTTTTAATTATTGGTACATACTTTTGTAACTTCGATAATCTATACTATTCTGAAAATTTATAATTTAGAAGAAAAGTGTTCTAATTATAAACCAATTTTTATGTATGTGATCTATAACTTACCAGATTCCATTTTGTTATAAAACTATGTTCCGAAAATTTTGAAAGTCTGAACACTATGAAAATACATTGATGATATAAGTGCACTTATATTATTTGAAGCAATTTTATTTATCAGAAAAGTGTTCTAATGATAGTAGGATTCATTTCATTTTTTTCATAATTCTTAAAATAAGTCAATTAATTTTTTTTTGTGTTTTTAAATATTGGTACATACTTTTGTAACATCGATAATCTATACTATTCTGAAAATTTATAATTTAGCAGAAAAGTATTCTAATTAAAACCAATTTTTATGTATGTGATGTAGAACTTACCAGATTCCACTTCGTTATAAAATTATGTTCCCAAAATTTTGAAAGTCTAAACACTATGAAAATACATTGATAATGTAAGTGCACTGATATTATTTGAAGCACTTTTATTTATCAGAAAAGTGTTCTAATGATAGTAGGGTTTATTCTATTTCTTTCATAATTCTTGTAATAAGTCAATTATTTTTTTTGTGTTTTTCAATATTGGTACATACTTTTGTAACATCGATAATCTATACTATTCTGAAAATTTATAATTTAGCAGAAAAGTGTTTTAATTACAAATCATTGTTTAAGTGTATAATGTAACACTTACCCGATTCCATTTTGTTATGACAGATGGTTATTTATTGCACTTTATTTATTAGAAAAGTGTTCTTAAAAATTTGGCTATAAAAGTAGATTAAAAATTCAATTACCAGTACACACATATTACTATCTTAAATTATTTGCAATAATTGTATTTATCAGAAAAGTGTTCTAATTATAAATCAATTTTTATGTATGTGATGTAGAACTTACCAGATTCCATTTTGTTATAAAGTTATGTTCCGAAAATTTTGAAAGTCTGAACACTATGAAAATATATTGATAATATAAGTGCACTTATATTATTTGAAGCAATTTTATTTATCAGAAAAGTGTTCTAATGATAATAGGGTTCATTCTATTTTTATCATAATTCTTAAAATAAGTCAATTAATTTTTTTGTGTTTTTAAATATTGGTACATACTTTTGTAACATCGATAATCAATACTGTTCTAAAATTTATAATTTAGAAGAAAAGTGTTCTAATTATAAATCATTGTTTAAGTGTATAATGTAAAACTTTACCGATTCCATTATTTATTAGAAAAGTGTTCCTAAAATTTGGCTATGTAAGTAGATTAAAAATTCAAATACCAGTACACATATATTACTATCTTAAATTATATGGAATAATTGTATTTATCAGAAAAGTGTTCTAATTATAAACCATTTTTTATGTATGTGATGTAGAACTTACCATATTCCATTTTGTTATAAAATTATGTTCGAAAATTTTAAAGTCTGAACACTATGAAAATATATTGATAATATAAGTGCACTTATATTATTTGAAGCAATTTTATTTATCAGAAAAGTGTTCTAATGATAGTAGTGTTTATGCTATTTTTTTCATAATTTTTATTATAAGTCAATAAATTTTTTTGTTTTTTGAATATTGGTACATACTTTTGTAACATCGATAACCTATACTATTCTGGAAACTTATAATTTAGCAGAAAAGTTTTCTAATTATAAATCATTGTTTAAGTGTATAATGTAAAACTTACCCGATTCCATTTTGTTATGACAGATGGTTATTTATTGCACTTTATTTATTAGAAAAGTGTTCTTAAAATTTGGCTATAAAGTAGATTAAAAATTCAAATACCAGTACACATATATTACTATCTTAAATTGTATGGAATAATTGTATTTATCAGAAAAGTGTTCTAATTATAAACCTTTTTTTATGTATGTGTTGTAGAACTTACCAGATTCCATTTTGTTATAAAATTATGTTCGAAAATTTAGAAGTCTGAACACTATGAAAATATATTGATAATATAAGTGCACTTATATTATTTGAAGAAATTTTATTTATCAGAAAAGTGTTCTAATTATAAACCTTTTTTTTATGTATGTGATGTAGAACTTACCAGATTCCATTTTGTTATACAATTATGTTCCGAAAATTTTAAAAGTCTGAACACTATGAAAATATATTGATAATATAAGTGCACTTATATTATTTGAAGAAATTTTATTTATCAGAAAAGTGTTCTAATGATAGTAGGGTTTATTCTATTTTTTCATAATTCTTAAAATTAGTCAATTAATTTTTTTGTGTTTTAAATATTGGTAGATATTTTGTATCACCGAAAATCTATTCAAATAAAATATTCTGAAAACTTATAATTTAGTAGAAAAGTGTTCTAATAATAAATCATTGTTTAAGTGTATGATGTAAAGGTTAGCAGATTACATTTTTAAATAAAAGATGGTTATTTATTACACTTTATTTATTAAAAAGTGTTCCTAAAATTTGACTATAAAAGTAAAATAAAAATTCAAATACCAGTGCACAACTTAAATTATTTGGAATAATTTTATTTATCAGTGTTGTAATTATAAATCAATTTTATGTGTGTGATGTAGAACTTACCATATTCCATTTTGTAATGACAGATGGTTATTTATTTCATTTTATTTATTAGAAAAGTGTTCCTAAAATTATAAAAATTGATACACTACCCAAATAAAGACAAATACTAGTAAATTTACATTTTAAAACAATTTTATTTATCAGAAAGGTGTTCTAATGATGGTAGGATTAATTCTATTTTTTTAATAATTTTAAAATCAGTTAATTAATTTTTTTATTTTTAATATTGGCACATATATTCTTAAGTGTTCAATTTATTTTAATTTTTTTTATTTTTAGGAACGGCTTAGAAAGAGGAACAAAGCGTACAAAAAAGGATCTTTTATTGC
Source organism: Abscondita cerata (assembly GCA_030710515.1). Lineage (NCBI taxonomy): Eukaryota > Metazoa > Arthropoda > Insecta > Coleoptera > Lampyridae > Abscondita > Abscondita cerata. Next base: position 357,735 of record JALBCR010000862.1, on the reverse strand, counting down.
ATTTTCTTAGAACAAACCGTTTTCGAAAAATCGAAAAAATGTTCAAAATGTCGATAAAATTTAGAAATGAACTAAAAAAAAATTATTTATGCCAAATTATTAGTCATAATTTTTTTATAACATTTTACCAACATTTGTAAATTTTCAATAGGTATACCGTTCTCCAAAAAATCAAATTTTTTTTTTTTTAAATTCAACCCTCATTTTTTCGGACACATGTTTATACAGACTAGAAATTATGACATGAATTTAGAGACGCTCTGTAGGTGTCTATGTTGTGAGTTACTTTTTAAATCACGTAAACTATAACATATGAAAAAATCAAAATAAATCATTGTTATGTCATTTCTGTGACTTCGAATGTTACCGCGCGTTGACGTCATTTTATTGCCTACGCAGCAAAACTGTTTATTTCGTTTATGATTCATTGTTTTATCAACACAAACATTAAGGTTATTAAAGTAAACAATTTTATTACTTTTGTATGCTAATTGTTTTTATTATGATTCTCTTAGAGTTGTGTATAATTTTTTTAGTATAAAATAACGCGAGCGTTTTTTTTTTCATAATTTGTAGTGCAAAACAAATATTGGTTTGACACATTTATCTATAAGTTAAGAAATTTAATTTGTTTATTTATAGAAATTGAGTAAATGGGAGTAACCTAATTTATTCTGAGCAATTTTATTTATCAGTTAAGTGTTCTATTAATTTTAAAATTCAATTTATTTTTCAAGTAATTTTAGAAAATTTTTATTTGTGTTATTGAACCGACAAATTATAAAATGACATTTTATTTATCAGAAAGTGTTCCTACGCTTAATCTCGCTTTCATTCAATAACTAAACTTTAAAAAAAATTATTATTACTTATATTACTTTGTAATAATTTGTTTTAAAAAAGTTTTAAATAATTTGTTTGTCTTACATCAGAATTTTTATTTACAGAAAAGTGTTCTACTAGTTTCCAGATCTAAACTAAAAAAAAATAATAATTTTCTTAACTGAAAATAAGTTAATCTTTTTTTTTTGGTAACGATAGAAATTACTTATTACCTTATGTTTCTTACTCTAAAAGGAAGGTGTTCTCCTGCCAATACAAGTACAAACCTTTGATGTAACTTTTTTTTAATTTAAAATAAATATTTTTTTTAATGTTTAAGTTTTCCACTAAGAATTTTCTTAACTAAAAAGAATTGTAATTTCTAAACCAAAGTCAATATTCTAACTAAATTAAATTCTAATTATCAGAAAAGTGTTCTAATTATGTCAAGCTTTACTATGTTTTTTTTAAATACTCAATTCTAAACATCAAATGATTTTGATTTTGGTAGAACATAACCTTAAATTATTTGTAATATCGAAAACTTATAAAAGATACAATTTATTTATCAGAAAATGTTCAGTATTGAAAAAGTTGTAGATTCTTATAACGTAGTTTATTATTGATAATTTAATTTCGGTTTATGTATTAATTTACAAGAACATTTTTTGTAATAGTACATATTTACAAAAACAGAGTTTAATTTATTAGACAAGTGTTCTAACAATACTCTAAACACATTGAACTTTTAAAATATTATTTTAAAGTTATTCCTCTATAGTAGAAAAGTGTTCTAAACGTTATTCTCATTTTTAAGACTTTAAACACACTAATCTTTAAAAAGTATTTGTGAAATAGTCTGCAAGGACACTGATTTTATTTATCAAAATTCTAATTATTAGAAACGTGTTCTAACACTAGTATAATACTTTCAAATTTATATTAAATTTTGCTGCTCTCAAGAACAAAGTAAATATTTTTCTTATAGTCCAAAACTTTGATGCAAACATCCCACACCATTTTAAACAGTTTTTTAAATCAAAAATAAACATTTAATGACTTTTAATTTTAAGTTCTCCACTAAAAATTTTTCTTACGTAAAAAGAATTGTGATTTGTAAATCAATGTCATTTTTTTTGTAATGGTAGAAATTTGACTAAATTAAATTCTAATTATCAGAAAAGTGTTCTACCTATACAATGGAAATACAGTACATTAAAAATTATTAGTAATGTAGAACATAGAATATAATATTATTAAAAACATTTTGTATCACTTATTTATTAGAAAAGTGTTCTAAACTCTACTTTGTTTTTTTTTAAATAATTCTAAACATCAAATGATTCTGATTTATGTGGTAGAACACAATCGGAAATTATTTGTAATAGCGGAGACTTATTAAAGTTACAAATTATTTATCAGAAAAGTGTTCGAGCATTGAAAAAAGTTGTTGACTCTATATCATCGTTTAGTAATGATGTTTGCTGTCAATTATAAGATTCAAAAATTTCGGTTTATGTATTAAATCACAAAAACGGAGTTTAATTTATCAGAAAAGTGTTCTAATAATACTCGAAATACATTGAACTTTTTAAAATATTATTTTAAAGTTATTTCTCTATAGTAGAAAAGTGTTCTAAACGTTATTCTCATTTTAAGACTCTAAACACACTAATCTTTAAAAAAGTATTTCTGAAATAGTGTGCAATGACACTGATTTTATTTATCAAAATTCTAATTATTAGAAACGTGTTCTAACACTAGTATAATACTTTCAAATTTATTTTAAATTTAGCTGCTATCAAGAACAAAGTAAATATTTTTCTTATAATCCAAAACTTTGATGCAAACATCCCACACCATTTCAAACATTTTTTTAAATCAAAAATAAACATTTCATGAGTTTTAATGTTCTAATTTTCCACTAAAAATTTTCTTACCTAAAAAGAATTGTGATTTGTAAATCAAAGTCATTTTTTTGTAACTGTAGAAATTTGACTAAATTAAATTTTAATTATCAGAAAGTGTTCGAGCATTGAAAGTCGTTGTTGACTCTTATATCGTCGTTTAGTAATGATGTTTGCTGTTGATTTAAGATTCAATAATTTTGGGTTATGTATTAAATTACAAGAACGGAGTTTAATTTATCAGAAAAGTGTTCTAACAATACTCTAAATACATGGAATTTTAAAGTTATTTTTCTACAGTAGAAAAGTGTTCTTTGTTAATTTCATTTTTAGACTATAAACACTAATCTTTAAAAGAAGTATTTGTGAAATAGTGTGCAAGGACACTGATTTTATTTATCAAAATTGTAATTGTTAGAAACGTGTTCTAACACTAGTATAATACTTTCAAATTTATTTTAAATTTAGCTGCTTTCAAGAACAAAGTAAATATTTTTCTTATAATCCAAAACTTTGATGCAAACATCCCACACCATTTCAAACAGTTTTTTTTAATCAAAAATAAACATTTCATTACTTTTAATGTTTAAGTTTACTACTAAAAATTTTCTTACCTATAAAGAATTGTGTTTTGTAAATCAAAGTCATTTTTTTGGTAACGGTAGAAATTTGACTAAATTAAATTCTAATTATCAGAAAAGTGTTCTACCAATACAATGGAAATACAGTACATTCAAAATTATTAGTAATGTAGAACATAGAGTATAATATTATTAAAAACATTTTTGTATCACTTATTTTTTAGAAAAGTGTTCTAATTATATTAAGTTCTACTTTTTTTTTTAATAATTTTAAACATCAAATGATTTTGATTTATGTGGTAGAACACAATCGGAAATTATTTGTAATAGCGGAGATTTATAAAAGTTATAAATTATTTATCAGAAAAGTGTTCGAGCATTGAAAAAAGTTGTTGACTCTTATATTGTTGTTTAGTAATGATGTTTGCTGTCAATATAAATTCAATATTTTTGGGTTAAGTATTAAATCACAGAACAGGGTTTAATTTATCAGAAAAGTGTTCTAACAATACTCTAAATACATTTTATTTTAAAGTTATTTTTCTACAGTAGAAACGTGTTCTTCGTTAATTTCATTTTTCAGACTCTAAACACACTAATCTTTAAAAAAAATATTTGTGAAATAGTGTGCAAGAACACTGATTTTATTTATCAATGTTCTAATTATTAGAAACGTGTTCTAACACTAGTATAATACTTTCAAATTTATTTTAAATTTTGCTGCTCTCAAGAACAAAGTAAATATTTTTCTTATAATACAAAACTTTGATGCAAACATTCAACACCATTTCAAACATTTTTTTTAAATCTAAAATGAATGTTTCATGAGTTTTAATGTTTAAGTTTTCCACTAAAATTTTCTTAACTAAAATGATTTGTGATTTGTAAATCAAAGTCATTTTTTTGTAATAGTAGAAATTTGACTAAATTAAATTCTATTTATCAGAAAAGTGTTCTACCAATACAATGGAAATACAGTACATTAAAAATTATTAGTAATGTAGAACATAGAATATAATATTATTAAAAACATTTTTGTATCACTTATTTATTAGAAAAGTGTTCTAATTATATCAAACTTTACTTTGTTTTTTTTTTAAATAATTCTAAACATCAAATTATTCTGATTTATGTGGTAGAAGACAATCGGAAATTATTTATAATAACAGAGACTTATTAAAATTACAAATTATTTATCAGAAAATTGTTTCAGCATTGAAAAAGTTGTTGACTCTATAATAATTTTGGGTTATGTATTAAATCACAAGAACGGAGTTTAATTTATCAGAAAAGTGTTCTAACAATACTCTAAATACATTGAATTTTAAAGTAGAAAAGTGTTCCTCGTTAATTTCATTTTAAGACTCTAAACACACTAATATTTAAAAAAAAAGTATTTGTGATATAGTGTGCAAGGGCACTGATTTTATTCATCACAATTCTAATTATTAGAAACGTGTTCTAACACTAATATAATACTTTCTAATTTATTTTATATTTTGCTGCTTACAAGAACAAAGTAAATATTTATCTTAAAATACAAAATTGAATTTTAATTATTAGAAAGGTGTTCTCCTGCCAACATATGTACAAAACTTTGATGTTTGAGTTCTTCACTTTGCTAGAATTTAAATAAGATTTATCGAGTACGAAGAAAACAATAATAAAGAGAACAACGCTCTTTGGCAAAATATTTAAAGATGCTCTTGACGTACGTCAACAAACAAATGTCATTGTACAACTTACACCTAAACCGATTTGTTGTTGCCAAGTGAAACATTAAGTTCCAATCATTCCGTTAAAAATATTAACATTTGTTTTTTAAAATTTTGTTTATTGTTTCTTCATTGAAGGCTGAATGTACTAAATTTTACTGTAAGTATGAATGAAATTGCGATTAGTTTTCGATTAGTAATTGCATTCAAATTTAATTACTCAACGTGTTGGCCGCGCTCCAAAACATTACAATAATGCCTTTTAGACATTTATATCCACTAAATCTATCACACTTAATTTAGACGAAGTTTAGATTTATGTAAGTAAGAAAATTATAATAATAAAAAAATTCTGGTGATATTTTGAGAGTTGCCAGGACGAATGACAAGCCAAATGTTATTTTGACAGCAAGAATGCAGATTGAGATTTTATTCATTAATAATTTTAGACTCTCGCCGTTTTTTGGACGATTACTGATTCGCAAAATTTACAAAATTTTTCTAATTTCGTACATAAATTTGTTTAAATTACGTTTTAATACGTTTGCATATAATTAAAATTTTTAATTCAATTGTTTACGTTTAGAACGTAAATTAAACGTAAAAAAAGCTATCGATTACAGTCTCTTAAGCGTAACTTTAGAGACGATATACGTATTTTAAACGTCAAAAATATCGTATAAATTTAAATTATCTAAGTGATTTGTTTGTTTCTTTCTTTCGTACATAAATTACTATCCACTTATAAGTTAGTGATCTAAAATACGTTTTAAATACGTCAAAATAGTTTGCGTATAATTAAGATTTTCAAATCAATTGTTTACGCTTATAACGTAAATTAAACGTTAAAAAGCTATCGATTACAGTCTCTTAAGGGTAACTTTAGAGACGATATACGTATTTTAAACGTCAAAATATTATATAAATTCAAATTATCTAAGTGATTTGTTTGTTCCTTTTCTTCGTACATAAATTACTATTCACTTATAAGTTAGCGAACTAAAATACGTTTTTAATACGTCAAAATAGTTTGCGTATAATTATGATTTTTAAATCAACTGTTTACGCTTATAACGTAAATTAAACGTTAAAAAAGCTATCGATTACCGTCTCTTAAGCGTAACTTTGGAGAAGAATCATATAAATTTAAATTATCTAAGTGACTTGTTTGTTCGTTTCTTTCGTACATAAATTACTATGCACTTATAAGTTATTCATCTAAAATACGTTTTTAATTCGTAATGGGTAGAATTTTAGAAATATATAAGAGAAGTTAAAGAAACTTGGTTGGAAGAGAAAGAATGGAAGAAGAACACATATGGAAAATTTAATTTGCGACAAGACATGAAAAAAGAGGGAGAGGAGGAATACTAACAATAGTTAAAAGAAATTAGGAAGCGAGGAAGTAGAGAAAGAAAACCAGAAGAAGGAATAATGTTAAATTACATAGAGACAGATTGGAAAAGGAAAAACCGAGAAATTATAATTATGGGAAAAGAATAGGAAAAAAAAGAAATGTTAGTAATTGGAGTGGAGAGGAAAAGAACGAGGATAGATAAGAAGATTAATAAAGAAAGAAATTAGTTGCTGGATCTTTGTGAGGAGATAGAGGGTGGACAAATACTAAATGAAATATAGAGAAAGGGGTAGAGGAGGAGAGGAACTAAAAAACATTACGTGATTGAAATAAACAATTTCAATGTAGAAGATCGAAATGGGTCATCCCACCAAAAATAAAACTAAATGAGTAAAAAAAGGCTAAGAGAAAAGAAAGAGGAAATGCAAAAAATAACGGAGATAAAGAGGTACAGTACAAGGAAATTACAAATATAAAGAAAGAGAGAAATAATGGATAACAAACGTAAAATGACGCGAAAAGAGATAGATGGAAAAAGAAAGAAAAACATACAGAAAAGTTAAAAGAATGGAAAAAGTAATATATGGCGATATTAAATGGAAACAATTACAAAAGAAGAGAGAAAAAGGAACAAACAAGGAAAACAATTGAAATAAGGGAGGTTTATGGGTGAAATAGCTAGAGACAGTATGAGAAGAATATTTAACATAATTTGAAGAGTGATGGATTCCCAGAAGAGTAATGGAAAGCGTTAATATGCGCACTATACAAATGAGAAGGAAGCATACTGATAGTGTGACAAAAACAATTAATAAATAAGGAGCTAGATAAGGCAAGTGGGAGAGAAAAGAAAAAGGAAGTGTGGGTAAAAGTGGGTAGGTATATCGAAAAAAGGACTAAACATACGTAGATGATATTGAAGAATAAGATAAAAAGTATGATGGAAGCAATAAAAAGTTGTTTAGGAAGGAAAAAACCAAAGATGATGGTATTTCAAAAAGGAGGAAGAAGTAGAAGGAAAGATGATTGGAAATGGGAAAAGGAGAAGATAGAAAGTGTGATAAGGCTAACATACTTAGGATACACACTGACTTATGACGATAAGGATGGATCACATGTAACAGACTAACAAAAAAATGGGAAAAACACCGTAGGGTGTGTCGAGGAGCTGGAAAAAAGTATGTTCGGTAAAAATATAGAAAAAAAATGGAAAAAGTGTAATAATGTATGGAGCGGAGTTATGGGGATGGAAAAAGTAAAGTAAGCTGGAAAAAATTAAGCAAAATGGAACATAGCCAAGAAGATAGGAATTGCGGATCTACGCTAGAACTGAAAAAACGAACGAATCCACGACACTCGCCGAAGCCTTGCAAACATGGATGAAGGACTCAGTACTCAGCAACACGTTCACACAACAGGATTGGGACAAGTTAGATGCAATTCTATTTTCCAATATAAGGAACGAAGTCGATTGCACAAAAGCACAACAAGTCCAAGACGAGACGACGGTGTTGGTTAAGGGAGGCAACTTTGCACATGTTCTAATTGAAGATATTATCTCCAACAGGGAACGATCAGACACCTACCAGACGAAAATACAGAAGCAATTAGAATCGAAACGGGTAATGTCCTCAGAAAGGCAAAATCTTTAAAGAACAACTTGTCGAGAAGTGAAAGTTTAGCATTAAGAGCTCTGAACGCATATAAAGACATCGTCATTTTACCAGCTGATAAAGAAAACGCCACCATTCTTCTGAAAACTGGAGCCTACCACCGAAAAATTATGGAACTCCTAGATCCTACAAACTACAAACTCCTAAAGAAAATTTTTACGCAAACAAGACTACAATTTACTAATCGACTCATCAACTCATCTTCTCAGTCGGAAGATACTCGAAAGCGAATCTTAAGATTCAAGATCTGCTCCAACCACATACAGCTACGTTAAGGACTCAGTTCACAAAATTCGAGACATTAACATAGAACTCTAAGACAGCTTTGTAAGCTTTGGCGTGGTCTTGTTGTTTACCAAAGTGCCACTAAAAGAATGTTTTGATATGGTGGACAAGTGAATGGAGTGGCAATGGGAAGTCTAGTGATATTCAACCAAATTGGTTACACGACCCCAGTATCAAGTTTACTATTGAACAACTGCCCTTCTTAGATGTGCTGGTGAAAAAAAAAAAGGAAAACAAACTAAGTAAGTAAGTAACTGACCGGCGAAATGCAAGCCCATTAGGCAAAGTTTGGACAAGGTTTAGGTTAGGTTCTAACCTAATTTTAATTTTTCATTTTTAAAATTAAAAATAGAATTTTTCAGGGTTATCACTCAAAAATTTAATAATTATTGTATATGTAGATTTATAAGAAAATCAACAAGTTGAGAAACTGGGAGGGAAAAACCGCTGGTAATGAGAGAAAAGAACAAGTTGAGAGGTATCAGAATATTTATAGATGATGGCTTAACAAGAAAGGAAAGAGAAATGCAAGAAGCAATATGAAGGGAAGCAAGAAGACAAGAGAAAGAAGAGAGGTGAGGGGAGTGGGGTATGGATAAATGGTGTGGAGCACAGATAGAGTTGGGAGGAAAAGGAAGAAAAGTGGAATGCAAAAACTAAAAAGATATGGAGGAAGGGGGGGATAGGAATAAGAAACAGACGAAAGTAATATACTTTTTGAATGTGGCAGGAGTAAAGAACAAAAGAAAGGGGAGATAGGAACAATGGAAAAATAGGATGCTAGAGGAGTTCGAATGGCAAATACAATACGCGGAAAGAAAAGAAAGGAGGGGCAGAGTAAAAGAGGGAATAATTGTAGGTGTGAGAAAATGGTAAAAAGTGGGGAGAGGACGGGCAGAAAAGATAGAAGGGTGATAAAACGGATGTAAAACGAAAAGGGGAGATATGTAAGAAGTAATTACGGTGTATGGGAGAGAGATGAATTAAACAAGGGAGAAAAAATAAAGGTAGATTTTAATGCAAGAATAGGAGATGAAGGGAGAGGTATAAATACAAAAGATAAAAAATAAATAGAGAAGGAAAAAATTGATCGAACTATGTAAGGAAAGAGAATGGTAAGATAGAGGAAGAAGGAAAAGGGGAGTACACGTTTATAGCGGTGACGTAGTGACAAATAAAAAAGGTTGGAGGACATACAGTGGTTTAAGATACGAGAGGGAGGGGAGCCTGACCATCAACCACTAGCTCTGACGATAGTAGGAGAGATGGGACGACGGAAGGTATGAATGATAGAAAAGAGGAGCAGTGGGGGATAGTTTAAGTGTGGTCAAGGAAAAGTATCGAGAGGTATTGGGAGCGACAAGAGGAAATATAGGAAGAGATAAAATTAATAGTAGAGAAAATGGAAGACGCTACGAAGGTAAAAGAAGATAAGAAAGAAGTAAAGGAATTAGGGAGAAGATATGAATGGTGGAATGGAAAGTGTCAGATTCCAAAGAAGAAAATAGGGAGAGGGGGAATATAATGGAAGAAAGGCAAAATAGAGATAGAGGAGTTTAGCAAGTTAAAAGTGAACCTCAAGACAGTATGTGAAAAGAAAGTAGAATACAGGATGAAATTAGAAAAATAGAGAGGAAATCAGAAATGAAAAACAAGTATGGGAGTCAATAGGTATAATACAAAAAAAAGAGAGTCATACATAAAAATAAAAGCGAAAATGGGAGGAACATTGCAAGGAACAACTGGGCAGAATAGAAGATAGAAGGGTAGTGAAGTAAATAAGCGGAGATCGAGAGAAGAAGAAATAGGAAGGGAGGAAAATTAAGAAAAGAAAGGTTTATTTCATTGTATGGTACATTTTAAATATTGTATTGTGATGTAAGTGTTATGTATGGTGCCCCAGAAGATCAGTATAAACCTGTACAGTGGTGACGAAACCGTGTGCAATTGTAGATTGGTTCGCCTTGGCAGCATTTACTTCAAGGTTTAGGAAAACCACTAAAACCTAAACATGCCAACCCTTACCCACCTCTAGTATTCACATGTAATAATATTAATTACATGTGTAATGTGATTGTAGTTTTGTGAAATTGTGTTGTACATTTTTCCTAATTATCCGGAGGGTCTTGATGACCAGTCCCGAAACTAAAGTGGTGATTCTCAGGAACTAACATGTTTTCTTGTTGTCCATGGAGTACTGTAAGGTACTGATCACCTTCCAAATTTTATATTTGCACCAAAAAACCCTAAAAAAACACACACGAGAAAAAAAAGGCAAGGATAAGACACAGGGAGAGCAGTGGAAGTATACAGGGGAGAAAATCAAGGAAAGGTTGAGAGGGATGATGGAAAGGATATGGAAAGGGAAAGGATTCCCAAATCAGTAGAGGGAGGCGGTGGTGTCTCCGGTTTATAAGAGTGGGAACAAGACAAAGGCAAAAATTTATAGAGCAGTTAGCTTGTTGAACGTAGAGTATAAGGTGTATGGGGAAACTTTAAAAAGGAGATTGGTAGAGGGAAAAAGGATTGGCAAGCGGGTTTCAGGAAGGAGAGAGGTACGAACGACAATATTTACGTACTTAAACAGATTGAGAGGAGGGGAGGTAAAATGTGGGCAATTTTTATAGACGTTAAGGCGGCGTTTGACAGGGTAGAAAGGAAACGCTTGTGGGGGGTGTTTGACAAGGAAAGGAATAAGTGAAGGTTTGGTAGGGGCGATCGAAGAATGTTATATTGAAACCAGATACAAGTGAAATAGGGAACGGATTCAAAACAGAAAGCAACAAGTGGGAGGGATCGTCGTAGGAAAGAAAAAAAATCGTGCTAGCATATGCGGATGACTTAGTGGCAGTGGCAAAGGGCGAAAAAAAATGAAAGAAACTATAAAAGTAATAAAAAAAGTACTTAGAGAAGAAAGTATAGAGGCGAATGTGGGGAAATCGAAGAAAAATGGTAGTGGGGAAAAAGACAGATAGCTGGAATATGTTATAAGTTACGATAATAAGGATAGAGAACATATAAAAGAACTAAATCAGAAAGGAAATAAGGTAGTGAGGGAAGTATGGGGCATAGGGGAAATATCTTGAGAAAAGAAGATAACTGTTCAAGAAACATATTGGAAGTGGACACTATTATTAGAAAGAGAAACACCGCGATACATAGTAGAGGAGGAAGTCACGATAGAAAAAATAAGAACACAGGCAGGAAGAAGGGGCAATGAGTAGAGATAGTAAGGAGATAAAAGAGATAAAAGAAGGGAAGTAGAATTGAAAATATTAGAAGGTAAGGACAGAGGGAAAACCGACATATATAACTGGAGGGAGTGGTTTAAGAGTAAAAAAGAATTATAGCAAGGTTTAGGATAGGGATTAAAGAAAGGGAAAGGAAATATTGGTTGAAAGACGAGTGGATGAAAGTAGTAATAAAAAGAAGAGAAGCAATTGGAGAGAAGAAAAAGAAGCATAATAAAAATATAGAACATAGATTAAGGAAGAAAATGAAGGAAGGATGAGAAGGTAGTTATTCAAAGCAAAAGAAGAAGAGGAAAGGGAAGAATGTCAAATTAGAACGACATTTATAGAGGAATCGAATGTGTCAAAAGTCGGGGGGATTGTGCCGCTATCGTAAGTCTGATTCATCCAAAAAAGAAATAATAACCATCGTGCTGACAAAGAACGAAAAACTCCTAATTTAACCTCAAATTCTAGTAGGTACGCAGTTCTATACAATTTTCAGCTACATGCTTCGTTGCTTTACTGTTGTGGTACCATTTTTCTATGCAGAAATTTGCAATTAATTTTTTTTGAATGATTACTCAAGGTGTCCGTTTCTTTATGTAAACGTATTTCCTGTTTATTGCTCTACATCCTTTAAAAAAAAAAGTGCGACCTAATGTAATAATAATTAGAATCATAATCGCCATGTAGCTCCTCATCTCCCCATAAAAATTTATTTTAAATAGAAAACACTCACTAAACAAACACATGGTGCAACAATTTACAGCGAAAATTTTAAATCATGATAACACTGACATGCACAAGCAATCGAAAGATAAAATTTCTAGCCTTTATATAGGCATACGTGTAGGTATGAACCGTACCAGTCTCTAGTTATACTTCGCTGTGCGAAAATGAATTCGGTTCTGTGCTTCTATCTCTTGGTGGGCATCACCGGTGAGTATAGTTTTTTTGGTAATTATCGAAGTTTTGCTAACGATGGACAACATCAGCTTGTGCTGGTATTTTACAAGAACGGGTCATCGGAGGCGATTTAGCGAAACAATCCAAATTTCCGTTCGTGGTCTCGTTACGCACCAACGCAAACAAATTTCTTTGCGCCGGTGCCATCGTCAACAAGTCGTGGGTTTTGACGGCTGCCGAATGCGTCCAAAGGTAACCGAACTAAAGCGTGCACCAGGTGATAACATTTCTCATTCTTAGACAAACCGTCAACAACCTAACGATTGTAGCCGGGTCGACCGATTTGCAAGTCGGCGGAGTTCTTCACAGGGTGTCCTTAATCAAGATACATCCGAACTACATCAACCGCACCAAAGAAAACAACATCGCTTTAGTTAAAGTTGTCAATAAATTCGCCGAAAACAATAACGTGGAAATAATTCGCATCGCTAAAGATCCGATTTCGGATGGTAAAGACGTGGAGGTCGCCGGTTGGGGTTCGATCGGTTTTCCGAATCAAAATTCTACCAACAATTTGCGTTGGGTCGAGTTGAAGACGTTGTCGTTTCGTGATTGCAAAAGGTATCTGCCTAACATTTATTATTACAACATCTGCACCAAAGGCAAAACTACAAGGGGTCCGTGTCATGGAGACGTCGGGAGTCCGCTGATTCGACGTGGTGGTTTCTTCTCGAACACGGAATTGCACGGATTCGTATTCGTAGCTCAATGCGCAAACGGTCTTCCGGATGTCTACGTATCGACGACCGCTTTCAAACTATGGATTGATCAAGTAATCTCTAACTAACATAATATGTTAATAAACATTGATGTAATTTTTTAAACTTTGATTTAAGATTTATTAGAATACAGCGTTAGTTTTTTTCAAACCACATTTACAGGGTGGACCAGAAAGGTATTATTGAAATTGATTCTTAAAATTAGTGTCTAATTAGTCATTAGTTTGAAGTAATTAGTAATTTATTATTGTAAAAGTTAACATTCTAATATTCACATTAAAAACTAATTAACGTGCGACTGCATTCCTTTGCGCGTTACCGTTTAAATGTATAGTCCATTCACTTTTTATGTGCTGAAAATGCTAACTTTCTACGTCACTCTCACTATTCGCTACAATTTCAATATTTGTCTTTTTTTTCTCCTTCATCTTTTTCTCTATCACTTTCTTTATCCATACTCCAAATCATTTTCTTGAGTCTTAGCTCTCCCCACCCTTCATCTATGGGTCTTACTGAACATAATCTGTTCCACTACTTATTCTCATTTCCTTTGTTTCAGGTTCCAAATTCTTTTCCGGTTTATTTTTCAAGTTTTATTTCTTTTTTCTTCCTCTTCTTCCATCCTGTCTTAACCTTGTATACCCGCCTCTTTCTTCCCAGCATCTTATTTTTGTATTTTCATTCATATAGTGTGTCTTTTCAATCTTTTTTTGTATATTTTTTCTAGTTCTTCTCATTCTTTGTATCCTCATTTTCCTTCACCAGATAACATCCATCTGCTTATCTTTATCATCAATCTCTCTTGTATGCTTTTCATCCTTTGCTTTCTTTGCCTTCTACCACCACCATTTTCCTTCTTTTTCTCTTTCAATTTCTATTTTTTATTTATAACTAACTTTTTGTTATTCCTCTTAACCATAGTTTTATCAACTGCTCCACTAAATATATAATAATAATAATAATTAAAAACAGACAATGATTTAGTTGAAAATTCTGATCACTCATGTCTCCTCATATTGCTTCTTTTATATCTTCGATCTTCTTTATCCTTATTTCTATCATAATTTTCCATAGTAGTCCTATTTCATCACATTATGGAATATTAGACTAATTCCTTCGTAGTTTTTTGCTTCCTTTCTATACACTGCCTTTTTCTACGTTTTTGGTTTTTCTTCTCCCAACCCTCTCTCTTTGCGTTTTATGTTTTCTTCTATTGTTATTTTTTTATCTCTTCCGTTTAACTTGAAAATTAAATACGATAGATAAAAACTGCTAAAAGTAAAATAATAAAAAAGAGACGGAGAATAATAGGAAAAATAAAAATAAAACTAACAGAAGAAGGGGGTGGCTTGATCGTAAGAAAATTATTAGAAAAGATGGTAGAAAGATTTATATGGGGAGTAGAGTTTGCATAGAAACAGGGATGGAAGTGAAAAAAAAGAAAGAAGACGATAAAGATACAACATAGAACAACTAGAAAATGTAATAAAATAATAGGAAATGGTGACAAATAAAAATAAATTGAATGAAAATCAATGGATAAAAGTTATAAGTAGAAAGGTGTGATAAATAGTGGAATGGAAAAAAATATAAAAAATTAAGAAAAAAATAAAAAAATTAATAAAAACAGCAAAGAAGAAAAACAAAAAAAGAAATCAAAAAGATTGTAAGAGAAATACAGAGTCATAAAAGCTAAGAGAAAGATCATAAAATAGAGAAGAATCGATTTATAAACAAAAATTACTAGTAAAAACGATTAAGAAAGATGCAGAAAATACGAAAGTACAATAGAGAAAGACATATAACAAGAGAAGATAACGAAACACAAAAGGTAGATGTCAAAAGGTGAAGATTCTAAACGAACAGAGAACACTGGTAATTTAAAAATGAAAGTGAGAAAGTCACGTGGGAAAAAGGAGAAGATGAGTGAGGGAATGAGGAAAAAAGTAGGTGTTAGAAAGATGCAAGAAGCTGAAGAAATTAAATTAAATAAAGCAATGAGGGAGAAAAGAAGTGAAGAAAAAAAGGCTTTCTGTATTATACATTCTTCTAAATTTTTCTGATGTATGCCTATTGCTTTTCTTGAGTTTCGTCCCAATTTCGGCTTTTTCTAATCATCTCTCACTGCGTCTTATATTTTTTCTCCTGTATATTTTTGTTTTCTTTTCTCTTTTTTCCAATACGAAGATGTAATAAAGAGTAGGGAGAAAATGGTTAAAGATTGAGTAAAATCTAGAAACTACCAACAGCAAAAAACTAAAAAAGAAGGGCAAGAGCAATAGAAAATAAGAAAAACAAAATATGAAAAAACGCCGAGGCGTAGTTATAACTGATCAGAAATGGAGAAGTTAATGGATAAACAGTTGCGCAGAAGAAAAGGAAAGAAAAAAAAGAAAAGTAGGTATTTACAAGAAACAAGAAGAAAGGAAGATAAAGAAAGAAATCTTAAATATTGAATTAGAATAGACGAATTAAATAATATCAGGACAAGAATAATAAAGAAGTGAGAGAAATAAAGAAGAAATAAAAGATAAATAAAAAGCTGGATCAAAAATGCAAGACTTTGGAATTTTAAGAAAAATAGTAAAGCTTTTAGAGAAAAGAAGATAAGAAGAAGAGTTTGGTCGTTAAAACAGTGAAAATAAGTAAAAGAAAGGAAAGTCACAAAAATAATTATGCTCTCATCCTTTTTTGCCTTTTTTCTTTTGTTTTTTTTCATTTCTTTTTTTTCTAAGCCTTTCTCTCTTCGTTTTATATTTTTTCTCTTGTTTTCTGTATTCGTTATTATTTCTTCTCTTCTTTGAAATATATACTTTATTGTTTATAAATTTTCATATTTTTTTATATTTTCTCTTTCTTTCTTTGTATATTTTTGGTTTTGTCTTTTTACTTTTTTATCTCTATTTTTTATTTTTTTCTTTTCTTATTTTTTTCTTTCTCACACATTCTTTCCATATTTTTTTAATACATTTTTATTTTCTATTTTGATAGTATTTGTTCTATTCATTGTTGTTCCTTTTTTCCGCTTCCCTTCTTTCTGCATGCTTTATTTTCCATATAAATTCCTTTATCTATCCAACCTTCTATTCTTTTACCTCTATACAAACAAAGCTTTAGTTAGCGAAATCGCAGTTGGATAAATTCCAGTGACTTATTTAATTTTTTCGAAATTTTTTGGAGAAATAGTGAAATAATGCGATAACCCTTTATTTTAGACACTATGTATAATGCATAAAGTCACATTAGAAATGCGCAAAAATCCAAATTTATAATAAAAATTGGTGTTGCGCTTTTATGAAACACCTTGTATAAACGATAATGTAGAACTCATTCCCAGGTAGCAACATGACCTTTTATAAACGTATTTTTTCGTTCATTCCATACGTCATATGACTAAAACAATTGTCGTCAATATGACGAAAAAATGACAGGAAATGTCATAGCCCTATGACGTCAGTTTTTGACGTCATTTATAACGTCATTATCTGATTCAACATTGACGTCTTTATATTAAATTTAAACGTCATATAGACGTATTTGAAATGGTATTTTTGATGGTCGAAGTAAATTATTTATTGGAACAGTATCTTTGTCGGTGCTCACTGGGGTTGATCATAAACGTCCTAATGGAAATCTTTTTCTCTTAGTAGCAATACTACAGAACAGAGGGAAACCGTAACCTAACCCTAAAACGCAATAAAAATCCATAAAACAGGTAACCAAGTATAAACTTACTTTGTTATACAACATATCCACCATGATGCTTAAAAATAAGTTCACTAATTAATGGGTTTTGCGTTATAAGAAACAAAATAGAAACATATATACCTTTTCCTTAAAAGTGAGTCCATGTGAGCCGTGACCGTTACTAATACGCATGCGTTGTAAACTTGAGCGCAAATTACGTATTATTGAAGTCGAAACAACGTTTATAAAATGGCACAAAAAACACATAATATTGAAGTGAGAATGACGTTTCAAACAAGACGTATCTAAAATGGCACAAAAATCACGTTCTACTGACGTACCATTTTGGGTAGATGACGTCCATTGACGGAAAATGATGTTTAAGTAACTACATTTGTACATATGCCTGCTACCTGGGTTGATCTGCATAACTTTCATTATGAAATTTTTTTTCTAAACTCAATATTTTTGGAGATATCCTTCTTCTACTCATTAATGGTTCCCCCTGCATACGTATATGCTTTTTCCTATTTCTTTCATATTGCTCACTAACCTCTTTGTTCACAAAACTCTACTTTGTCCGTTGATTTTTATCCATTGATTTATCTTTAATCTTCTCCTCTTTTTTCACTTGTTTTTACGTTTATTGTTGTTTTCTTATTCGTCCTTCCTTTTTCTTCTTTCTCTCTGCATACTTTATTTTCCATATAAATTGATCTTACATTTTGTTTTTCCAATCTTCGATTTACTTTTATCCATGTTTTTAACGTTTTCCCATTTTTCCAAAATCGTTCTTTCTTTTACTTTTACTTTTTCTTTTGATTCTGTTTTTTTCCATCTTTATTTATCCATCTTATTTCTTCTCCTTTACCCACATTTTCGTGTATCCAATCTTTTATTTTTCTTTCTAAACAATCATCCAATGTTTTGCATTTTGGCTTCATATGTTTTTTTCTTTCTTTTTTGTTTCTTCTTTCTTTTCTCTCGCTTCGTCATTATTGTTTACTTGATTTAATTTAATTTCTTTTATCTCCTTTAGCATTTGGTTCCATAGGCTCTTTTGTTTTTTTCTAAATATTTACTCTTCTCCTCACCCTTTTTTTTTTTTCTGAGGTCAATACTTTTTAATGACGTCGATTTTTTTAGAAATTTAATTGAGTGTACTTCTTAATTTTTCTCATTCTTTATTTCATGTATATTTTCGGTTTGTGTTTTTTCTGTTATATTTTTTTTATTTCTAAAATACTTTTACTATTTATTTTTCTTTTCCGGTATATATTTTTCTGATTCTTTTCTATTTCTGTTTTCTTTATCTTATTCTTAGTTTTTCTCTTAACATATTACTCTATATTTAGGCTCTCTTTTGTTTTCTTTTTTCTTTTCTATCTATATTATTTTCTTTACTATTAACCTTTTGTTTTCCTACTATCTCCCTAGTTTTTTTGATTCTCTACTTTCGTCTTTTTATGTTTTATTTTTTTTTCTTTCCATTACTTTTCTATTTGTCACACTTTTTTCATTCACTGTCTCCGATTACCACCACTTCTTATGTTTACATTTAAATCACTTGCATTTCATCATTTTTTCCTTCTTCTGTCTATTTTCTTTTTTTTTAGTTTGTTGTTATTAAATTTCTTAGTTTTTGGAAATATCTAATGTTTTCATTTTATTTTTTTTTCTGTTGCATCTTTTACTTTTTTCCACCACATCCGATAAATTTAATTAACTTCTACCTCTGTTTGAATTTTTTATTTTCTTCGTTTACTTTTAATCCTACTTATTTCTCGTTTACCTTTTCCATGTAGTCTATGCTATCCGCCCTTTCTTCCAATTTCTTGCATTTTCTGCTCTCACTTTCTTCGTATTTTGTTTTTATTTTTCTTTTCGTTTTCTACATCTGTGCTAAATTTGCTTCTTTTTCTTTTTACTTCATTTATAATTTTTAATTTAATCATAATGTTGATTAAACTGTCAAAATAAAATGAGGTTATGTTGCCTACTTTCAGGGTTTTTTTTATTTTGTGTTGAATAACTATCACCGTCGTTTTATTTGTTTACTTTAAATTTAACAACAACGACATGGTTTGCTGTCTCGAAGATCAACGACGGTATGACTATTATATTCAACAATGTTAGTATGGATTGTATGTGTTTAATTTTGAAAAATTTTTGGAAAATTTAGTTTTCATTCATGTGTATAAAGTATTTTTTTTAAATGTAATAAAACATCACGCCCCATTAAAATATTCGAAATGTAATTTAAAATAAAATTTAACCAAAATCTACGCAAAAAAAAGATCGTTAAATTTTTATAAATATCAGCAGCGCGCGAGTTCAAAATAGAAGTTGCATCCTCGTGCGAAAATTAGCTAAATTACCTTTAAAATTTCGAAGATTACCTAAAAATAAAAACGCGTAAACATCATTTAACAAATTAAAAAAAATTGTTTATTCTGGGGTAATTTTTTTTTCGAAATCCTATTGTGGGATGCACTTTTTTTGACTCTGTGCTATTTTCGTAACGAATCGAAATAGAAACGTTAAGTGCTTCATTCATCTGTCGAATATAATTTTTTATAAATAGTTCGTATCAATTTGTAAGCGCGAATATTTGACGAGAAAAAATTCCATAAATTAAAAATATTATTCAAGGTGCGCGCGGTAATCTATTGCGCGTTTAATTGGGAATTTATTGGTGTATTTTTGTGAATTTTATGGTAGCGGGTGTATTTATAAGCGTCCCCTTTTGATTGCGAAAAATCTACGACAGGTTTAGATTGTATGATTTACGACGGGAGCTGGATGAGCAATTATCAAAGAATTTTTTTGAAATTCGACATTGAAATTGAAAATAGGTGGTATAAAAGTACACTTGTGTCAATTAAAATCGGGATTAAGTAACAACGAATTTTTTTATTGTAGTTCTTCTTCCACTTTCCTCATCCATTTTGTTCCTTACCTACTACTAGTTCTATGTTTTCCCATAGTTTTCTTTATCTCTTAACCTAAACCGGGTTATCTTATCTTCCATAATTTTCCTCTATGTTAAGTACTTCGGAATCTTATTTTTTCTACTTCTCGTTATACATCTCCCCGCACTTCTTTTTGCATCTGCTGTCTTACTATCTTTTCTCTTTACTTTTTCCGTATTTTCAATGTTTGCCTCTTTCCATCATTTATTCTATCAATTTTTTTTCAGTCTCAATGCTTTTTTTTCTTTTTGAATATACTGTATATTTTCCAATTCCTCCCACTTCCCACCTCATATTCCTTAGTCTTTTCAAATAACCTTTCTTCAATTTTCAATACTATAGTCTGTTTGTTATCATGTCTTATATCTTTTTCTTCTTTTCCTCCAATATTTAGCTTATTCCAATTTTTTTATTGACAAATCCCCCCATGTTTTTTTTTTTTTCTTCTTTTAAATTTTTTTAATGTGTGAACTTTTGTTCTGTAATTCGGGTGTCAATCGCTAGGCTACTTAGTTCTATAATCAATTAGGTTAGGTTAGATTAAATGCACCTAACCTTGCTTTTCTCATGTTTTAACATGAAAAAATTAAGACTGTTCTAGATACATAACCTCACTTTAGTCTCAATAATCAAAATCTTTTCGTCCTATTTTTTTTTCGCCGTTTTGTGGTTTCTAACCTCAGTTTCGTCTTTGAGTTCAAACCTAAGTCTCCTTAGAATTAAAACTGTTTTTTAATAACAGTTTTGACACCTAAAACTGATCAAAACACTGGTAATAACATTAAGTAAGGTTAGATTATAAGACACAATCAAAATGATGAAACTGTAAACATTTTAATTTGATGTTATAAAATCGTTCGTAATTCGGATGTAAAAAACCTAGGCTACTTAGATCAATTAAACGCAATTTGATAACAAAAATTTATTATCAAATCCAGGACTTACTTACTTAAACGAATGAAAAATGAAACAAAATAAAGTCTATTTACAAACGTGATCAAATTAGTTAAATTTTATTACCGAATTCTATTTTTTTTTATTTAATCTTACTTTTCTCGTGGCTTTAAGATGAAAAAATCAGCGTTTTAGGACTATTTTGGATTCATAACCTCACTTTAGTTTCAATAATCAAAATCACTTCCTTCTAATTTTGTTTACTTGTCTAGTTCAAACCTAAAGGCTCCCTTAGATTAAACCTGTTATTTAACAACCGTTTTGACACCCTAAAACTGGTCAAAAACACTGACAATAATATTGAGTAGGTTAGATTTAAAAAGTTTAAGGCACCTGTGATGCAAATAAATAAACATTAATCAGGCGACTGCGATTAAAACGTAAACATTTTAGTTTGGGTTATAACTTCATAATTCGGATGTCAATTGCCTAGGCTACTTTGATCTATAATCGATTAAGGTTAGATTAAATGAATTTTGAAAACAACACTTTAGTCTCAATAATCAAAATCCTTATTCTATTTTTTTCTCCGTTTTGTGATTTCTAACCTCACTTTTGTCTTCAAGTTTAAACCTAAGTCTCCCTTAGGATTAAAACTGTTTTTAACAACATTTTGACCCTTAAATTGGTCAAAAACACTGACAAAAAATATTACGTAAGCTGTTTTTGTTTTTAATTTAAGCTTTCTACGATGGGAAATAAATCAAATCGTCAAAGACGACTACGAATGAAAGTTAAATTTTAGTTTCTGAGGTTATAGATCGTACGTAATTCGGTGTCAAGGCCTAGGCTACTTAGTCTATAATCGATTAAATTTTTTTTGATAACAAAATTCTACTTTTTTCTCCGTTTTGTGTTTCTAACCCCACTTTCATCTTTGAGTTCAAACCTAAAGTCTCCCTTAGGATTAAATCTTTTTTTAACAACAGTTGTGAACCTAAAACTGGTCAAAAACACTGAATAATATTGAGTAAGGTTGATTTAAAAAGTTTAGGCACCCTATGTGCAAAATAAATAAAACATTAATCAAGGGGACTGCGATGAAACGTAAACATTTTTGTTTGGGTTTAACTTCTATTCGGTGTCAATTGCCTGGCTTTCGTTCTTAATCGATTAGGTTGTTTGTTTTGCCCTTTGTCTCTTCTCCTTTTCTTTTTTTTTCTCCGTTTTGTGATTTCTAACCTCACTTTTGTCTTCAAGTTCAAACCTAAATCTTTCTTAAGATTAAAACTGTTTTTCAACAACCCTTTTGACTCCTAAATTGGTCAAAAACACTGACAATAATATTAAGTAAGCTAAGGTTTTTTTTTTAAATTTAAGGCTCTCTATGATGGGAAATAAATCAACATCAGTCAAAGACGACTACAAATGAAACGTTAGAATTTTAGTTTGAGGTTATAAGATCGTATTGTAATTCGGGTGTCAAAGGCCTAGGCTACTTTGATCTATAATCGATTAAATTTATTTTGATATCAAAATTCTAATTTTTTTCTCCGTTTTGTGGTTTCTAACCTTACTTTCATTTTCGAGTTCAAACCTAAAAGTCTCCTTTAGGATTAAAACTATTTTTTAACAACAGTTGTGAGACATAAAACTGGTCAAAAACACTGACAATAATATTGAGTTAGTTTAGATTTTTTAAAAAAAGTTTAAGACTTCTTTCTGACATCTGCTGTCTTACTATCTTTTCTTCTTTTGCTTCTTTTCTCTTTACTTTTTTCCCGTATTTTTAATGTTTGCCTCTTTCCAACATTTATTCTTTCAATCCTTTTTTAGTCTCAATGCTTACCTTTCTTTTTGAATATGCTGTATATTTTCCAATTCCTCCCACTTCCCACCTCATATTCTCTTAGTCTTTTTCAAATAACCTTTCTTCAATTTTCAATACTATAGTCTGTTTGTTATCATGTCTTATATCATTTTTTCTTCTTTTCCTCCTATTTTCAGCTTATTCCAATTTTTCTTATTGACAAATCCCATGCTTTTTCTAAATTTTTTTTAATGTGTGAACTTTTGTTCGTAATTCGGGAGTCAATCGCTACTCTACTAAGGCTACTTAGTTCTATAATCAATTAGGTTAGGTTAGATTAAATGCACCTAACCTTGCTTTTCTCATGTTTTAACATGAAAAAAATTAATACTGTTCTAGATACATAACCTCACTTTACTCTCAATAATCAAATTCTTTTCGTCCTATTTTTTTCTCCGTTTTGTGGTGTCTAACCTCAGTTTCGTCTTTAAGTTCAAACCTAAGTCTCCGTTAGAATTAAAACTGTTTTTTAATAACAGTTTTGACACCTAAAACTGATCAAAAACACTGGCAATAACATTAAGTTAGGTTAGATTTTTTAAAAAAAGGTCTAAGGCACGCTACAATGCGAAATGAATAAACATTAATCAAGGACGACTGCGATGAAACTGTAAACATTTTAATTTGATGTTATAAAATCGTTCGTAATTCGGATGTAAAAAACCTAGGCTACTTAGATCGATTAAACGCATTTTGATAACAAAAATTCATTATCAAATCCAGGTCTTACTTACTTAAACGAATGAAAAATGAAACAAAATAAAGTCTATTCACAAAACGTGATCAAATTAGTTAAATTTTATTACCGAATTGGAAATCTGTTTTTCTTTATTTAACCTTAATTTTCTCGTGGCTTTAAGATGAAAAAAATCAGCGTTTTAGGACTATTTTGGATTCATAACCTTACTTTAGTTTCAATAATCAAAATCACGTCCTTCTAATTTTCGTTTCTCCGTTTTGTGGTTTCTAACCTTACTTTCGTCTTCGAGTTCAAACCTAAATGGCTCCCTTAAGATTAAATCTGTTATTTAACAACCGTTTTGCCACCTAAAACTGGTCAAAAACACTGACACTAATATTGAGTAAGGTTAGATTTAAAAAAAAATGTTTAAGGCACTCTATGATGCAAAATAAATAAATATTAATCAAGGGCGACTGCGATGAAACGTAAACATTTTAGTTTGAGGTTATAACTTCATAATTCGGATGTCAATTGCCTAGGCTACTTCGTTCTATAATTGATTAAGGTTAGATTAAATGAATTTTGAGAACAACACGAAACTGAGTCTCAATAATCAAAATCACTTAGTCCTATTTTTTTCTCCGTTTTGTGATTTCTAACCTCACTTTCGTCTTCAAGTTCAAACCTAAGTCTCCCTTAGGATTAAAACTGTTTTTTAACAACACTTTTGACCCTTAAAGTTGGTCAAAAACACTGACAAAAATATTAAGTAAGCTAAGGTTTTTTTGTTTTAATTTAAGGCTCTCTACGATGGGAAATAAATCAACATCAGTCAAAGACGACTACGAATGAAACGTTAGAATTTTAGTTTGAGGTTATAAGATCGTACGTAATTCGGGTGTCAAAGGCCTAGGCTACTTTGATCTATAATCGATTAAATTTATTTTGGTAACAAAATTCTAATTTTTTTCTCCGTTTTGTGGTTTCTAACCTTACTTTCATTTTCGAGTTCAAACCTAAAAGTCTCCTTTAGGATTAAAACTATTTTTTAACAACAGTTGTGAGACATAAAACTGGTCAAAAACACTGACAATAATATTGAGTTAGTTTAGATTTTTAAAAAAAATTTAAGACTTCTTTCTTACATCTGCTGTCTTACTATCTTTTCTTCTTTTGCTTCTTTTCTCTTTACTTTTTTCCCGTATTTTTAATGTTTGCCTCTTTCCAACATTTATTCTTTCAATCCTTTTTCAGTCTCAATGTTTACCTTTCTTTTGAATATGCTGTATATTTTCCAATTCCTCCCACTGTCATTAGTCTTTTCTAAATAACCTTTCTCCAATTTCCAATACTAGTCTGTTTGTTATCATGCCATCCTCCGTTCCATATTTTTTTGGATGCTCTTCTTATTCTTTCTCACATATTTTCTACTTTTCTTCTTTTCCAACTATTTATTTTTTTCTTCTTTTCCTTCTATTTTCAGCTTGTTCCAATTTTTTTTATTGACAAATTCCATGCTTTTTCATTTTTTCTATTTCTTATGTCTCTTTCTCAATCTCTTCTTTTAAATTTTTTTAATGTTTGAACTTGCTTTTTTATATTCTCAATTCTACCATTTCACTCCTTCTCCACTGTTCTCTTCTGAGTATTTGTTCCTTCAACTTCTTTGCGAATTTTTATTTCTTTTCACTTTATCTTTTCTTTCTCTTCTTGTTTTTTCTTACTTTCATATTTTCATTTATTTTTGTTTATTTGCGTTTATTGTTGTCCCTCTTTTCTCCACTGTTTTTAGATAGAAGCCTCTCTAATAATCGTTTTTCTTTCCTACTTTTTGTGTCGTCAATTTTTCTATTCACGTTATTATTTCATACTTATTTTATTACCTCTTTTATCTTATTCTTTTCATTTTTTTCTTTCGCTCATTTTTGTCTCTTTTTTCTTTTTTTTTTTTATTATCTTTATTTCTATTTCTCCCAGGATCTCTATTTTATCTTTACTACCACTAATCCCTTTTTATCTTCCTTGCTTTTTAATTTTGTTCTCTACTGCTAACTATTCTTTTAACATTTCTTCCTCTTTTTAATTTGACCTTCAACCTTTTGTTCCTTATTTTTATTACTCCTACTTTCTTTATTATTTTCGAAGGTAACTTGACGGCTTCCGTCTTTTATACTAATTACTATTTTTTTTATTTGTGGTTTCCTTTTCTTCTCTTGTACATATTTCTTCATTTATTTAGTGAGTGTGTTGAAAATAGTATTTTTATTTACTTCTTCTTTCTTTATTGTTTTCTTTTTCTACATCGGTTTGTATTTAGATTTATTTTGAGTTTGTTATTTTATGTTGTCTATGTTGAAGGATTTTTTACTATTTTTATTTTTCTTGTTTCGATACTATTTGTAGTTTAACTTTTTTTAATTTAATTTATTGAATAAATTTGTAAGTATATTTATTGTTTTTTCGTTTGCAATAGTTGGTTAAGTATTTTGTTTATATATTGTTATTTTTACTTTTAATCAAATTTTTTGTATGTTTTAGTTGACTTCTTGTTTCTTTTTCTTCTATGATGTTTATTTCTTTTATCGATTTTTAATCATTAGTTATTGAATGTGTTGAAAAAATAGTATTTTCTTTTTTTCTATGTTTAGTTTTTTTATTATTTCCTACGGTATCTTTTCTGATTCCAATTTTTTTTCCATACGTTTTAGTTTATTTGTTGTTTTTTTCTTTTCTATGGTATTCATTTCTTCTTTTTTTTATTCTGTCAGTTATTGGATGTGTTCTCAATCTTTTTGTTTGTTTTACTTTATTTGTCGTTTCCTCTTCTTCTATGATATTTATATCTCCTTTTTATTTCATTTTATTCTATTAATTATTGAATGTGTTGAAAATAGTTTTTTACTTTCTTCTTCTGTAGTAAGTTTGATTAGTTTCTTTATTGTTTTCTTTGCTCTTTTTATTTATGTTGTCTTTAATTTTCTTTTTTCTTTACTTTTTGTAGTTCAAGTTTTTTTTATTTAACTGATGTTTTTTGAATTATTTGAAAAATGTACAAAAAATGACACAAATGATAAAGTTTCGGAGAAAAACAATAAATAAACTAAACACCAAGACAAAATACAACAATTCGCTGCCTTAATAAAAAAAAGAATTTTTTCAACGGCTTAACCGCAGCGGTCACCAGCAGCACCTTCAGAAGTCCAACCTTCTGAAGACCATATCCAGGATACATCACCCAGAATGGAAGAGATAAAGAGTGCAGTAAAATTTCTAAGGAACAACAAATCTGAGAAACTGCACTTTTTATTTCACCTCGTCTGGCAGACCGAGCAGATCCCATCAGCATGGAAGAAGGCGGTCTTTGTAGAACCTTTGCAGAGACTGCAAGAGCTACCATGGTATTAGTCTGCTCTTGGTTCTTAGAAAAATCTTCATCCGCATCATCCAGCTGAGACTCAAAAAACATTGGAAATCTACAACCAGAGAAGACAAACATGGCTTCTGTCCGCACCGTGACTGATGTGACCAAATCTTTACTATCACAAAACTAATGGAAACCACCAACAAGCACTCAACCATCACAATGAACTTTTCAGAGGAACTTTCTATACGAACTGGAGTCACTTTTTCCTTGTGTAATATGGTGGTGGACGCCCTAATGTGCAAAGCAGTGCAGTAAACGCCACTTTCTCACTGATCTCATATTTGCAGATGATAGTGCATTTTTCCTGGAAATCAATGCTGCGGCCACTGACATCCTGTACAACATCTTCCGTATGGTCTCATTAACAACTTGAACAAAACCTATGTACTTGGATGGCGGCCGAATTAATTTCTTAGGAGAAAAAGGTGGCCACATTAGCAGGAGTAGACAGGCCCTCAATCCTATTGGTTTCCTCAACTGGTGCCAATGAAAGAAGTCAAATATTTTTGTGCTCACAGAAATACGCTTGTCCAGATCACTAATCATCTCTGTCCTGCTGTATGGATCTGACAGTAGGACTATTCTAGATGCGTTGCTCATAGCTGATACTAGGCATCAACATGCGCGATCGCGCCGAAATGACGACATCAGACCTTGCTGCAAATACCAACCAACCATCAGTGAAGAAATCCAGAGACGCAAACTAAAGTGGTTTGGATATGTGTGTTGAATGGTCAAACGTCGCCTACCATACAGAGTCCTATAGAGATATCGTCCGCCACAATGAAAGATCTAAAAGTTATAACCATAAAAGATCTAGTAGAGGAACTGAAGACTAAACCTTGACGAGGCAAAACGGTTTCCCAAGGGCACCCACACTAACGTATTGACTTTGGGGATCAAGAAGAAGAAGAAAAATTAACAACAATAATGAATTTTTTTTATTGTTAGAAATTTAAAACCGAACGTCATCTTTACAGCTTGGAGTACAATAAACCCTTGGGTATAATGAACCAATACGAAATTTTTTTTTAACAATTCATACGATTGCACACGAACTCAAAAGCGTTGAGTAACGAAGACTGGAGGAATTTGATTGATTTAAAAGTTCGGGTTACTTAACCTAAAAGTTTTGAAATAATTATTACTTGTATGACATTGATCTCAAATTAATCAGTTATTGTTTGTTGACTTTGTGGATTAATGCTTAAGTATGATCACAGAGTCCTCAACAATTTATCATTAAAAAACGACAACCAAGGTTTCGTTAGCAAGTCAGCTGAAATCGTAATTATGTAAGTAATTAAAGCAACATTGTTTTTATGTAATTAAAGCAACAAACATTGTTGCTTTCATTAATAATTACGATTTTAGCTGACTTGATAACGATGCGTAAGGCAGCATAGAAACCTGTAATATCTCTTACTAAATTAAATATTTGCAAAATTAAGAAAGTGGTGCGTGGTCCTTCGAGCCTGACCAAACCGACAACCATAATTCAGTAATAAAATTTGGGTTGTGAACCCTGTAAGGTGATTTTAAACTTTTATTTTCAAAAAACAACAAATACTACAACATTTTTTTTTTTACACTAGTCAATATCCAACTTTTTAAATGAACCTTCAATTCCGAAAATGTCGTTCACGTTTTTCGGTTTTCCTGGACGTTTCGACTCATCAACAACGCCCTTCTCTTCCTCTTCAAAAATTTTTGTTTTCCACGTACCGCTTTATCATGATTTCTTCCAAAAAAAAAAATTATTAGGTTTGATAACCAACCAGTTTCATCTCACCGTGTAACACCTTTATCCAATCCAAATCCCCTCCGTAATCTTTTGGTAAACACTCTTTGGGAACAAATTTCAACATTTCTTCATGGTTAGGGAAAACATGAAACTGAAGAAAATTCTCACGCGAAGCTTCTTAAACGTGTTAATCACTTACGAGTTCGGCGAGGGTAGGTTTTACAAACGGCTTCATCATGGCCATCAGCCCGTCCATTACGCTTCCAGCGTTGACGAAGCATAGACCTTTCAAGCGCACTGGTAAAGCTTCCTGTTGACGCTCAAAATAAAAAAAAAGTAGAGCGATTTGTAACCGTACCTGCAAGTACATAAGAACTTTCTTCAGCTGTAATACATGGATTTTCATTAAATGCAAAATCGAAAATCCTTGCATGTCGACGATGACAATTAATCCATCTGCCGGGCCATTTTCGTACAAGGTCTGCATAACGCACATATCGAAAATTTTCGAGTGGTTGTTGAACGAATAGATGTTAACATTCAAATTCATCAGTTTGCACAACACTATCCTGTAGCCATCCGGAGTTTTTTTTGACAAGTCTAAGAAAAAACTGGGAAAAGGTTTAAAAAAAACAAAAACATAGAATGCAGTTGCTTACATGTTATCTAACACTAATCGCAACACTGAATTGGTAGGGTTGCGATTCGCAAAAATTTCCGGAGAGTGGGTTCTGTAAGTAAAAAAGTTGTCGATTGTAGTTTTGGCCAATTCGATGCTGAAATAGCAGCTGTGTAAGAACAGTATCAAATCCAACTCTAACAAACAAACAAAATTAAACAATAAAACCTCAAGAAAGAGCACTACCAGTAACTGTCGGTAAATGAGGCTGCTTCTCCACCCACTCTCGCAAATTCTCTATGTCTTCTTTTCTCAGCGAAGGGTGTTTATCGTAAATTGTTGCGACGTCGACCAACTTCATTTTGCACTGGATGAATACAAACTGAATATTATTTTTAAAAAAACATTCCAAGGTACAAGGTGAACTTGAATTACACGATTCTTTTTAAATTAAAAACATTCACACGTCGACCTCAGCGCAATCACTTTGATTGATGAGTTTTTGTAGTAAACCAAGAAAATATAATTAAGTGCATTACATAAAAATTTAATTTTGTATTTTATCAATAGTTTACGACATTCATATCAAAGAAAAAACAAATACTTGTCTTACAAAAAGTGGATTGCTAAAAACTCGTTTACGTTAAATTATATGCAAAAAAATTAGTTTTAAAGCATTGGTTTAACATCAAATTTCAATATTGATTTTAGGTTGTTGCCCCACATTTTTGATTAAATTTAGTTAAACGGAGATCAAAGTTAGCATACAATGGTATTTAGTCTCTTAATGACTTGTTTTGACATCAAATTTTCTATATTCTACTAACTAAATTATTGATTCTTGAGTTTTTATTAACATTTGTACTTAATTTTGTGATTTTGAACAGATCGATGATGTTTATGTATTTGAATAAAATTTAATTCAACTGAAATTAAAGTTTGCCATGGAAAAATAGGTTTTTAAAGCAATTGTTTAATATCAAATTCCAATATTGATTTTGGATTGTTTTCCAATATATTTTTTTTGTTTAAATTTAGTTAAACGGAGATCAAAGTTGGCATTCAAAGATATTTCGTTTCTTAATGATTTTGTTTGACATTAATTTTATGTTCTACTATCTAAATTACGAATTTTGATTTTTTAATATTTAAAAAAAAAATTTTTTATTTTGAACACACTGATAATATTTATGTATTTAATTAAAAATTTTATTAAACTGAAATTAAACTTTGCCATGAAAAATAGGTTAGTTTTAATGCATTTGTCTAACATCAAATTTCAATATTAATTTTAGAATGTTGTCTAACATTTATAACTTTTTTAATTAAATTTAGAAAAACGGAGACCAAAGTTGGCATACAAAGATATTTAGTCTCTTAATGACTTAGTTTAACATCAATTTTTTATGTTCTACCAACTAAATTATAGATTCTTGATTTTTATGAACATTTTTACTTAATTTTTTTATTTTTAACACATCCATGATATTTAGGTAGTTGAATAAAAATTTAATTCAACTGAAATTAAAGTTTGCCATGGAAAAAAATAGGTTTTTTAAAGCAATTGTTTAATATCAAATTCCAATATTGATTTTGGATTGTTTTCCAATATATTTTTTTTGTTTAAATTTAGGTTAAACGGAAATCAAAGTCGGCATTCAAAGATATTTCGTTTCTTAATGATTTTGTTTGACATTAATTTTATGTTTTACTAACTAAATTATAGATTTTTGATTTTTTAATAATATTTAAAAAAATTTTTTTATTTTGAACACATTGATAATATTTATGTATTTAATTAAAAATTTAATTAAACTGAAATTAAACTTTGCCATGAAAAAAAGTTAGTTTTTAATGCATTTGTTTAATATCAAATTTCAATATTGATTTTAGAATGTTGTCTAACATTTATGATTTTTGATTAAATTTAGATAAACGGAGATCAAAGTTGGCATACAAAGATATTTAGTCTCTTAATGACTTAGTTTGACATCAAATTTTTATGTTCTACCAACTAAATTATAGATTCTTGATTTTTTATAAACATTTTTACTTAATTTTTTTATTTTGAACACATCGATGATATTTAGGTATTTGAATAAAAATTTAATTCAACTAAAATTAAAGTTTGCCATGGAAAAATAGGTTTTTAAAGCAATTGTTTAATATCAAATTCCAATATTGATTTTGGATTGTTGTCCAATATATTTTTTTCGTTTAAATTTAGTTAAACGGAGATCAAAGTTGGCATTCAAAGATATTTCGTTTCTTAATGACTTTGTTTGACATTAATTTTATGTTCTACTGCCTAAATTACGAATTTTTGATTTTTTAATATTTAAAAAAATTTTTTTTTATTTTGAACACATTGATAATATTTATGTATTTGAATAAAAATTTAATTAAACTGAAATTAAACTTTGCCATGAAAAAAAGTTAGTTTTAATGCATTTGTCTAACATCAAATTTCAATATTGATTTTAGAATGTTGTCTAACATTTATAATTTTTTAAATTAAATTTAGAAAACGGAGACCAAAGTTGGCATACAAAGATATTTAGTCTCTTAATGACTTAGTTTGACATCAATTTTTTATGTTCTACCAACTAAATTATAGATTCTTGATTTTTTATGAACATTTTTACTTAATTTTTTATTTTTAACACATCCATGATATTTAGGTAGTTGAATAAAAATTTAATTCAACTGAAATTAAAGTTTGCCATGGAAAAATAGGTTTTTTAAAGCAATTGTTTAATATCAAATTCCAATATTGATTTTGGATTGTTTTCCAATATATTTTTTTTGTTTAAATTTAGTTAAACGGAGATCAAAGTTGGCATTCAAAGATATTTCGTTTCTTAATGACTTTGTTTGACATTAATTTTATGTTCTACTGCCTAAATTACGAATTTTTGATTTTTAATATTTAAAAAAAAAATTTTTATTTTGAACACACTGATAATATTTATGTATTTAATTAAAATTTAATTAAACTGAAATTAAACTTTGCCATGAAAAAAGTTAGTTTTTAATGCATTTGTTTAATATCAAATTTCAATATTGATTTTAGAATGTTGTCTAACATTTATGATTTTTTTAATTAAATTTAGATAAACGGAGATCAAAGTTGGCATACAAAGATATTTAGTCTCTTAATGACTTAGTTTGACATCAATTTTTTATGTTCTACCAACTAAATTATAGATTCTTGATTTTTTATAAACATTTTTACTTAATTTTTTTATTTTGAACACATCGATGATATTTAGGTATTTGAATAAAAATTTAATTCAACTAAAATTAAAGTTTGCCATGGAAAAAATAGGTTTTTAAAGCAATTGTTTAAGATCAAATTCCAATATTGATTTTGGATTGTTGTCCAATATATTTTTTTTGTTTAAATTTAGGTAAACGGAAATCAAAGTCGGCATTCAAAGATATTTCGTTTCTTAATGATTTTGTTTGCCATTAATTTTAGGTTTTACTAACTAAATTATAGATTTTTGATTTTTAATAATATTTAAAAAAAATTTTTTATTTTGAACACACTGATAATATTTATGTATTTAATTAAAAATTTAATTAAACTGAAATTAAACTTTGCCATGAAAAAAGTTAGTTTTTAATGCATTTGTTTAATATCAAATTTCAATATTGATTTTAGAATGTTGTCTAACATTTATGATTTTTTTGATTAAATTTAGATAAACGGAGATCAAAGTTGGCATACAAAGATATTTAGTCTCTTAATGACTTAGTTTGACATCAAATTTTTATGTTCTCCAACTAAATTATAGATTCTTGATTTTTTATAAACATTTTTACTTAATTTTTTTATTTTGAACACATCGATGATATTTAGGTATTTGAATAAAAATTTAATTCAACTAAAATTAAAGTTTGCCATGGAAAAATAGGTTTTTAAAGCAATTGTTTAAGATCAAATTCCAATATTGATTTTGGATTGTTGTCCAATATATTTTTTTCGTTTAAATTTAGTTAAACGGAGATCAAAGTTGGCATTCAAAGATATTTCGTTTCTTAATGACTTTGTTTGACATTAATTTTATGTTCTACTGCCTAAATTACGAATTTTTGATTTTTAATATTTAAAAAAATTTTTTTATTTTGAACACATTGATGATATTTATGTATTTGAATAAAAATTTAATTAAACTGAAATTAAACTTTGCCATGAAAATAAGTTAGTTTTTAATGCATTGGTCTAACATCAAATTTCAATATTGATTTTAGAATGTTGTCTAACATTTATAATTTTTAAATTAAATTTAGAAAAACGGAGACCAAAGTTGGCATACAAAGATATTTAGTTTCTTAATGACTTAGTTTGACATCAATTTTTTATGTTCTACCAACTAAATTATAGATTCTTGATTTTTTATGAACATTTTTACTTAATTTTTTTATTTTTAACACATCCATGATATTTAGGTAGTTGAATAAAAATTTAATTCAACTGAAATTAAAGTTTGCCATGGAAAAATAGGTTTTTAAAGCAATTGTTTAATATCAAATTCCAATATTGATTTTGGATTGTTTTCCAATATATTTTTTTTGTTTAAATTTAGGTAAACGGAAATCAAAGTCGGCATTCAAAGGTATTTTGTTTCTTAATGATTTTGTTTGCCATTAATTTTAGGTTTTACTAACTAAATTATAGATTTTTGATTTTTTAATATTTAAAAAAAATTTTTTATTTTGAACACACTGATAATATTTATGTATTTAATTAAAAATTTAATTAAACTGAAATTAAACTTTGCCATGAAAAAAGTTAGTTTTTAATGCATTTGTTTAATATCAAATTTCAATATTGATTTTAGAATGTTGTTTAACATTTATGATTTTTTTGATTAAATTTAGATAAACGGAGATCAAAGTTGGCATACAAAGATATTTAGTCTCTTAATGACTTAGTTTGACATCAAATTTTTATGTTCTACCAACTAAATTATAGATTCTTGATTTTTTATAAACATTTTTACTTAATTTTTTATTTTGAACACATCGATGATATTTAGGTATTTGAATAAAAATTTAATTCAACTAAAATTAAAGTTTGCCATGGAAAAATAGGTTTTTAAAGCAATTGTTTAATATCAAATTCCAATATTGATTTTGGATTGTTGTCCAATATATTTTTTTGTTTAAATTTAGGTAAACGGAAATCAAAGTCGGCATTCAAAGATATTTCGTTTCTTAATGATTTTGTTTGCCATTAATTTTAGGTTTTACTAACTAAATTATAGATTTTTGATTTTTAATAATATTTAAAAAAAAATTTTTTATTTTGAACACACTGATAATATTTATGTATTTAATTAAAAATTTAATTAAACTGAAATTAAACTTTGCCATGAAAAAAGTTAGTTTTTAATGCATTTGTTTAATATCAAATTTCAATATTGATTTTAGAATGTTGTCTAACATTTATGATTTTTTGATTAAATTTAGATAAACGGAGATCAAAGTTGGCATACAAAGATATTTAGTCTCTTAATGACTTAGTTTGACATCAAATTTTTATGTTCTCCAACTAAATTATAGATTCTTGATTTTTTATAAACATTTTTACTTAATTTTTTTATTTTGAACACATCGATGATATTTAGGTATTTGAATAAAAATTTAATTCAACTAAAATTAAAGTTTGCCATGGAAAAAATAGGTTTTTAAAGCAATTGTTTAAGATCAAATTCCAATATTGATTTTGGATTGTTGTCCAATATATTTTTTTCGTTTAAATTTAGTTAAACGGAGATCAAAGTTGGCATTCAAAGATATTTCGTTTCTTAATGACTTTGTTTGACATTAATTTTATGTTCTACTGCCTAAATTACGAATTTTGATTTTTTAATATTTAAAAAAATTTTTTTATTTTGAACACATTGATGATATTTATGTATTTGAATAAAAATTTAATTAAACTGAAATTAAACTTTGCCATGAAAAATAAATTAGTTTTTAATGCATTGGTCTAACATCAAATTTCAATATTGATTTTAGAATGTTGTCTAACATTTATAATTTTTAAATTAAATTTAGAAAACGGAGACCAAAGTTGGCATACAAAGATATTTAGTTTCTTAATGACTTAGTTTGACATCAATTTTTTTATGTTCTACCAACTAAATTATAGATTCTTGATTTTTATGAACATTTTTACTTAATTTTTTTATTTTTAACACATCCATGATATTTAGGTAGTTGAATAAAAATTTAATTCAACTGAAATTAAAGTTTGCCATGGAAAAAATAGGTTTTTAAAGCAATTGTTTAATATCAAATTCCAATATTGATTTTGGATTGTTTTCCAATATATTTTTTTTTTGTTTAAATTTAGGTAAACGGAAATCAAAGTCGGCATTCAAAGGTATTTTGTTTCTTAATGATTTTGTTTGCCATTAATTTTAGGTTTTACTAACTAAATTATAGATTTTTGATTTTTTAATATTTAAAAAAAAATTTTTTATTTTGAACACACTGATAATATTTATGTATTTAATTAAAAATTTAATTAAACTGAAATTAAACTTTGCCATGAAAAAAAGTTAGTTTTTAATGCATTTGTTTAATATCAAATTTCAATATTGATTTTAGAATGTTGTTTAACATTTATGATTTTTTGATTAAATTTAGATAAACGGAGATCAAAGTTGGCATACAAAGATATTTAGTCTCTTAATGACTTAGTTTGACATCAAATTTTTATGTTCTCCAACTAAATTATAGATTCTTGATTTTTTATAAACATTTTTACTTAATTTTTTTATTTTGAACACATCGATGATATTTAGGTATTTGAATAAAAATTTAATTCAACTAAAATTAAAGTTTGCCATGGAAAAATAGGTTTTTAAAGCAATTGTTTAAGATCAAATTCCAATATTGATTTTGGATTGTTTAATATCAAATCTAATATTGATTTTGGATTGTTTTCCAATATATTTTTTTTGTTTAAATTTAGTTAAACGGAGATCAAAGTTGGCATTCAAAGATATTTCGTTTCTTAATGACTTTGTTTGACATTAATTTTATGTTCTACTGCCTAAATTACGAATTTTTGATTTTTAATATTTAAAAAAAAATTTTTTATTTTGAACACACTGATAATATTTATGTATTTAATTAAAAATTTAATTAAACTGAAATTAAACTTTGCCATGAAAAATAGGTTAGTTTTTAATACATTTGTCTAACATCAAATTTCAATATTAATTTTAGAATGTTGCCTAAGATTTATAACTTTTTAATTAAATTTAGAAAACGGAGACCAAAGTTGGCATACAAAGATATTTAGTCTCTTAATGACTTAGTTTAACATCAATTTTTTTATGTTCTACCAACTAAATTATAGATTCTTGATTTTTTATGAACATTTTTACTTAATTTTTTTATTTTTAACACATCCATGATATTTAGGTAGTTGAATAAAAATTTAATTCAACTGAAATTAAAGTTTGCCATGGAAAAATAGGTTTTTAAAGCAATTGTTTAATATCAAATTCCAATATTGATTTTGGATTGTTTTCCAATATATTTTTTTTGTTTAAATTTAGTTAAACGGAGATCAAAGTTGGCATTCAAAGATATTTCGTTTCTTAATGACTTTGTTTGACATTAATTTTATGTTCTACTGTCTATATTACGAATTTTTGATTTTTTAATATTTAAAAAAAAATTTTTTATTTTGAACACACTGATAATATTTATGTATTTAATTAAAAATTTTATTAAACTGAAATTAAACTTTGCCATGAAAAATAGGTTAGTTTTTAATACATTTGTCTAACATCAAATTTCAATATTAATTTTAGAATGTTGCCTAAGATTTATAACTTTTTAATTAAATTTAGAAAAACGGAGACCAAAGTTGGCATACAAAGATATTTAGTCTCTTAATGACTTAGTTTAACATCAATTTTTTTATGTTCTACCAACTAAATTATAGATTCTTGATTTTTTATGAACATTTTTACTTAATTTTTTTATTTTTAACACATCCATGATATTTAGGTAGTTGAATAAAAATTTAATTCAACTGAAATTAAAGTTTGCCATGGAAAAAATAGGTTTTTTAAAGCAATTGTTTAATATCAAATTCCAATATTGATTTTGGATTGTTTTCCAATATATTTTTTTGTTTAAATTTAGGTAAACGGAAATCAAAGTCGGCATTCAAAGATATTTCGTTTCTTAATGATTTTGTTTGCCATTAATTTTAGGTTTTACTAACTAAATTATAGATTTTTGATTTTTTAATAATATTTAAAAAAAATTTTTTATTTTGAACACACTGATAATATTTATGTATTTAATTAAAAATTTAATTAAACTGAAATTAAACTTTGCCATGAAAAAAGTTAGTTTTTAATGCATTTGTTTAATATCAAATTTCAATATTGATTTTAGAATGTTGTCTAACATTTATGATTTTTGATTAAATTTAGATAAACGGAGATCAAAGTTGGCATACAAAGATATTTAGTCTCTTAATGACTTAGTTTGACATCAAATTTTTATGTTCTCCAACTAAATTATAGATTCTTGATTTTTTATAAACATTTTTACTTAATTTTTTATTTTGAACACATCGATGATATTTAGGTATTTGAATAAAAATTTAATTCAACTAAAATTAAAGTTTGCCATGGAAAAAATAGGTTTTTAAAGCAATTGTTTAAGATCAAATTCCAATATTGATTTTGGATTGTTGTCCAATATATTTTTTTTTTCGTTTAAATTTAGTTAAACGGAGATCAAAGTTGGCATTCAAAGATATTTCGTTTCTTAATGACTTTGTTTGACACTAATTTTATGTTCTACTGCCTAAATTACGAATTTTTGATTTTTTAATATTTAAAAAAATTTTTTTATTTTGAACACATTGATGATATTTATGTATTTGAATAAAAATTTAATTAAACTGAAATTAAACTTTGCCATGAAAAATAAGTTAGTTTTTAATGCATTGGTCTAACATCAAATTTCAATATTGATTTTAGAATGTTGTCTAACATTTATAATTTTTAAATTAAATTTAGAAAAACGGAGACCAAAGTTGGCATACAAAGATATTTAGTTTCTTAATGACTTAGTTTGACATCAATTTTTTTATGTTCTACCAACTAAATTATAGATTCTTGATTTTTTATGAACATTTTTACTTAATTTTTTATTTTTAACACATCCATGATATTTAGGTAGTTGAATAAAAATTTAATTCAACTGAAATTAAAGTTTGCCATGGAAAAATAGGTTTTTTAAAGCAATTGTTTAATATCAAATTCCAATATTGATTTTGGATTGTTTTCCAATATATTTTTTTTGTTTAAATTTAGTTAAACGGAGATCAAAGTTGGCATTCAAAGATATTTCGTTTCTTAATGACTTTGTTTGACATTAATTTTATGTTCTACTGTCTATATTACGAATTTTTGATTTTTTAATATTTAAAAAAAAAATTTTTATTTTGAACACACTGATAATATTTATGTATTTAATTAAAAATTTAATTAAACTGAAATTAAACTTTGCCATGAAAAAAAGTTAGTTTTTAATGCATTTGTTTAATATCAAATTTCAATATTGATTTTAGAATGTTGTCTAACATTTATGATTTTTTGATTAAATTTAGATAAACGGAGATCAAAGTTGGCATACAAAGATATTTAGTCTCTTAATGACTTAGTTTGACATCAAATTTTTATGTTCTCCAACTAAATTATAGATTCTTGATTTTTTATAAACATTTTTACTTAATTTTTTTATTTTGAACACATCGATGATATTAGGTATTTGAATAAAATTTAATTCAACTAAAATTAAAGTTTGCCATGGAAAAAATAGGTTTTTAAAGCAATTGTTTAAGATCAAATTCCAATATTGATTTTGGATTGTTGTCCAATATATTTTTTGTTTAAATTTAGGTAAACGGAAATCAAAGTCGGCATTCAAAGATATTTCGTTTCTTAATGATTTTGTTTGCCATTAATTTTAGGTTTTACTAACTAAATTATAGATTTTTGATTTTTTAATAATATTTAAAAAAAATTTTTTTATTTTGAACACACTGATAATATTTATGTATTTAATTAAAAATTTAATTAAACTGAAATTAAACTTTGCCATGAAAAAAGTTAGTTTTTAATGCATTTGTTTAATATCAAATTTCAATATTGATTTTAGAATGTTGTCTAACATTTATGATTTTTTGATTAAATTTAGATAAACGGAGATCAAAGTTGGCATACAAAGATATTTAGTCTCTTAATGACTTAGTTTGACATCAAATTTTTATGTTCTCCAACTAAATTATAGATTCTTGATTTTTTATAAACATTTTTACTTAATTTTTTTATTTTGAACACATCGATGATATTTAGGTATTTGAATAAAAATTTAATTCAACTAAAATTAAAGTTTGCCATGGAAAAATAGGTTTTTAAAGCAATTGTTTAAGATCAAATTCCAATATTGATTTTGGATTGTTGTCCAATATATTTTTTTTCGTTTAAATTTAGTTAAACGGAGATCAAAGTTGGCATTCAAAGATATTTCGTTTCTTAATGACTTTGTTTGACATTAATTTTATGTTCTACTGCCTAAATTACGAATTTTTGATTTTTTAATATTTAAAAAAATTTTTTTATTTTGAACACATTGATGATATTTATGTATTTGAATAAAAATTTAATTAAACTGAAATTAAACTTTGCCATGAAAAATAAGTTAGTTTTTAATGCATTGGTCTAACATCAAATTTCAATATTGATTTTAGAATGTTGTCTAACATTTATAATTTTTAAATTAAATTTAGAAAAACGGAGACCAAAGTTGGCATACAAAGATATTTAGTTTCTTAATGACTTAGTTTGACATCAATTTTTTATGTTCTACCAACTAAATTATAGATTCTTGATTTTTTATTAACATTTTTACTTAATTTTTTTATTTTTAACACATCCATGATATTTAGGTAGTTGAATAAAAATTTAATTCAACTGAAATTAAAGTTTGCCATGGAAAAAATAGGTTTTTAAAGCAATTGTTTAATATCAAATTCCAATATTGATTTTGGATTGTTTTCCAATATATTTTTTTTGTTTAAATTTAGTTAAACGGAGATCAAAGTTGGCATTCAAAGATATTTCGTTTCTTAATGACTTTGTTTGACATTAATTTTATGTTCTACTGACTAAATTACGAATTTTTGATTTTTAATATTTAAAAAAAAATTTTTTATTTTGAACACACTGATAATATTTATGTATTTAATTAAAAATTTAATTAAACTGAAATTAAACTTTGCCATGAAAAATAGGTTAGTTTTTAATGCATTTGTCTAACATCAAATTTCAATATTGATTTTAGAATGTTGCCTAACATTTATAATTTTTTAATTAAATTTAGAAAAACGGAGACCAAAGTTGGCATACAAAGATATTTAGTCTCTTAATGACTTAGTTTGACATCAATTTTTTTATGTTCTACCAACTAAATTATAGATTCTTGATTTTTTATGAACATTTTTACTTAATTTTTTTTATTTTTAACACATCCATGATATTTAGGTAGTTGAATAAAAATTTAATTCAACTGAAATTAAAGTTTGCCATGGAAAAAATAGGTTTTTAAAGCAATTGTTTAATATCAAATTCCAATATTGATTTTGGATTGTTTTCCAATATATTTTTTGTTTAAATTTAGGTAAACGGAAATCAAAGTCGGCATTCAAAGATATTTTGTTTCTTAATGATTTTGTTTGCCATT
Organism: Abscondita cerata; assembly: GCA_030710515.1. Taxonomy (NCBI): domain Eukaryota; kingdom Metazoa; phylum Arthropoda; class Insecta; order Coleoptera; family Lampyridae; genus Abscondita; species Abscondita cerata. The sequence goes on along the minus strand of JALBCR010000862.1, from coordinate 316,789 downwards.
AATTTTAGGTTTTACTAACTAAATTATAGATTTTTGATTTTTTAATATTTAAAAAAATTTTTTATTTTGAACACACTGATAATATTTATGTATTTAATTAAAAATTTAATTAAACTGAAATTAAACTTTGCCATGAAAAAAAGTTAGTTTTTAATGCATTTGTTTAATATCAAATTTCAATATTGATTTTAGAATGTTGTCTAACATTTATGATTTTTTGATTAAATTTAGATAAACGGAGATCAAAGTTGGCATACAAAGATATTTAGTCTCTTAATGACTTAGTTTGACATCAAATTTTTATGTTCTCCAACTAAATTATAGATTCTTGATTTTTTATAAACATTTTTACTTAATTTTTTTATTTTGAACACATCGATGATATTTAGGTATTTGAATAAAAATTTAATTCAACTAAAATTAAAGTTTGCCATGGAAAAAATAGGTTTTTAAAGCAATTGTTTAAGATCAAATTCCAATATTGATTTTGGATTGTTGTCCAATATATTTTTTTTCGTTTAAATTTAGTTAAACGGAGATCAAAGTTGGCATTCAAAGATATTTTGTTTCTTAATGACTTTGTTTGACATTAATTTTATGTTCTACTGCCTAAATTACGAATTTTTGATTTTTTAATATTTAAAAAAAATTTTTTTTATTTTGAACACATTGATGATATTTATGTATTTGAATAAAAATTTAATTAAACTGAAATTAAACTTTGCCATGAAAATAAGTTAGTTTTTAATGCATTGGTCTAACATCAAATTTCAATATTGATTTTAGAATGTTGTCTAACATTTATAATTTTTAAATTAAATTTAGAAAAACGGAGACCAAAGTTGGCATACAAAGATATTTAGTTTCTTAATGACTTAGTTTGACATCAATTTTTTATGTTCTACCAACTAAATTATAGATTCTTGATTTTTTATTAACATTTTTACTTAATTTTTTTATTTTGAACACATCGATGATATTTAGGTATTTGAATAAAAATTTAATTCAACTAAAATTAAAGTTTGCCATGGAAAAATAGGTTTTTAAAGCAATTGTTTAATATCAAATTCCAATATTGATTTTGGATTGTTTTCCAATATATTTTTTTGTTTAAATTTAGGTAAACGGAAATCAAAGTCGGCATTCAAAGATATTTCGTTTCTTAATGATTTTGTTTGCCATTAATTTTAGGTTTTACTAACTAAATTATAGATTTTTGATTTTTAATAATATTTAAAAAAAATTTTTATTTTGAACACACTGATAATATTTATGTATTTAATTAAAAATTTAATTAAACTGAAATTAAACTTTGCCATGAAAAAAGTTAGTTTTAATGCATTTGTTTAATATCAAATTTCAATATTGATTTTAGAATGTTGTCTAACATTTATGATTTTTTGATTAAATTTAGATAAACGGAGATCAAAGTTGGCATACAAAGATATTTAGTCTCTTAATGACTTAGTTTGACATCAAATTTTTATGTTCTCCAACTAATTTATAGATTCTTGATTTTTTATAAACATTTTTACTTAATTTTTTATTTTTAACACATCCATGATATTTAGGTAGTTGAATAAAAATTTAATTCAACTGAAATTAAAGTTTGCCATGGAAAAAATAGGTTTTTTAAAGCAATTGTTTAATATCAAATTCCAATATTGATTTTGGATTGTTTTCCAATATATTTTTTTGTTTAAATTTAGTTAAACGGAGATCAAAGTTGGCATTCAAAGATATTTCGTTTCTTAATGACTTTGTTTGACATTAATTTTATGTTCTACTGCCTAAATTACGAATTTTTGATTTTTAATATTTAAAAAATTTTTTTTATTTTGAACACACTGATAATATTTATGTATTTAATTAAAATTTAATTAAACTGAAATTAAACTTTGCCATGAAAAATAGGTTAGTTTTTAATGCATTTGTCTAACATCAAATTTCAATATTGATTTTAGAATGTTGTCCTAACATTTATAATTTTTTAATTAAATTTAGAAAAACGGAGACCAAAGTTGGCATACAAAGATATTTAGTCTCTTAATGACTTAGTTTGACATCAATTTTTTATGTTCTACCAACTAAATTATAGATTCTTGATTTTTATGAACATTTTTACTTAATTTTTTTTATTTTTAACACATCCATGATATTTAGGTAGTTGAATAAAAATTTAATTCAACTGAAATTAAAGTTTGCCATGGAAAAAATAGGTTTTTAAAGCAATTGTTTAATATCAAATTCCAATATTGATTTTGGATTGTTTTCCAATATATTTTTTTTGTTTAAATTTAGTTAAACGGAGATCAAAGTTGGCATTCAAAGATATTTCGTTTCTTAATGACTTTGTTTGACATTAATTTTATGTTCTACTGTCTATATTACGAATTTTTGATTTTTAATATTTAAAAAAAAATTTTTATTTTGAACACACTGATAATATTTATGTATTTAATTAAAAATTTTATTAAACTGAAATTAAACTTTGCCATGAAAAATAGGTTAGTTTTTAATACATTTGTCTAACATCAAATTTCAATATTAATTTTAGAATGTTGCCTAAGATTTATAACTTTTTTAATTAAATTTAGAAAAACGGAGACCAAAGTTGGCATACAAAGATATTTAGTCTCTTAATGACTTAGTTTAACATCAATTTTTTATGTTCTACCAACTAAATTATAGATTCTTGATTTTTATGAACATTTTTACTTAATTTTTTTATTTTTAACACATCCATGATATTTAGGTAGTTGAATAAAAATTTAATTCAACTGAAATTAAAGTTTGCCATGGAAAAAATAGGTTTTTAAAGCAATTGTTTAATATCAAATTCCAATATTGATTTTGGATTGTTTTCCAATAATATTTTTTTGTTTAAATTTAGGTAAACGGAAATCAAAGTCGGCATTCAAAGATATTTCGTTTCTTAATGATTTTGTTTGCCATTAATTTTAGGTTTTACTAACTAAATTATAGATTTTTGATTTTTTAATAATATTTAAAAAAATTTTTTATTTTGAACACACTGATAATATTTATGTATTTAATTAAAATTTAATTAAACTGAAATTAAACTTTGCCATGAAAAAAAAGTTAGTTTTTAATGCATTTGTTTAATATCAAATTTCAATATTGATTTTAGAATGTTGTCTAACATTTATGATTTTTTTGATTAAATTTAGATAAACGGAGATCAAAGTTGGCATACAAAGATATTTAGTCTCTTAATGACTTAGTTTGACATCAAATTTTTATGTTCTCCAACTAAATTATAGATTCTTGATTTTTTATAAACATTTTTACTTAATTTTTTTATTTTGAACACATCGATGATATTTAGGTATTTGAATAAAAATTTAATTCAACTAAAATTAAAGTTTGCCATGGAAAAATAGGTTTTAAAGCAATTGTTTAAGATCAAATTCCAATATTGATTTTGGATTGTTGTCCAATATATTTTTTTCGTTTTAATTTAGTTAAACGGAGATCAAAGTTGGCATTCAAAGATATTTTGTTTCTTAATGACTTTGTTTGACATTAATTTTATGTTCTACTGCCTAAATTACGAATTTTTGATTTTTTAATATTTAAAAAAATTTTTTTATTTTGAACACATTGATGATATTTATGTATTTGAATAAAAATTTAATTAAACTGAAATTAAACTTTGCCATGAAAAATAAGTTAGTTTTTAATGCATTGGTCTAACATCAAATTTCAATATTGATTTTAAAATGTTGTCTAACATTTATAATTTTTTAAATTAAATTTAGAAAAACGGAGACCAAAGTTGGCATACAAAGATATTTAGTTTCTTAATGACTTAGTTTGACATCAATTTTTTATGTTCTACCAACTAAATTATAGATTCTTGATTTTTATTAACTATTTTTACTTAATTTTTTATTTTTAACACATCCATGATATTTAGGTAGTTGAATAAAAATTTAATTCAACTGAAATTAAAGTTTGCCATGGAAAAATAGGTTTTTAAAGCAATTGTTTAATATCAAATTCCAATATTGATTTTGGATTGTTTTCCAATATATTTTTTTTGTTTAAATTTAGGTAAACGGAAATCAAAGTCGGCATTTAAAGATATTTCTGTTTCTTAATGATTTTGTTTGCCATTAATTTTAGGTTTTACTAACTAAATTATAGATTTTTGATTTTTAATAATATTTAAAAAAAATTTTTATTTGAACACACTGATAATATTTATGTATTTAATTAAAATTTAATTAAACTGAAATTAAACTTTGCCATGAAAAAAGTTAGTTTTTAATGCATTTGTTTAATATCAAATTTCAATATTGATTTTAGAATGTTGTCTAACATTTATGATTTTTGATTAAATTTAGATAAACGGAGATCAAAGTTGGCATACAAAGATATTTAGTCTCTTAATGACTTAGTTTGACATCAAATTTTTATGTTCTCCAACTAAATTATAGATTCTTGATTTTTTATAAACATTTTTACTTAATTTTTTTATTTTGAACACATCGATGATATTTAGGTATTTGAATAAAAATTTAATTCAACTAAAATTAAAGTTTGCCATGGAAAAATAGGTTTTTAAAGCAATTGTTTAAGATCAAATTCCAATATTGATTTTGGATTGTTGTCCAATATATTTTTTTCGTTTAAATTTAGTTAAACGGAGATCAAAGTTGGCATTCAAAGATATTTCGTTTCTTAATGACTTTGTTTGACACTAATTTTATGTTCTACTGCCTAAATTACGAATTTTTGATTTTTTAATATTTAAAAAAATTTTTTTATTTTGAACACATTGATGATATTTATGTATTTGAATAAAAATTTAATTAAACTGAAATTAAACTTTGCCATGAAAAATAAGTTAGTTTTAAATGCATTGGTCTAACATCAAATTTCAATATTGATTTTAGAATGTTGTCTAACATTTATAATTTTTAAATTAAATTTAGAAAAACGGAGACCAAAGTTGGCATACAAAGATATTTAGTTTCTTAATGACTTAGTTTGACATCAATTTTTTATGTTCTACCAACTAAATTATAGATTCTTGATTTTTTATGAACATTTTTACTTAATTTTTTTTATTTTTAACACTTCCATGATATTTAGGTAGTTGAATAAAAATTTAATTCAACTGAAATTAAAGTTTGCCATGGAAAAATAGGTTTTTAAAGCAATTGTTTAATATCAAATTCAATATTGATTTTGGATTGTTTTCCAATATATTTTTTTTTTTTAAATTTAGTTAAACGGAGATCAAAGTTGGCATTCAAAGATATTTCTGTTTCTTAATGACTTTGTTTGACATTAATTTTATGTTCTACTGTCTAAATTACGAATTTTTGATTTTTAATATTTAAAAAAAAATTTTTTTATTTTGAACACACTGATAATATTTATGTATTTAATTAAAATTTTATTAAACTGAAATTAAACTTTGCCATGAAAATAGGTTAGTTTTTAATACATTTGTCTAACATCAAATTTCAATATTAATTTTAGAATGTTGCCTAAGATTTATAACTTTTTAATTAAATTTAGAAAAACGGAGACCAAAGTTGGCATACAAAGATATTTAGTCTCTTAATGACTTAGTTTAACATCAATTTTTTATGTTCTACCAACTAAATTATAGATTCTTGATTTTTTATGAACATTTTTACTTAATTTTTTATTTTTAACACATCCATGATATTTAGGTAGTTGAATAAAATTTAATTCAACTGAAATTAAAGTTTGCCATGGAAAAAATAGGTTTTTAAAGCAATTGTTTAATATCAAATTCCAATATTGATTTTGGATTGTTTTCCAATATATTTTTTTTGTTTAAATTTAGTTAAACGGAGATCAAAGTTGGCATTCAAAGATATTTCGTTTCTTAATGATTTTGTTTGACATTAATTTTATGTTCTACTGTCTATATTACGAATTTTTGATTTTTTAATATTTAAAAAAAAATTTTTTATTTTGAACACACTGATAATATTTATGTATTTAATTAAAAATTTTATTAAACTGAAATTAAACTTTGCCATGAAAAATAGGTTAGTTTTTAATACATTTGTCTAACATCAAATTTCAATATTAATTTTAGAATGTTGCCTAAGATTTATAACTTTTTGAATTAAATTTAGAAAAACGGAGACCAAAGTTGGCATACAAAGATATTTAGTCTCTTAATGACTTAGTTTAACATCAATTTTTTATGTTCTACCAACTAAATTATAGATTCTTGATTTTTATGAACATTTTTACTTAATTTTTTTATTTTTAACACATCCATGATATTTAGGTAGTTGAATAAAAATTTAATTCAACTGAAATTAAAGTTTGCCATGGAAAAAATAGGTTTTTAAAGCAATTGTTTAATATCAAATTCCAATATTGATTTTGGATTGTTTTCCAATATATTTTTTTGTTTAAATTTAGGTAAACGGAAATCAAAGTCGGCATTCAAAGATATTTCGTTTCTTAATGATTTTGTTTGCCATTAATTTTAGGTTTTACTAACTAAATTATAGATTTTTGATTTTTAATAATATTTAAAAAAATTTTTTTTATTTTGAACACACTGATAATATTTATGTATTTAATTAAAAATTTAATTAAACTGAAATTAAACTTTGCCATGAAAAAAAGTTAGTTTTTAATGCATTTGTTTAATATCAAATTTCAATATTGATTTTAGAATGTTGTCTAACATTTATGATTTTTGATTAAATTTAGATAAACGGAGATCAAAGTTGGCATACAAAGATATTTAGTCTCTTAATGACTTAGTTTGACATCAAATTTTTATGTTCTCCAACTAAATTATAGATTCTTGATTTTTTATAAACATTTTTACTTAATTTTTTTATTTTGAACACATCGATGATATTTAGGTATTTGAATAAAATTTAATTCAACTAAAATTAAAGTTTGCCATGGAAAAAATAGGTTTTTAAAGCAATTGTTTAAGATCAAATTCCAATATTGATTTTGGATTGTTGTCCAATATATTTTTTTTCGTTTAAATTTAGTTAAACGAAGATCAAAGTTGGCATTCAAAGATATTTCTGTTTCTTAATGACTTTGTTTGACACTAATTTTATGTTCTACTGCCTAAATTACGAATTTTTGATTTTTAATATTTAAAAAAATTTTTTTATTTTGAACACATTGATGATATTTATGTATTTGAATAAAAATTTAATTAAACTGAAATTAAACTTTGCCATGAAAAATAAGTTAGTTTTTAATGCATTGGTCTAACATCAAATTTCAATATTGATTTTAAAATGTTGTCTAACATTTATAATTTTTAAATTAAATTTAGAAAACGGAGACCAAAGTTGGCATACAAAGATATTTAGTTTCTTAATGACTTAGTTTGACATCAATTTTTTATGTTCTACCAACTAAATTATAGATTCTTGATTTTTATGAACATTTTTACTTAATTTTTTTATTTTTAACACATCCATGATATTTAGGTAGTTGAATAAAAATTTAATTCAACTGAAATTAAAGTTTGCCATGGAAAAAATAGGTTTTTAAAGCAATTGTTTAATATCAAATTCCAATATTGATTTTGGATTGTTTTCCAATATATTTTTTTTGTTTAAATTTAGGTAAACGGAAATCAAAGTCGGCATTCAAAGGTATTTTGTTTCTTAATGATTTTGTTTGCCATTAATTTTAGGTTTTACTAACTAAATTATAGATTTTTGATTTTTTAATATTTAAAAAAAATTTTTTATTTTGAACACACTGATAATATTTATGTATTTAATTAAAATTTAATTAAACTGAAATTAAACTTTGCCATGAAAAAAGTTAGTTTTTAATGCATTTGTTTAATATCAAATTTCAATATTGATTTTAGAATGTTGTTTAACATTTATGATTTTTTGATTAAATTTAGATAAACGGAGATCAAAGTTGGCATACAAAGATATTTAGTCTCTTAATGACTTAGTTTGACATCAAATTTTTATGTTCTCCAACTAAATTATAGATTCTTGATTTTTATAAACATTTTTACTTAATTTTTTATTTTGAACACATCGATGATATTTAGGTATTTGAATAAAAATTTAATTCAACTAAAATTAAAGTTTGCCATGGAAAAATAGGTTTTTAAAGCAATTGTTTAAGATCAAATTCCAATATTGATTTTGGATTGTTGTCCAATATATTTTTTTTCGTTTAAATTTAGTTAAACGGAGATCAAAGTTGGCATTCAAAGATATTTTGTTTCTTAATGACTTTGTTTGACATTAATTTTATGTTCTACTGCCTAAATTACGAATTTTTGATTTTTAATATTTAAAAAATTTTTTTTATTTTGAACACATTGATGATATTTATGTATTTGAATAAAAATTTAATTAAACTGAAATTAAACTTTGCCATGAAAAATAAGTTAGTTTTTAATGCATTGGTCTAACATCAAATTTCAATATTGATTTTAAAATGTTGTCTAACATTTATAATTTTTAAATTAAATTTAGAAAAACGGAGACCAAAGTTGGCATACAAAGATATTTAGTTTCTTAATGACTTAGTTTGACATCAATTTTTTATGTTCTACCAACTAAATTATAGATTCTTGATTTTTTATTAACATTTCTACTTAATTTTTTATTTTTAACACATCCATGATATTTAGGTAGTTGAATAAAAATTTAATTCAACTGAAATTAAAGTTTGCCATGGAAAAAATAGGTTTTTAAAGCAATTGTTTAATATCAAATTCCAATATTGATTTTGGATTGTTTTCCAATATATTTTTTGTTTAAATTTAGGTAAACGGAAATCAAAGTCGGCATTCAAAGATATTTCGTTTCTTAATGATTTTGTTTGCCATTAATTTTAGGTTTTACTAACTAAATTATAGATTTTTGATTTTTTAATAATATTTAAAAAAAAATTTTTTATTTTGAACACACTGATAATATTTATGTATTTAATTAAAAATTTAATTAAACTGAAATTAAACTTTGCCATGAAAAAAAGTTAGTTTTTAATGCATTTGTTTAATATCAAATTTCAATATTGATTTTAGAATGTTGTCTAACATTTATGATTTTTTTGATTAAATTTAGATAAACGGAGATCAAAGTTGGCATACAAAGATATTTAGTCTCTTAATGACTTAGTTTGACATCAAATTTTTATGTTCTCCAACTAAATTATAGATTCTTGATTTTTATAAACATTTTTACTTAATTTTTTTATTTTAACACATCCATGATATTTAGGTATTTGAATAAAAATTTAATTCAACTGAAATTAAAGTTTGCCATGGAAAAAATAGGTTTTTAAAGCAATTGTTTAATATCAAATTCCAATATTGATTTTGGATTGTTTTCCAATATATTTTTTTTGTTTAAATTTAGTTAAACGGAGATCAAAGTTGGCATTCAAAGATATTTCGTTTCTTAATGACTTTGTTTGACATTAATTTTATGTTCTACTGTCTAAATTACGAATTTTTGATTTTTTAATATTTAAAAAAAAATTTTTTATTTTGAACACACTGATAATATTTATGTATTTAATTAAAAATTTAATTAAACTGAAATTAAACTTTGCCATGAAAAATAAGTTAGTTTTTAATACATTTGTCTAACATCAAATTTCAATATTAATTTTAGAATGTTGCCTAACATTTATAACTTTTTAATTAAATTTAGAAAAACGGAGACCAAAGTTGGCATACAAAGATATTTAGTCTCTTAATGACTTAGTTTAACATCAATTTTTTATGTTCTACCAACTAAATTATAGATTCTTGATTTTTTATGAACATTTTTACTTAATTTTTTTATTTTTAACACATCCATGATATTTAGGTAGTTGAATAAAAATTTAATTCAACTGAAATTAAAGTTTGCCATGGAAAAAATAGGTTTTTAAAGCAATTGTTTAATATCAAATTCCAATATTGATTTTGGATTGTTTTCCAATATATTTTTTTTTTGTTTAAATTTAGTTAAACGGAGATCAAAGTTGGCATTCAAAGATATTTCGTTTCTTAATGACTTTGTTTGACATTAATTTTATGTTCTACTGTCTATATTACGAATTTTTGATTTTTTAATATTTAAAAAAATTTTTTTATTTTGAACACACTGATAATATTTATGTATTTAATTAAAAATTTAATTAAACTGAAATTAAACTTTGCCATGAAAAATAGGTTAGTTTTTAATACATTTGTCTAACATCAAATTTCAATATTAATTTTAGAATGTTGCCTAAGATTTATAACTTTTTAATTAAATTTAGAAAAACGGAGACCAAAGTTGGCATACAAAGATATTTAGTCTCTTAATGACTTAGTTTAACATCAATTTTTTATGTTCTACCAACTAAATTATAGATTCTTGATTTTTTATGAACATTTTTACTTAATTTTTTTATTTTTAACACATCCATGATATTTAGGTAGTTGAATAAAAATTTAATTCAACTGAAATTAAAGTTTGCCATGGAAAAAATAGGTTTTTAAAGCAATTGTTTAATATCAAATTCCAATATTGATTTTGGATTGTTTTCCAATATATTTTTTTGTTTAAATTTAGGTAAACGGAAATCAAAGTCGGCATTCAAAGATATTTCGTTTCTTAATGATTTTGTTTGCCATTAATTTTAGGTTTTACTAACTAAATTATAGATTTTTGATTTTTAATAATATTTAAAAAAAAATTTTTATTTTGAACACACTGATAATATTTATGTATTTAATTAAAAATTTAATTAAACTGAAATTAAACTTTGCCATGAAAAAAGTTAGTTTTTAATGCATTTGTTTAATATCAAATTTCAATATTGATTTTAGAATGTTGTCTAACATTTATGATTTTTGATTAAATTTAGATAAACGGAGATCAAAGTTGGCATACAAAGATATTTAGTCTCTTAATGACTTAGTTTGACATCAAATTTTTATGTTCTCCAACTAAATTATAGATTCTTGATTTTTTATAAACATTTTTACTTAATTTTTTATTTTGAACACATCGATGATATTTAGGTATTTGAATAAAAATTTAATTCAACTAAAATTAAAGTTTGCCATGGAAAAAAATAGGTTTTTAAAGCAATTGTTTAAGATCAAATTCCAATATTGATTTTGGATTGTTGTCCAATATATTTTTTTCGTTTAAATTTAGTTAAACGGAGATCAAAGTTGGCATTCAAAGATATTTTGTTTCTTAATGACTTTGTTTGACATTAATTTTATGTTCTACTGCCTAAATTACGAATTTTTGATTTTTTAATATTTAAAAAATTTTTTTTTTATTTTGAACACATTGATGATATTTATGTATTTGAATAAAAATTTAATTAAACTGAAATTAAACTTTGCCATGAAAAATAAGTTAGTTTTTAATGCATTGGTCTAACATCAAATTTCAATATTGATTTTAAAATGTTGTCTAACATTTATAATTTTTTAAATTAAATTTAGAAAAACGGAGACCAAAGTTGGCATACAAAGATATTTAGTTTCTTAATGACTTAGTTTGACATCAATTTTTTATGTTCTACCAACTAAATTATAGATTCTTGATTTTTTATTAACATTTTTACTTAATTTTTTTATTTTTAACACATCCATGATATTTAGGTAGTTGAATAAAAATTTAATTCAACTGAAATTAAAGTTTGCCATGGAAAAATAGGTTTTTTAAAGCAATTGTTTAATATCAAATTCCAATATTGATTTTGGATTGTTTTCCAATATATTTTTTTTGTTTAAATTTAGGTAAACGGAAATCAAAGTCGGCATTCAAAGATATTTCGTTTCTTAATGATTTTGTTTGCCATTAATTTTAGGTTTTACTAACTAAATTATAGATTTTTGATTTTTAATAATATTTAAAAAAATTTTTTATTTTGAACACACTGATAATATTTATGTATTTAATTAAAAATTTAATTAAACTGAAATTAAACTTTGCCATGAAAAAAAGTTAGTTTTTAATGCATTTGTTTAATATCAAATTTCAATATTGATTTTAGAATGTTGTCTAACATTTATGATTTTTTGATTAAATTTAGATAAACGGAGATCAAAGTTGGCATACAAAGATATTTAGTCTCTTAATGACTTAGTTTGACATCAAATTTTTATGTTCTCCAACTAAATTATAGATTCTTGATTTTTTATAAACATTTTTACTTAATTTTTTATTTTGAACACATCGATGATATTTAGGTATTTGAATAAAAATTTAATTCAACTAAAATTAAAGTTTGCCATGGAAAAATAGGTTTTTAAAGCAATTGTTTAAGATCAAATTCCAATATTGATTTTGGATTGTTGTCCAATATATTTTTTTGTTTAAATTTAGTTAAACGGAGATCAAAGTTGGCATTCAAAGATATTTCGTTTCTTAATGACTTTGTTTGACATTAATTTTATGTTTTACTAACTAAATTATAGATTTTTGATTTTTTAATATTTAAAAAAATTTTTTTATTTTGAACACACTGATAATATTTATGTATTTAATAAAAATTTAATTAAACTGAAATTAAACTTTGCCATGAAAAAAAGTTAGTTTTTAATGCATTTGTTTAACATCAAATTTCAATATTGATTTTAGAATGTTGTCTAACATTTATAATTTTTTAATTAAATTTAGAAAAACGGAGACCAAAGTTGGCATACAAAGATATTTAGTCTCTTAATGACTTAGTTTGACATCAATTTTTTATGTTCTACCAACTAAATTATAGATTCTTGATTTTTTATAAACATTTTTACTTAATTTTTTTATTTTTAACACATCCATGATATTTAGGTAGTTGAATAAAAATTTAATTCAACTGAAATTAAAGTTTGCCATGGAAAAATAGGTTTTTAAAGCAATTGTTTAATATCAAATTCCAATATTGATTTTGGATTGTTTTCCAATATATTTTTTTTGTTTAAATTTAGTTAAACGGAGATCAAAGTTGGCATTCAAAGATATTTCGTTTCTTAATGACTTTGTTTGACATTAATTTTATGTTCTACTGTCTAAATTACGAATTTTTGATTTTTTAATATTTAAAAAAAAATTTTTTTATTTTGAACACACTGATAATATTTATGTATTTAATTAAAAATTTAATTAAACTGAAATTAAACTTTGCCATGAAAAATAAGTTAGTTTTTAATGCATTTGTCTAACATCAAATTTCAATATTGATTTTAGAATGTTGCCTAACATTTATAATTTTTTAATTAAATTTAGAAAAACGGAGACCAAAGTTGGCATACAAAGATATTTAGTCTCTTAATGACTTAGTTTGACATCAATTTTTTATGTTCTACCAACTAAATTATAGATTCTTGATTTTTATGAACATTTTTACTTAATTTTTTTATTTTTAACACATCCATGATATTTAGGTAGTTGAATAAAAATTTAATTCAACTGAAATTAAAGTTTGCCATGGAAAAAATAGGTTTTTAAAGCAATTGTTTAATATCAAATTCAATATTGATTTTGGATTGTTTTCCAATATATTTTTTTTGTTTAAATTTAGTTAAACGGAGATCAAAGTTGGCATTCAAAGATATTTCGTTTCTTAATGACTTTGTTTGACATTAATTTTATGTTCTACTGTCTATATTACGAATTTTTGATTTTTTAATATTTAAAAAAAATTTTTTATTTTGAACACACTGATAATATTTATGTATTTAATTAAAAATTTTATTAAACTGAAATTAAACTTTGCCATGAAAAATAGGTTAGTTTTAATACATTTGTCTAACATCAAATTTCAATATTAATTTTAGAATGTTGCCTAAGATTTATAACTTTTTAATTAAATTTAGAAAAACGGAGACCAAAGTTGGCATACAAAGATATTTAGTCTCTTAATGACTTAGTTTAACATCAATTTTTTATGTTCTACCAACTAAATTATAGATTCTTGATTTTTATGAACATTTTTACTTAATTTTTTTATTTTTAACACATCCATGATATTTAGGTAGTTGAATAAAAATTTAATTCAACTGAAATTAAAGTTTGCCATGGAAAAATAGGTTTTTAAAGCAATTGTTTAATATCAAATTCCAATATTGATTTTGGATTGTTTTCCAATATATTTTTTTGTTTAAATTTAGGTAAACGGAAATCAAAGTCGGCATTCAAAGATATTTCGTTTCTTAATGATTTTGTTTGCCATTAATTTTAGGTTTTACTAACTAAATTATAGATTTTTGATTTTTAATAATATTTAAAAAAAATTTTTTATTTTGAACACACTGATAATATTTATGTATTTAATTAAAAATTTAATTAAACTGAAATTAAACTTTGCCATGAAAAAAAGTTAGTTTTTAATGCATTTGTTTAATATCAAATTTCAATATTGATTTTAGAATGTTGTCTAACATTTATGATTTTTTGATTAAATTTAGATAAACGGAGATCAAAGTTGGCATACAAAGATATTTAGTCTCTTAATGACTTAGTTTGACATCAAATTTTTATGTTCTCCAACTAAATTATAGATTCTTGATTTTTATAAACATTTTTACTTAATTTTTTTATTTTGAACACATCGATGATATTTAGGTATTTGAATAAAAATTTAATTCAACTAAAATTAAAGTTTGCCATGGAAAAAATAGGTTTTTAAAGCAATTGTTTAAGATCAAATTCCAATATTGATTTTGGATTGTTGTCCAATATATTTTTTTCGTTTAAATTTAGTTAAACGAAGATCAAAGTTGGCATTCAAAGATATTTCGTTTCTTAATGACTTTGTTTGACATTAATTTTATGTTCTACTGCCTAAATTACGAATTTTTGATTTTTTAATATTTAAAAAAATTTTTTTATTTTGAACACATTGATGATATTTATGTATTTAATAAAAATTTAATTAAACTGAAATTAAACTTTGCCATGAAAAATAAGTTAGTTTTTAATGCATTGGTCTAACATCAAATTTCAATATTGATTTTAAAATGTTGTCTAACATTTATAATTTTTAAATTAAATTTAGAAAAACGGAGACCAAAGTTGGCATACAAAGATATTTAGTCTCTTAATGACTTAGTTTGACATCAATTTTTTTATGTTCTACCAACTAAATTATAGATTCTTGATTTTTTATGAACATTTTTACTTAATTTTTTTATTTTTAACACATCCATGATATTTAGGTAGTTGAATAAAAATTTAATTCAACTGAAATTAAAGTTTGCCATGGAAAAATAGGTTTTTAAAGCAATTGTTTAATATCAAATTCCAATATTGATTTTGGATTGTTTTCCAATATATTTTTTTTTGTTTAAATTTAGGTAAACGGAAATCAAAGTCGGCATTCAAAGATATTTTGTTTCTTAATGATTTTGTTTGCCATTAATTTTAGGTTTTACTAACTAAATTATAGATTTTTGATTTTTTAATATTTAAAAAAAAATTTTTTTATTTTGAACACACTGATAATATTTATGTATTTAATTAAAAATTTAATTAAACTGAAATTAAACTTTGCCATGAAAAAAGTTAGTTTTTAATGCATTTGTTTAATATCAAATTTCAATATTGATTTTAGAATGTTGTCTAACATTTATGATTTTTTGATTAAATTTAGATAAACGGAGATCAAAGTTGGCATACAAAGATATTTAGTCTCTTAATGACTTAGTTTGACATCAAATTTTTATGTTCTCCAACTAAATTATAGATTCTTGATTTTTATAAACATTTTTACTTAATTTTTTTATTTTGAACACATCGATGATATTTAGGTATTTGAATAAAAATTTAATTCAACTAAAATTAAAGTTTGCCATGGAAAAAATAGGTTTTTAAAGCAATTGTTTAAGATCAAATTCCAATATTGATTTTGGATTGTTGTCCAATATATTTTTTTTCGTTTAAATTTAGTTAAACGGAGATCAAAGTTGGCATTCAAAGATATTTTGTTTCTTAATGACTTTGTTTGACATTAATTTTATGTTCTACTGCCTAAATTACGAATTTTTGATTTTTTAATATTTAAAAAATTTTTTTTTATTTTGAACACATTGATGATATTTATGTATTTAATAAAAATTTAATTAAACTGAAATTAAACTTTGCCATGAAAAATAAGTTAGTTTTTAATGCATTGGTCTAACATCAAATTTCAATATTGATTTTAGAATGTTGTCTAACATTTATAATTTTTTAAATTAAATTTAGAAAAACGGAGACCAAAGTTGGCATACAAAGATATTTAGTTTCTTAATGACTTAGTTTGACATCAATTTTTTATGTTCTACCAACTAAATTATAGATTCTTGATTTTTTATTAACATTTTTACTTAATTTTTTTATTTTTAACACATCCATGATATTTAGGTAGTTGAATAAAAATTTAATTCAACTGAAATTAAAGTTTGCCATGGAAAAATAGGTTTTTAAAGCAATTGTTTAATATCAAATTCCAATATTGATTTTGGATTGTTTTCCAATATATTTTTTTGTTTAAATTTAGGTAAACGGAAATCAAAGTCGGCATTCAAAGATATTTCGTTTCTTAATGATTTTGTTTGCCATTAATTTTAGGTTTTACTAACTAAATTATAGATTTTTGATTTTTAATAATATTTAAAAAAAATTTTTATTTTGAACACACTGATAATATTTATGTATTTAATTAAAAATTTAATTAAACTGAAATTAAACTTTGCCATGAAAAAAAGTTAGTTTTAATGCATTTGTTTAATATCAAATTTCAATATTGATTTTAGAATGTTGTCTAACATTTATGATTTTTTGATTAAATTTAGATAAACGGAGATCAAAGTTGGCATACAAAGATATTTAGTCTCTTAATGACTTAGTTTGACATCAAATTTTTATGTTCTCCAACTAAATTATAGATTCTTGATTTTTTATAAACATTTTTACTTAATTTTTTTATTTTGAACACATCGATGATATTTAGGTATTTGAATAAAAATTTAATTCAACTAAAATTAAAGTTTGCCATGGAAAAATAGGTTTTTAAAGCAATTGTTTAAGATCAAATTCCAATATTGATTTTGGATTGTTGTCCAATATATTTTTTTTGTTTAAATTTAGTTAAACGGAGATCAAAGTTGGCATTCAAAGATATTTCGTTTCTTAATGACTTTGTTTGACATTAATTTTATGTTCTACTGCCTAAATTACGAATTTTTGATTTTTTAATAATATTTAAAAAATTTTTTTTTTATTTTGAACACATTGATGATATTTATGTATTTGAATAAAAATTTAATTAAACTGAAATTAAACTTTGCCATGAAAAATAAGTTAGTTTTTAATGCATTGGTCTAACATCAAATTTCAATATTGATTTTAGAATGTTGTCTAACATTTATAATTTTTTAAATTAAATTTAGAAAAACGGAGACCAAAGTTGGCATACAAAGATATTTAGTTTCTTAATGACTTAGTTTGACATCAATTTTTTTATGTTCTACCAACTAAATTATAGATTCTTGATTTTTTATGAACATTTTTACTTAATTTTTTATTTTTAACACATCCATGATATTTAGGTAGTTGAATAAAAATTTAATTCAACTGAAATTAAAGTTTGCCATGGAAAAAATAGGTTTTTAAAGCAATTGTTTAATATCAAATTCCAATATTGATTTTGGATTGTTTTCCAATATATTTTTTTGTTTAAATTTAGTTAAACGGAGATCAAAGTTGGCATTCAAAGATATTTCGTTTCTTAATGACTTTGTTTGACATTAATTTTATGTTCTACTGTCTAAATTACGAATTTTTGATTTTTAATATTTAAAAAAATTTTTTATTTTGAACACACTGATAATATTTATGTATTTAATTAAAAATTTAATTAAACTGAAATTAAACTTTGCCATGAAAAATAGGTTAGTTTTTAATACATTTGTCTAACATCAAATTTCAATATTAATTTTAGAATGTTGCCTAAGATTTATAACTTTTTTAATTAAATTTAGAAAAACGGAGACCAAAGTTGGCATACAAAGATATTTAGTCTCTTAATGACTTAGTTTAACATCAATTTTTTTATGTTCTACCAACTAAATTATAGATTCTTGATTTTTTATGAACATTTTTACTTAATTTTTTTATTTTTAACACATCCATGATATTTAGGTAGTTGAATAAAAATTTAATTCAACTGAAATTAAAGTTTGCCATGGAAAAAATAGGTTTTTTAAAGCAATTGTTTAATATCAAATTCCAATATTGATTTTGGATTGTTTTCCAATATATTTTTTTTTTGTTTAAATTTAGTTAAACGGAGATCAAAGTTGGCATTCAAAGATATTTCGTTTCTTAATGACTTTGTTTGACATTAATTTTATGTTCTACTGTCTATATTACGAATTTTTGATTTTTAATATTTAAAAAAAATTTTTTTATTTTGAACACACTGATAATATTTATGTATTTAATTAAAAATTTAATTAAACTGAAATTAAACTTTGCCATGAAAAATAGGTTAGTTTTTAATGCATTTGTCTAACATCAAATTTCAATATTAATTTTAGAATGTTGTCTAACATTTATAATTTTTTAATTAAATTTAGAAAAACGGAGACCAAAGTTGGCATACAAAGATATTTAGTCTCTTAATGACTTAGTTTGACATCAATTTTTTATGTTCTACCAACTAAATTATAGATTCTTGATTTTTATTGAACATTTTTACTTAATTTTTTATTTTTAACACATCCATGATATTTAGGTAGTTGAATAAAAATTTAATTCAACTGAAATTAAAGTTTGCCATGGAAAAAATAGGTTTTTTAAAGCAATTGTTTAATATCAAATTCCAATATTGATTTTGGATTGTTTTCCAATATATTTTTTTTTGTTTAAATTTAGGTAAACGGAAATCAAAGTCGGCATTCAAAGATATTTCGTTTCTTAATGATTTTGTTTGCCATTAATTTTAGGTTTTACTAACTAAATTATAGATTTTTGATTTTTTAATAATATTTAAAAAAAAATTTTTTATTTTGAACACACTGATAATATTTATGTATTTAATTAAAAATTTAATTAAACTGAAATTAAACTTTGCCATGAAAAAAGTTAGTTTTTAATGCATTTGTTTAATATCAAATTTCAATATTGATTTTAGAATGTTGTCTAACATTTATGATTTTTGATTAAATTTAGATAAACGGAGATCAAAGTTGGCATACAAAGATATTTAGTCTCTTAATGACTTAGTTTGACATCAAATTTTTATGTTCTCCAACTAAATTATAGATTCTTGATTTTTTATAAACATTTTTACTTAATTTTTTATTTTGAACACATCGATGATATTTAGGTATTTGAATAAAAATTTAATTCAACTAAAATTAAAGTTTGCCATGGAAAAATAGGTTTTTAAAGCAATTGTTTAAGATCAAATTCCAATATTGATTTTGGATTGTTGTCCAATATATTTTTTTTTCGTTTAAATTTAGTTAAACGAAGATCAAAGTTGGCATTCAAAGATATTTCGTTTCTTAATGACTTTGTTTGACACTAATTTTATGTTCTACTGCCTAAATTACGAATTTTTGATTTTTTAATATTTAAAAAAAATTTTTTTTATTTTGAACACATTGATGATATTTATGTATTTGAATAAAAATTTAATTAAACTGAAATTAAACTTTGCCATGAAAAATAAGTTAGTTTTTAATGCATTGGTCTAACATCAAATTTCAATATTGATTTTAAAATGTTGTCTAACATTTATAATTTTTTAAATTAAATTTAGAAAAACGGAGACCAAAGTTGGCATACAAAGATATTTAGTTTCTTAATGACTTAGTTTGACATCAATTTTTTTATGTTCTACCAACTAAATTATAGATTCTTGATTTTTATGAACATTTTTACTTAATTTTTTATTTTTAACACATCCATGATATTTAGGTAGTTGAATAAAAATTTAATTCAACTGAAATTAAAGTTTGCCATGGAAAAAATAGGTTTTTAAAGCAATTGTTTAATATCAAACTCAATATTGATTTTGGATTGTTTTCCAATATATTTTTTTTTGTTTAAATTTAGGTAAACGGAAATCAAAGTCGGCATTCAAAGGTATTTTGTTTCTTAATGATTTTGTTTGCCATTAATTTTAGGTTTTACTAACTAAATTATAGATTTTTGATTTTTTAATATTTAAAAAAAATTTTTTATTTTGAACACACTGATAATATTTATGTATTTAATTAAAAATTTAATTAAACTGAAATTAAACTTTGCCATGAAAAAAGTTAGTTTTTAATGCATTTGTTTAATATCAAATTTCAATATTGATTTTAGAATGTTGTCTAACATTTATGATTTTTTGATTAAATTTAGATAAACGGAGATCAAAGTTGGCATACAAAGATATTTAGTCTCTTAATGACTTAGTTTGACATCAAATTTTTATGTTCTCCAACTAAATTATAGATTCTTGATTTTTATAAACATTTTTACTTAATTTTTTTATTTTGAACACATCGATGATATTTAGGTATTTGAATAAAAATTTAATTCAACTAAAATTAAAGTTTGCCATGGAAAAAATAGGTTTTTAAAGCAATTGTTTAAGATCAAATTCCAATATTGATTTTGGATTGTTGTCCAATATATTTTTTCGTTTTAATTTAGTTAAACGGAGATCAAAGTTGGCATTCAAAGATATTTTGTTTCTTAATGACTTTGTTTGACATTAATTTTATGTTCTACTGCCTAAATTACGAATTTTTGATTTTTTAATATTTAAAAAAATTTTTTTTATTTTGAACACATTGATGATATTTATGTATTTGAATAAAAATTTAATTAAACTGAAATTAAACTTTGCCATGAAAAATAAGTTAGTTTTTAATGCATTGGTCTAACATCAAATTTCAATATTGATTTTAAAATGTTGTCTAACATTTATAATTTTTAAATTAAATTTAGAAAAACGGAGACCAAAGTTGGCATACAAAGATATTTAGTTTCTTAATGACTTAGTTTGACATCAATTTTTTTATGTTCTACCAACTAAATTATAGATTCTTGATTTTTTATTAACATTTTTACTTAATTTTTTATTTTTAACACATCCATGATATTTAGGTAGTTGAATAAAAATTTAATTCAACTGAAATTAAAGTTTGCCATGGAAAAATAGGTTTTTAAAGCAATTGTTTAATATCAAATTCCAATATTGATTTTGGATTGTTTTCCAATATATTTTTTTTGTTTAAATTTAGGTAAACGGAAATCAAAGTCGGCATTCAAAGATATTTCGTTTCTTAATGATTTTGTTTGACATTAATTTTAGGTTTTACTAACTAAATTATAGATTTTTGATTTTTAATAATATTTAAAAAAAATTTTTATTTTGAACACACTGATAATATTTATGTATTTAATTAAAAATTTAATTAAACTGAAATTAAACTTTGCCATGAAAAAAGTTAGTTTTTAATATATTTGTCTAACATCAAATTTCAATATTGATTTTAGAATGTTGCCTAACATTTATAATTTTTTAATTAAATTTAGAAAAACGGAGACCAAAGTTGGCATACAAAGATATTTAGTCTCTTAATGACTTAGTTTGACATCAATTTTTTTATGTTCTACCAACTAAATTATAGATTCTTGATTTTTTATGAACATTTTTACTTAATTTTTATTTTGAACACATCGATGATATTTAGGTATTTGAATAAAAATTTAATTCAACTAAAATTAAAGTTTGCCATGGAAAAATAGGTTTTTAAAGCAATTGTTTAATATCAAATTCCAATATTGATTTTGGATTGTTTTCCAATATATTTTTTTGTTTAAATTTAGGTAAACGGAAATCAAAGTCGGCATTCAAAGATATTTCGTTTCTTAATGATTTTGTTTGCCATTAATTTTAGGTTTTACTAACTAAATTATAGATTTTTGATTTTTAATAATATTTAAAAAAAATTTTTTATTTTGAACACACTGATAATATTTATGTATTTAATTAAAAATTTAATTAAACTGAAATTAAACTTTGCCATGAAAAAAAGTTAGTTTTTAATGCATTTGTTTAATATCAAATTTCAATATTGATTTTAGAATGTTGTCTAACATTTATAATTTTTTGATTAAATTTAGATAAACGGAGATCAAAGTTGGCATACAAAGATATTTAGTCTCTTAATGACTTAGTTTGACATCAAATTTTTATGTTCTCCAACTAAATTATAGATTCTTGATTTTTATAAACATTTTTACTTAATTTTTTTATTTTTAACACATCCATGATATTTAGGTAGTTGAATAAAAATTTAATTCAACTGAAATTAAAGTTTGCCATGGAAAAATAGGTTTTTAAAGCAATTGTTTAATATCAAATTCCAATATTGATTTTGGATTGTTTTCCAATATATTTTTTTTTGTTTAAATTTAGTTAAACGGAGATCAAAGTTGGCATTCAAAGATATTTCGTTTCTTAATGACTTTGTTTGACATTAATTTTATGTTCTACTGTCTATATTACGAATTTTTGATTTTTTAATATTTAAAAAAAAATTTTTTTATTTTGAACACACTGATAATATTTATGTATTTAATTAAAAATTTTATTAAACTGAAATTAAACTTTGCCATGAAAAATAGGTTAGTTTTTAATACATTTGTCTAACATCAAATTTCAATATTAATTTTAGAATGTTGCCTAAGATTTATAACTTTTTTAATTAAATTTAGAAAAACGGAGACCAAAGTTGGCATACAAAGATATTTAGTCTCTTAATGACTTAGTTTAACATCAATTTTTTATGTTCTACCAACTAAATTATAGATTCTTGATTTTTTATGAACATTTTTACTTAATTTTTTTATTTTTAACACATCCATGATATTTAGGTAGTTGAATAAAAATTTAATTCAACTGAAATTAAAGTTTGCCATGGAAAAAATAGGTTTTTTAAAGCAATTGTTTAATATCAAATTCCAATATTGATTTTGGATTGTTTTCCAATATATTTTTTTTGTTTAAATTTAGGTAAACGGAAATCAAAGTCGGCATTCAAAGATATTTCGTTTCTTAATGATTTTGTTTGCCATTAATTTTAGGTTTTACTAACTAAATTATAGATTTTTGATTTTTAATAATATTTAAAAAAAATTTTTATTTTGAACACACTGATAATATTTATGTATTTAATTAAAAATTTAATTAAACTGAAATTAAACTTTGCCATGAAAAAAAGTTAGTTTTTAATACATTTGTCTAACATCAAATTTCAATATTGATTTTAGAATGTTGCCTAACATTTATAACTTTTTGATTAAATTTAGAAAAACGGAGGGCAAAGTTGGCATACAAAGATATTTAGTCTCTTAATGACTTAGTTTGACATCAATTTTTTATGTTCTACCAACTAAATTATAGATTCTTGATTTTTTATGAACATTTTTACTTAATTTTTTTATTTTGAACACATCGATGATATTTAGGTATTTGAATAAAAATTTAATTCAACTGAAATTAAAGTTTGCCATGGAAAAAATAGGTTTTTAAAGCAATTGTTTAATATCAAATTCCAATATTGATTTTGGATTGTTTTCCAATATATTTTTTTTGTTTAAATTTAGTTAAACGGAGATCAAAGTTGGCATTCAAAGATATTTCGTTTCTTAATGACTTTGTTTGACATTAATTTTATGTTCTACTGTCTAAATTACGAATTTTTGATTTTTAATATTTAAAAAAAAATTTTTATTTTGAACACACTGATAATATTTATGTATTTAATTAAAAATTTAATTAAACTGAAATTAAACTTTGCCATGAAAAATAAGTTAGTTTTAATGCATTTGTCTAACATCAAATTTCAATATTGATTTTAGAATGTTGTCTAACATTTATAATTTTTTAATTAAATTTAGAAAAACGGAGACCAAAGTTGGCATACAAAGATATTTAGTCTCTTAATGACTTAGTTTGACATCAATTTTTTATGTTCTACCAACTAAATTATAGATTCTTGATTTTTATGAACATTTTTACTTAATTTTTTATTTTTAACACATCCATGATATTTAGGTAGTTGAATAAAAATTTAATTCAACTGAAATTAAAGTTTGCCATGGAAAAAATAGGTTTTTTAAAGCAATTGTTTAATATCAAATTCCAATATTGATTTTGGATTGTTTTCCAATATATTTTTTTGTTTAAATTTAGGTAAACGGAAATCAAAGTCGGCATTCAAAGATATTTCGTTTCTTAATGATTTTGTTTGCCATTAATTTTAGGTTTTACTAACTAAATTATAGATTTTTGATTTTTAATAATATTTAAAAAAAATTTTTATTTTGAACACACTGATAATATTTATGTATTTAATTAAAAATTTAATTAAACTGAAATTAAACTTTGCCATGAAAAAGTTAGTTTTTAATGCATTTGTTTAATATCAAATTTCAATATTGATTTTAGAATGTTGTCTAACATTTATGATTTTTGATTAAATTTAGATAAACGGAGATCAAAGTTGGCATACAAAGATATTTAGTCTCTTAATGACTTAGTTTGACATCAAATTTTTATGTTCTCCAACTAAATTATAGATTCTTGATTTTTTATAAACATTTTTACTTAATTTTTTATTTTGAACACATCGATGATATTTAGGTATTTGAATAAAAATTTAATTCAACTAAAATTAAAGTTTGCCATGGAAAAATAGGTTTTTTAAAGCAATTGTTTAAGATCAAATTCCAATATTGATTTTGGATTGTTGTCCAATATATTTTTTTCGTTTTAATTTAGTTAAACGGAGATCAAAGTTGGCATTCAAAGATATTTTGTTTCTTAATGACTTTGTTTGACATTAATTTTATGTTCTACTGCCTAAATTACGAATTTTTGATTTTTTAATATTTAAAAAATTTTTTTTTTATTTTGAACACATTGATGATATTTATGTATTTGAATAAAAATTTAATTAAACTGAAATTAAACTTTGCCATGAAAAATAAGTTAGTTTTTAATGCATTGGTCTAACATCAAATTTCAATATTGATTTTAAAATGTTGTCTAACATTTATAATTTTTTAAATTAAATTTAGAAAACGGAGACCAAAGTTGGCATACAAAGATATTTAGTTTCTTAATGACTTAGTTTGACATCAATTTTTTATGTTCTACCAACTAAATTATAGATTCTTGATTTTTATTAACATTTTTACTTAATTTTTTATTTTTAACACATCCATGATATTTAGGTAGTTGAATAAAAATTTAATTCAACTGAAATTAAAGTTTGCCATGGAAAAAATAGGTTTTTAAAGCAATTGTTTAATATCAAATTCCAATATTGATTTTGGATTGTTTTCCAATATATTTTTTTTGTTTAAATTTAGTTAAACGGAGATCAAAGTTGGCATTCAAAGATATTTCGTTTCTTAATGACTTTGTTTGACATTAATTTTATGTTCTACTGTCTATATTACGAATTTTTGATTTTTAATATTTAAAAAAATTTTTTTTATTTTGAACACACTGATAATATTTATGTATTTAATTAAAAATTTTATTAAACTGAAATTAAACTTTGCCATGAAAAATAGGTTAGTTTTTAATACATTTGTCTAACATCAAATTTCAATATTAATTTTAGAATGTTGCCTAAGATTTATAACTTTTTAATTAAATTTAGAAAAACGGAGACCAAAGTTGGCATACAAAGATATTTAGTCTCTTAATGACTTAGTTTGACATCAATTTTTTATGTTCTACCAACTAAATTATAGATTCTTGATTTTTTATGAACATTTTTACTTAATTTTTTTATTTTTAACACATCCATGATATTTAGGTAGTTGAATAAAAATTTAATTCAACTGAAATTAAAGTTTGCCATGGAAAAAATAGGTTTTTAAAGCAATTGTTTAATATCAAATTCCAATATTGATTTTGGATTGTTTTCCAATATATTTTTTTGTTTAAATTTAGTTAAACGGAGATCAAAGTTGGCATTCAAAGATATTTCGTTTCTTAATGACTTTGTTTGACATTAATTTTATGTTCTACTGTCTATATTACGAATTTTTGATTTTTTAATATTTAAAAAAAATTTTTTATTTTGAACACACTGATAATATTTATGTATTTAATTAAAAATTTTATTAAACTGAAATTAAACTTTGCCATGAAAAATAGGTTAGTTTTAATACATTTGTCTAACATCAAATTTCAATATTAATTTTAGAATGTTGCCTAAGATTTATAACTTTTTAATTAAATTTAGAAAAACGGAGACCAAAGTTGGCATACAAAGATATTTAGTCTCTTAATGACTTAGTTTAACATCAATTTTTTTATGTTCTACCAACTAAATTATAGATTCTTGATTTTTTATGAACATTTTTACTTAATTTTATTATTTTTAACACATCCATGATATTTAGGTAGTTGAATAAAAATTTAATTCAACTGAAATTAAAGTTTGCCATGGAAAAATAGGTTTTTAAAGCAATTGTTTAATATCAAATTCCAATATTGATTTTGGATTGTTTTCCAATATATTTTTTGTTTAAATTTAGGTAAACGGAAATCAAAGTCGGCATTCAAAGATATTTCGTTTCTTAATGATTTTGTTTGCCATTAATTTTAGGTTTTACTAACTAAATTATAGATTTTTGATTTTTTAATAATATTTAAAAAAATTTTTTTATTTTGAACACACTGATAATATTTATGTATTTAATTAAAAATTTAATTAAACTGAAATTAAACTTTGCCATGAAAAAAGTTAGTTTTTAATGCATTTGTTTAATATCAAATTTCAATATTGATTTTAGAATGTTGTCTAACATTTATGATTTTTTGATTAAATTTAGATAAACGGAGATCAAAGTTGGCATACAAAGATATTTAGTCTCTTAATGACTTAGTTTGACATCAAATTTTTATGTTCTCCAACTAAATTATAGATTCTTGATTTTTTATAAACATTTTTACTTAATTTTTTTATTTTGAACACATCGATGATATTTAGGTATTTGAATAAAAATTTAATTCAACTAAAATTAAAGTTTGCCATGGAAAAATAGGTTTTTTAAAGCAATTGTTTAAGATCAAATTCCAATATTGATTTTGGATTGTTGTCCAATATATTTTTTTTCGTTTAAATTTAGTTAAACGGAGATCAAAGTTGGCATTCAAAGATATTTCGTTTCTTAATGACTTTGTTTGACATTAATTTTATGTTCTACTGCCTAAATTACGAATTTTTGATTTTTTAATATTTAAAAAAATTTTTTTATTTTGAACACATTGATGATATTTATGTATTTGAATAAAAATTTAATTAAACTGAAATTAAACTTTGCCATGAAAAATAAGTTAGTTTTTAATGCATTGGTCTAACATTAAATTTCAATATTGATTTTAGAATGTTGTCTAACATTTATAATTTTTAAATTAAATTTAGAAAAACGGAGACCAAAGTTGGCATACAAAGATATTTAGTTTCTTAATGACTTAGTTTGACATCAATTTTTTTTATGTTCTACCAACTAAATTATAGATTCTTGATTTTTTATGAACATTTTTACTTAATTTTTTATTTTTAACACATCCATGATATTTAGGTAGTTGAATAAAAATTTAATTCAACTGAAATTAAAGTTTGCCATGGAAAAATAGGTTTTTAAAGCAATTGTTTAATATCAAATTCCAATATTGATTTTGGATTGTTTTCCAATATATTTTTTTGTTTAAATTTAGGTAAACGGAAATCAAAGTTGGCATTCAAAGATATTTTGTTTCTTAATGATTTTGTTTGCCATTAATTTTAGGTTTTACTAACTAAATTATAGATTTTTGATTTTTTAATATTTAAAAAAAATTTTTTTATTTTGAACACACTGATAATATTTATGTATTTAATTAAAAATTTAATTAAACTGAAATTAAACTTTGCCATGAAAAAAGTTAGTTTTTAATGCATTTGTTTAATATCAAATTTCAATATTGATTTTAGAATGTTGTTTAACATTTATGATTTTTTTGATTAAATTTAGATAAACGGAGATCAAAGTTGGCATACAAAGATATTTAGTCTCTTAATGACTTAGTTTGACATCAAATTTTTATGTTCTCCAACTAAATTATAGATTCTTGATTTTTTATAAACATTTTTACTTAATTTTTTTATTTTGAACACATCGATGATATTTAGGTATTTGAATAAAAATTTAATTCAACTAAAATTAAAGTTTGCCATGGAAAAAATAGGTTTTTAAAGCAATTGTTTAATATCAAATTCCAATATTGATTTTGGATTGTTTTCCAATATATTTTTTTTTGTTTAAATTTAGGTAAACGGAAATCAAAGTCGGCATTCAAAGATATTTCGTTTCTTAATGATTTTGTTTGCCATTAATTTTAGGTTTTACTAACTAAATTATAGATTTTTGATTTTTTAATAATATTTAAAAAAAATTTTTATTTTGAACACACTGATAATATTTATGTATTTAATTAAAAATTTAATTAAACTGAAATTAAACTTTGCCATGAAAAAAAGTTAGTTTTTAATGCATTTGTTTAATATCAAATTTCAATATTGATTTTAGAATGTTGTCTAACATTTATGATTTTTTGATTAAATTTAGATAAACGGAGATCAAAGTTGGCATACAAAGATATTTAGTCTCTTAATGACTTAGTTTGACATCAAATTTTTATGTTCTCCAACTAAATTATAGATTCTTGATTTTTATAAACATTTTTACTTAATTTTTTATTTTGAACACATCGATGATATTTAGGTATTTGAATAAAAATTTAATTCAACTAAAATTAAAGTTTGCCATGGAAAAAATAGGTTTTTAAAGCAATTGTTTAAGATCAAATTCAATATTGATTTTGGATTGTTGTCCAATATATTTTTTCGTTTAAATTTAGTTAAACGAAGATCAAAGTTGGCATTCAAAGATATTTCGTTTCTTAATGACTTTGTTTGACACTAATTTTATGTTCTACTGCCTAAATTACGAATTTTTGATTTTTTAATATTTAAAAAAAATTTTTTTATTTTGAACACATTGATGATATTTATGTATTTGAATAAAAATTTAATTAAACTGAAATTAAACTTTGCCATGAAAAATAAGTTAGTTTTAATGCATTGGTCTAACATCAAATTTCAATATTGATTTTAGAATGTTGTCTAACATTTATAATTTTTAAATTAAATTTAGAAAAACGGAGACCAAAGTTGGCATACAAAGATATTTAGTTTCTTAATGACTTAGTTTGACATCAATTTTTTATGTTCTACCAACTAAATTATAGATTCTTGATTTTTTATGAACATTTTTACTTAATTTTTATTTTTTAACACATCCATGATATTTAGGTAGTTGAATAAAAATTTAATTCAACTGAAATTAAAGTTTGCCATGGAAAAAATAGGTTTTTAAAGCAATTGTTTAATATCAAATTCCAATATTGATTTTGGATTGTTTTCCAATATATTTTTTTGTTTAAATTTAGGTAAACGGAAATCAAAGTCGGCATTCAAAGATATTTTGTTTCTTAATGATTTTGTTTGCCATTAATTTTAGGTTTTACTAACTAAATTATAGATTTTTGATTTTTTAATATTTAAAAAAAAATTTTTATTTTGAACACACTGATAATATTTATGTATTTAATTAAAAATTTAATTAAACTGAAATTAAACTTTGCCATGAAAAAAGTTAGTTTTAATGCATTTGTTTAATATCAAATTTCAATATTGATTTTAGAATGTTGTCTAACATTTATGATTTTTTGATTAAATTTAGATAAACGGAGATCAAAGTTGGCATACAAAGATATTTAGTCTCTTAATGACTTAGTTTGACATCAAATTTTTATGTTCTCCAACTAAATTATAGATTCTTGATTTTTTATAAACATTTTTACTTAATTTTTTATTTTGAACACATCGATGATATTTAGGTATTTGAATAAAAATTTAATTCAACTAAAATTAAAGTTTGCCATGGAAAAATAGGTTTTTAAAGCAATTGTTTAAGATCAAATTCCAATATTGATTTTGGATTGTTGTCCAATATATTTTTTGTTTTAATTTAGTTAAACGGAGATCAAAGTTGGCATTCAAAGATATTTTGTTTCTTAATGACTTTGTTTGACATTAATTTTATGTTCTACTGCCTAAATTACGAATTTTTGATTTTTTAATATTTAAAAAATTTTTTTTATTTTGAACACATTGATGATATTTATGTATTTGAATAAAAATTTAATTAAACTGAAATTAAACTTTGCCATGAAAAATAAGTTAGTTTTTAATGCATTGGTCTAACATCAAATTTCAATATTGATTTTAAAATGTTGTCTAACATTTATAATTTTTAAATTAAATTTAGAAAAACGGAGACCAAAGTTGGCATACAAAGATATTTAGTTTCTTAATGACTTAGTTTGACATCAATTTTTTATGTTCTACCAACTAAATTATAGATTCTTGATTTTTATTAACATTTTTACTTAATTTTTTTATTTTTAACACATCCATGATATTTAGGTAGTTGAATAAAAATTTAATTCAACTGAAATTAAAGTTTGCCATGGAAAAAATAGGTTTTTAAAGCAATTGTTTAATATCAAATTCCAATATTGATTTTGGATTGTTTTCCAATATATTTTTTTTGTTTAAATTTAGGTAAACGGAAATCAAAGTCGGCATTTAAAGATATTTCGTTTCTTAATGATTTTGTTTGCCATTAATTTTAGGTTTTACTAACTAAATTATAGATTTTTGATTTTTTAATAATATTTAAAAAAAAATTTTTATTTTGAACACACTGATAATATTTATGTATTTAATTAAAAATTTAATTAAACTGAAATTAAACTTTGCCATGAAAAAAGTTAGTTTTTAATATATTTGTCTAACATCAAATTTCAATATTAATTTTAGAATGTTGCCTAACATTTATAACTTTTTAATTAAATTTAGAAAAACGGAGGGCAAAGTTGGCATACAAAGATATTTAGTCTCTTAATGACTTAGTTTGACATCAATTTTTTATGTTCTACCAACTAAATTATAGATTCTTGATTTTTTATGAACATTTTTACTTAATTTTTTATTTTTGAACACATCGATGATATTTAGGTATTTGAATAAAAATTTAATTCAACTAAAATTAAAGTTTGCCATGGAAAAAATAGGTTTTTAAAGCAATTGTTTAATATCAAATTCCAATATTGATTTTGGATTGTTTTCCAATATATTTTTTTGTTTAAATTTAGGTAAACGGAAATCAAAGTCGGCATTCAAAGATATTTCGTTTCTTAATGATTTTGTTTGCCATTAATTTTAGGTTTTACTAACTAAATTATAGATTTTTGATTTTTAATAATATTTAAAAAAATTTTTTATTTTGAACACACTGATAATATTTATGTATTTAATTAAAATTTAATTAAACTGAAATTAAACTTTGCCATGAAAAATAAGTTAGTTTTAATGCATTGGTCTAACATCAAATTTCAATATTGATTTTAGAATGTTGTCTAACATTTATAATTTTTTAAATTAAATTTAGAAAACGGAGACCAAAGTTGGCATACAAAGATATTTAGTTTCTTAATGACTTAGTTTGACATCAATTTTTTTATGTTCTACCAACTAAATTATAGATTCTTGATTTTTTATGAACATTTTTACTTAATTTTTTATTTTTAACACATCCATGATATTTAGGTAGTTGAATAAAAATTTAATTCAACTGAAATTAAAGTTTGCCATGGAAAAAATAGGTTTTTTAAAGCAATTGTTTAATATCAAATTCCAATATTGATTTTGGATTGTTTTCCAATATATTTTTTTTGTTTAAATTTAGGTAAACGGAAATCAAAGTCGGCATTCAAAGATATTTTGTTTCTTAATGATTTTGTTTGCCATTAATTTTAGGTTTTACTAACTAAATTATAGATTTTGATTTTTTAATATTTAAAAAAAATTTTTTATTTTGAACACACTGATAATATTTATGTATTTAATTAAAAATTTAATTAAACTGAAATTAAACTTTGCCATGAAAAAAAGTTAGTTTTTAATGCATTTGTTTAATATCAAATTTCAATATTGATTTTAGAATGTTGTCTAACATTTATGATTTTTTGATTAAATTTAGATAAACGGAGATCAAAGTTGGCATACAAAGATATTTAGTCTCTTAATGACTTAGTTTGACATCAAATTTTTATGTTCTCCAACTAAATTATAGATTCTTGATTTTTTATAAACATTTTTACTTAATTTTTTATTTTGAACACATCGATGATATTTAGGTATTTGAATAAAAATTTAATTCAACTAAAATTAAAGTTTGCCATGGAAAAATAGGTTTTTAAAGCAATTGTTTAAGATCAAATTCCAATATTGATTTTGGATTGTTGTCCAATATATTTTTTTCGTTTTAATTTAGTTAAACGGAGATCAAAGTTGGCATTCAAAAATATTTTGTTTCTTAATGACTTTGTTTGACATTAATTTTATGTTCTACTGCCTAAATTACGAATTTTTGATTTTTTAATATTTAAAAAATTTTTTTTATTTTGAACACATTGATGATATTTATGTATTTGAATAAAATTTAATTAAACTGAAATTAAACTTTGCCATGAAAAATAAGTTAGTTTTAATGCATTGGTCTAACATCAAATTTCAATATTGATTTTAAAATGTTGTCTAACATTTATAATTTTTAAATTAAATTTAGAAAAACGGAGACCAAAGTTGGCATACAAAGATATTTAGTTTCTTAATGACTTAGTTTGACATCAATTTTTTATGTTCTACCAACTAAATTATAGATTCTTGATTTTTATTAACATTTTTACTTAATTTTTTTATTTTTAACACATCCATGATATTTAGGTAGTTGAATAAAAATTTAATTCAACTGAAATTAAAGTTTGCCATGGAAAAAATAGGTTTTTTAAAGCAATTGTTTAATATCAAATTCCAATATTGATTTTGGATTGTTTTCCAATATATTTTTTTTGTTTAAATTTAGGTAAACGGAAATCAAAGTCGGCATTCAAAGATATTTCGTTTCTTAATGATTTTGTTTGCCATTAATTTTAGGTTTTACTAACTAAATTATAGATTTTGATTTTTAATAATATTTAAAAAAAATTTTTTATTTTGAACACACTGATAATATTTATGTATTTAATTAAAAATTTAATTAAACTGAAATTAAACTTTGCCATGAAAAAAGTTAGTTTTTAATGCATTTGTTTAATATCAAATTTCAATATTGATTTTAGAATGTTGTTTAACATTTATGATTTTTTGATTAAATTTAGATAAACGGAGATCAAAGTTGGCATACAAAGATATTTAGTCTCTTAATGACTTAGTTTGACATCAAATTTTTATGTTCTCCAACTAAATTATAGATTCTTGATTTTTTATAAACATTTTTACTTAATTTTTTTATTTTGAACACATCGATGATATTTAGGTATTTGAATAAAAATTTAATTCAACTAAAATTAAAGTTTGCCATGGAAAAAATAGGTTTTTAAAGCAATTGTTTAAGATCAAATTCCAATATTGATTTTGGATTGTTGTCCAATATATTTTTTTCGTTTTAATTTAGTTAAACGGAGATCAAAGTTGGCATTCAAAGATATTTTGTTTCTTAATGACTTTGTTTGACATTAATTTTATGTTCAACTGCCTAAATTACGAATTTTTGATTTTTTAATATTTAAAAAATTTTTTTTATTTTGAACACATTGATGATATTTATGTATTTGAATAAAAATTTAATTAAACTGAAATTAAACTTTGCCATGAAAAATAAGTTAGTTTTTAATGCATTGGTCTAACATCAAATTTCAATATTGATTTTAAAATGTTGTCTAACATTTATAATTTTTTAAATTAAATTTAGAAAAACGGAGACCAAAGTTGGCATACAAAGATATTTAGTTTCTTAATGACTTAGTTTGACATCAATTTTTTTATGTTCTACCAACTAAATTATAGATTCTTGATTTTTTATTAACATTTCTACTTAATTTTTTTATTTTTAACACATCCATGATATTTAGGTAGTTGAATAAAAATTTAATTCAACTGAAATTAAAGTTTGCCATGGAAAAAATAGGTTTTTTAAAGCAATTGTTTAATATCAAATTCCAATATTGATTTTGGATTGTTTTCCAATATATTTTTTTTTTGTTTAAATTTAGGTAAACGGAAATCAAAGTCGGCATTTAAAGATATTTCGTTTCTTAATGATTTTGTTTGCCATTAATTTTAGGTTTTACTAACTAAATTATAGATTTTGATTTTTTAATAATATTTAAAAAAAATTTTATTTTGAACACACTGATAATATTTATGTATTTAATTAAAATTTAATTAAACTGAAATTAAACTTTGCCATGAAAAAAGTTAGTTTTTTAATATATTTGTCTAACATCAAATTTCAATATTAATTTTAGAATGTTGCCTAACATTTATAACTTTTTAATTAAATTTAGAAAAACGGAGGGCAAAGTTGGCATACAAAGATATTTAGTCTCTTAATGACTTAGTTTGACATCAATTTTTTTATGTTCTACCAACTAAATTATAGATTCTTGATTTTTATGAACATTTTTACTTAATTTTTTTATTTTGAACACATCGATGATATTTAGGTATTTGAATAAAAATTTAATTCAACTAAAATTAAAGTTTGCCATGGAAAAATAGGTTTTTAAAGCAATTGTTTAATATCAAATTCCAATATTGATTTTGGATTGTTTTCCAATATATTTTTTGTTTAAATTTAGGTAAACGGAAATCAAAGTTGGCATTCAAAGATATTTCGTTTCTTAATGATTTTGTTTGCCATTAATTTTAGGTTTTACTAACTAAATTATAGATTTTTGATTTTTTAATAATATTTAAAAAAAAATTTTTTTATTTTGAACACACTGATAATATTTATGTATTTAATTAAAAATTTAATTAAACTGAAATTAAACTTTGCCATGAAAAAAAGTTAGTTTTTAATGCATTTGTTTAATATCAAATTTCAATATTGATTTTAGAATGTTGTCTAACATTTATGATTTTTTTGATTAAATTTAGATAAACGGAGATCAAAGTTGGCATACAAAGATATTTAGTCTCTTAATGACTTAGTTTGACATCAAATTTTTATGTTCTCCAACTAAATTATAGATTCTTGATTTTTTATAAACATTTTTACTTAATTTTTTTATTTTGAACACATCGATGATATTTAGGTATTTGAATAAAAATTTAATTCAACTAAAATTAAAGTTTGCCATGGAAAAAATAGGTTTTTAAAGCAATTGTTTAAGATCAAATTCCAATATTGATTTTGGATTGTTGTCCAATATATTTTTTTTTCGTTTAAATTTAGTTAAACGGAGATCAAAGTTGGCATTCAAAGATATTTCGTTTCTTAATGACTTTGTTTGACATTAATTTTATGTTCTACTGCCTAAATTACGAATTTTTGATTTTTTAATATTTAAAAAAATTTTTTTATTTTGAACACATTGATGATATTTATGTATTTGAATAAAAATTTAATTAAACTGAAATTAAACTTTGCCATGAAAAATAAGTTAGTTTTTAATGCATTTGTTTAATATCAAATTTCAATATTGATTTTAGAATGTTGTCTAACATTTATGATTTTTTTTGATTAAATTTAGATAAACGGAGATCAAAGTTGGCATACAAAGATATTTAGTCTCTTAATGACTTAGTTTGACATCAAATTTTTATGTTCTCCAACTAAATTATAGATTCTTGATTTTTTATAAACATTTTTACTTAATTTTTTTATTTTGAACACATCGATGATATTTAGGTATTTGAATAAAAATTTAATTCAACTAAAATTAAAGTTTGCCATGGAAAAAATAGGTTTTTAAAGCAATTGTTTAAGATCAAATTCCAATATTGATTTTGGATTGTTGTCCAATATATTTTTTTTTTTTGTTTTAATTTAGTTAAACGGAGATCAAAGTTGGCATTCAAAGATATTTTGTTTCTTAATGACTTTGTTTGACATTAATTTTATGTTCTACTGCCTAAATTACGAATTTTTGATTTTTTAATATTTAAAAAAATTTTTTTTATTTTGAACACATTGATGATATTTATGTATTTGAATAAAAATTTAATTAAACTGAAATTAAACTTTGCCATGAAAAATAAGTTAGTTTTTAATGCATTGGTCTAACATCAAATTTCAATATTGATTTTAAAATGTTGTCTAACATTTATAATTTTTAAATTAAATTTAGAAAAACGGAGACCAAAGTTGGCATACAAAGATATTTAGTTTCTTAATGACTTAGTTTGACATCAATTTTTTTATGTTCTACCAACTAAATTATAGATTCTTGATTTTTTATTAACATTCTACTTAATTTTTTTATTTTTAACACATCCATGATATTTAGGTAGTTGAATAAAAATTTAATTCAACTGAAATTAAAGTTTGCCATGGAAAAATAGGTTTTTTAAAGCAATTGTTTAATATCAAATTCCAATATTGATTTTGGATTGTTTTCCAATATATTTTTTTTGTTTAAATTTAGGTAAACGGAAATCAAAGTCGGCATTTAAAGATATTTCGTTTCTTAATGATTTTGTTTGCCATTAATTTTAGGTTTTACTAACTAAATTATAGATTTTTGATTTTTAATAATATTTAAAAAAAATTTTTATTTTGAACACACTGATAATATTTATGTATTTAATTAAAAATTTAATTAAACTGAAATTAAACTTTGCCATGAAAAAATTAGTTTTTAATGCATTTGTTTAACATCAAATTTCAATATTGATTTTAGAATGTTGCCTAACATTTATAATTTTTTAATTAAATTTAGAAAAACGGAGATCAAAGTTGGCATACAAAGATATTTAGTCTCTTAATGACTTAGTTTGACATCAATTTTTTATGTTCTACCAACTAAATTATAGATTCTTGATTTTTTATGAACATTTTTACTTAATTTTTTATTTTGAACACATCGATGATATTTAGGTATTTGAATAAAAATTTAATTCAACTGAAATTAAAGTTTGCCATGGAAAAATAGGTTTTTAAAGCAATTGTTTAATATCAAATTCCAATATTGATTTTGGATTGTTGTCCAATATATTTTTTTTTGTTTAAATTTAGTTAAACGGAGATCAAAGTTGGCATTCAAAGATATTTCGTTTTTAATGACTTTGTTTGACATTAATTTTATGTTCTACTGCCTAAATTACGAATTATTGATTTAATAATATTTAAAAAAAAATTTTTTTATTTTGAACACATTGATGATATTTATGTATTTGAATAAAAAATTAATTAAACTGAAATTAAACTTTGCCATGAAAAATAAGTTAGTTTTTAATGCATTTGTCTAACATCAAATTTCAATATTGATTTTGGATTGTTGTCCAAAATTTTTGATTAAATTTAGTTAAACAAAGATCAAAGTTAGCATTCAAAGATATTTAGTCTCTTAATGACTTTGTTTGACATTAAATTTTATTATTTTCCACTAACTTAATTATAGATTCTTGAATTTTTATTAACATTTTTACTTAATTTTTTTATTTTGAACCCATCGATAAAATTTAGTTATTTGAATAAAATTCAACTGCAATTAAAGTTTGCCATAGAAAAAATAGTTTTTTAAAGCATTTGTTCAACATCAAATTTCAATATTGATTTTGGATTGTTGTCCAACATTTTTGATTAAATTTAGTTAAACAAAGATCAAAGTTAGCATTCAAAGGTATTTAGTCTCTTAATGACTCTGTTTGACATTAAATTTTATTATTTTCCACTAACTTAATTATAGATTCTTGAATTTTTATTAACAATTTTACTTAATTTTTTTATTTTGAACACTTCGATAAAATTAGGTATTTGAATAAAATTCAACTGCAATTAAAGTTTGCCATAGAAAAAAAAATAGTTTTTTAAAGCATTTGTTCAACATCAAATTTCAATATTGATTTTGGATTGTTGTCCAACATTTTTGATTAAATTTAGTTAAACGTTGACCAAAGTTGGCATACAAAGATATTTAATATCTTAATGACTTTTGTTTGACATCAAATTTTTATGTTCTACCAACTAAATTATTGATACTTGATTTTTATTAACATTTTTACTTAATATTTTTATTTTGAACACATTGATGATATTTATGTGTTTCAATAAAAATTTAATTTAACTGAAATTAAAGTTTGCCATGAAAAAAATTGGTTTTTTAAAGTATTTGTTTAACATCAAATTTCAATATGGATATTGTATTGTTGTTCAACATTATTGAACATTTTTAGTTAAATTTATTTAAACGGATATCAAGGTTGGCTTAGAAAGGAATTTAGTTTCTTACCATTAAATTATTATTGTTTTATAAACAAAATTTTTGATTGTTGTTCAACATATAAATTAAAACTTAATTAAATTGAAATCAAAGATGGCATTGAGAGGTGTTTATTGCCTTAAAGACTTTGTTTAAATCTTTTTTGTTCTATGATTATATGGATTGTTGTTTAATGTTTTTATTTTATTTATTTATCTTGATTACGTTGATGGTATTGATGTATTTCATGGAAATTTAATTTAATTAAAATTTTTTTAAAGACTGTTTAATGTTAGTAATATGATCTGTGAATAAAAAAGTGTGGATTTTGGATTGTTGATCAAAATTTTTACATCGCTTCTTTATTTTGAACCCGTTTCAGCTATTTAAATGGAAATTTTCAAACTAAAATCAAAGTTGGCAGATTTAGTTTTTTAATGCATTTGTTTAACATTCAATTGAAAAATATGGATTTTGAATTATTGATCAACATTTTTAAAATTATTTTATTTTCAGCTTGTCGATGGAAATTTAATGAAACTGAAATCGAAGTTGGCATAGATGAGAATGTAATTTTGAAAACATTTGTCTACCGTAAAATTTTTTACATTCTATTAATTAAAACATATGGATTTTGGATTTGGGTTCAATATTTTTTAGTTTTTTAGTACGATGATAATATTAATGTATTTGAATAAACTGAAATCAGAGTTGGCATAGAGAGGTATTTAGTTTTTAAAGACTTTGTTAAATGTGAGTAAAATTTTCTGTGAATAAAAAAAGTGTGGATTTTGGATTGTTGATTTTTTAGTTAATTATTTTATTTTAAGCACGATGATGATGTTTAGGTGCTTGAATTAAAATTTAATTAAACTGAAATCAAAGTTGAATTTTTTTACGTTCCGTTAATTAAAAAATGTGGATTTTGGATTGTGGTTAAATATTTTTGTTCCTGTTTTTTGTCTTGAGTGCGATGATGATATTAACGTATTTGAATAAAAGTTTAATTAAATTGAAATCAAATCTTTTAAAAACTTTGTTAAAACTAAATTTCTTGATTTTGACAATATTTTTGTTTCGTTCTTTTATATTGAGTACTTCTAGATGATGTTAATGTATTTGATTGAATATTTAATTAAATTGAAATTAAAATTTGTTAAAAACTTTGTTAGAATGAAATTTCTTAATTTCTAGAAACAAAGAAATTTGGATTTTGGATTGTTTATTAATTTATTAATATGAATGTATTTGATTGGATACTTAATTAAGTTTAAATCCAAGTTGGCATAGAGAGGTGATTTTTGGATTATTGTTCAACATCTTTGCTTCAGTTTGTTATTTTGAGACCGTTAATGAGATTGGACATTCAAAATCGTAGTTGGCGTAGAGAAGGGTTGAGTTTTTAAGGCGTTTGTTTAATATTAAATTTCTTATGTTCTATAAATTAGAAAATATGGATTTGGATTGTTAATCAACATTTTTAATTCATTATTTTATTGCGACCACGTTGATGATGTTTAGGTATTTCAACGGAAATTTATTTAAAATTAAATCAAAGTTGGCATAGATATAATTTTATTTTGAAATCATCAAATTTCTTATGTTATTTTATTTAAAATATGTGAATTTTTGATAGTTTTCTAATATTTATGCTTTATTATTTTGTGTTGAGTACGATGATGATAATGTTTTTGAATGGAAATTTAAATAAATTGAAATTATAGTTGGCATGGAGAAATATTTAGTTTTCATCAAATTTTTGTTTTTATCTTTTAATTAAAAAATGTGAATTTTGGATTGTTGATTTTTTTATCTTGAATACGGTGATGATATTAATGTCTTTGAATGGAAATTTAAATAAATTAAAGTCAAAGTTATTTAATTTCTTAAATCATTCGTTTAACACCAAATTTCTTTTGTTCCATAAACTAAAAAATTGGATTTTGGATTGTTGATCAACATCAATTTGGTAAAATCAAACTTCTTATGTTCTTTGAATCAAATTTTCGAATCAAATCAAAGTTTGCATGAAGATGATAGCTTTGTTATTTTTAGTTTCTATTACTTACTTTTTTTTACATTTTTTATCTCAATATGATGCAAATGTAGGTTTCTGTTTGACTGCTGTTCTCTCTTTAGGTTTATCTTTTTGACATTTTTATTCTTGACCTTTTTTTATTTGATATCTACTTTTTTTCTTTTGTCTTTTTTCCTCTTCTATTCTTTTTTACTTTTTTAAATTTACGAACGTGAACAGTAGCACGATACTACACTAGATGTCACAACACCTTTTAGTAATTTTTTGTATATCTCTTTTTTCCTCAGTTTACAAATCATCTCTTTTATTTTTTAATTTTGTTTTCTTTATTTATGTTTTTATTTCTTTATATGATACTTATTCAACAACAAGTAATTTACTTTTACCGTATTAACTTGTCTAATAATTAATACTTTTTCCCATAATTGCATTAGTACGTCATAAAAAAATGTATTCTCACATAAATAACCAAAAATAAAAATACCGTTAATTCAATTTAAATGTCAAAGATATATTACAGCTAATGATGATAATCAGAATTAATTTGTAAGACACAACTTTACATTCTAGAAAATATCTCTCGTGACTAATTAAGAATGTCCTTACAAAACACAATCTCTCTAATAATATATGTACATTGAAAACTAAAAAGTAAAATCAATGTAGATAAAATAATTAGGTTATTTTTGACATTTAGCAACTGTTTTGTATTTCGCTTTCACTTTCGCTTCCTCCATAACTTAAGCAAGCATTTTGTTTCTATCTACATGCTATTATCTATTCAATTTGACAGTGTCAGCTGTCAATTACTTATCAATTTTGAGGTTAATATATCGTATGCCCATGAACCATGAAATACTCGTCACGACAACGTGTAATGATGCTATAAAAGTCACATTTCGAAACGTAGTTTTTAAAATAAAGATAAAAAGTGCTTGAATCTTATCTTTACTGCTCTTTTAACTCACGACAAAGACTTGGTATAAACTGAAATGTGACGGTAAACTTTCAGTAACTAACAATAGAATGTATGCAACGAGTCTACTACTAGTGGCCACATCTTTTTTAAGAGGTGAGATTTTGAAACTTTTTCTGATTTTTTAACGCGTATCTGCATGCAGTTTCATCAAACTCTTTAAGTGCTAAAATCACTGGCGGTTCTTCGACGACAATCGATAACCATCCATATCATGCATCTTTACAATGGGGACGCCAATGTGTTTGCGGAGCATCTTTAATCGCACCCAACAAAGTTCTGACTTCTGCTTCTTGCGTCTTGTAAGTTTCATTTCAAGTTATTCGAGATCTTCGCTGTCTACTATGTAAATGATTACAGTCCGTTCCAAGGACTTTTATCTGTACGTGCTGGTTCGACCAAATGCAGCACTGGTGGTTATATAAGAGCCATCGTTGACGTTTGCAGCGATGTGAACATGGACGTTGCTGTTATGACTTTGGACGAAGCGTTTAGTTTAAGTCCAAATATAGGCGTAATACCTTTAGTGGAACCAAACACCAATTTTGAAGACGGAACGTTGGCCACAGCTACCGGCTGGGGATACAATAGTTTGTTTTCAAAACCAACTGACTTACAAGTAACTGAGCTGCCTCTGATTAATTTTG
Organism: Abscondita cerata; assembly: GCA_030710515.1. Taxonomy (NCBI): domain Eukaryota; kingdom Metazoa; phylum Arthropoda; class Insecta; order Coleoptera; family Lampyridae; genus Abscondita; species Abscondita cerata. The sequence continues at coordinate 274,713 of JALBCR010000862.1, read as the reverse complement.
AATCATGTTCAGAACTGGTAAAAATTTCCGACACGAATATCTGCTTTGGTAATCTAAGAAAACGCTCATGTTTGGTAAGAGGGTGAGGTGAAGGCTATTCTAAATTATCAGGAGATTATTGATTGCAGGGCGATAGCGGTGGCCCGGTAGTTATCGATGGCGAGCAGGTTGGAATTATCACCGCGAGAAGGTTTTGCACTGCATCTTTTCAACCGGAAGTTTTCGTTAACGTGGGCAACGAAAAAGTTCATGATTTTATAAAAAGTTGTTTAGAATCATAATTTTAATTGTAATATATGGTGTAGGTCGATAAAGTAGAAATTATTATATTATATGCACAGTTAGCCCCGCCCATTTCTTCAAGAACCAATACCACTGTTTGCTTTATCGTACTCACGTGAACTTCAAATTCGACTAAAAGTGAGGTTATTGTAATGGTTACTATGGGTTACATAGATAAATTATTTTTATTTCATTCATACTTTTATTATTATTTCACAACAGTGTACTAGAAAACATAATAAGTACTGTAAAACATAGAAGATAAACAGAACAAGGTTAAACATGATAAAAAAGAAAGAAACAGAAAGACAGGAAAAACAAGTAATACAAAAGAACTAACAAAACAAAAATTTCAAAATAAGATGTAGATAGCAATAACGCACATAATAGTAAGAGAAAGTAATGTATGATACAGAAGACCGAAAGTAGAAGGCAGAACTGAGAAAACAAGACAGATTAGACGTAATGCAAAAAAAACAAATGAGAGAAAGTAGGACAAATAAGATTCAGAAGAAATAAGAACAAGCGAAAATATGACTAAAGAAAGAAGATAAAAAAACGAAAAAGAGAGATGATAAATCAAAGCAAGGAGATGATTAAAAGATTGAAGAAGAATGAGAAAAATAAAAATTCGTAGCAAATACGACAATAGGTGGCGTGATAGAATAGGATAGAGAGAAAGGGGCAGAATAATTATAAAAAAGACAAATAAAGATGAAGAAGTAAAAACCAAATAAAACCGTCTACAATTAAAATGTTTTTAAATTGACAATTTTGAGTGTATTTAATTTATAATGTACAGTGTAGGCCGATAAAGAAGAAATTATAATATATGCACAGTTAGCCCCGCCCTTTTTTTAAAGAACCAATACGTACTGTTGTTGCGATTTCGTAATCACGTGAATGAGATACACGGTCACTATAACTTACGTGGATTTTTTATTTTTAGTTTACTATAGTTGTCGTCGTAAATTCGTGGCAGTTCTTAGCGAGCTTGACCTATAATTCTTTCCATTCTTTTTTTTTTCTTTTTTCTTCTTTTACTATCTTTGAATTTTCACAAAAGATATTAATGATAGTACTAAGACAACACAAAATAAATTATTAAATATTGCAAATACGAGAGATAAAAACGAAACTAAAATGAAACAAAAAAGACCAAAAGAACAAGATAGAAAATTTTCAATTATACACAAACAATAAACAAAAAATAATAAAACAAGACCAATAAGATACAGAAAAAAAAACAGGACAAAAAAAGATTGAATAAAATCGAAAGACCGTGAAATAAGAAGACTAAAAAGAGAAAATAAAATAAAATAAAGGAAAAAACATAGAAAAAATTAAGCACATAAAATGCAGTCAAGAATATTGAAAAAAAAATTAAACAAAGCAGAGAAGTGAGAAGAAAGTAAAGAAGACAAATATTATCAAAAAGAAGGACACGGTAAAAAATCAACTGACTGGCTGACTTTTAAAAAAAGTAGAAAAGAAGATACAAAACAGAGACAACCAAGAAGTATAAAGTTCAGAACATAAGAACAAGCAGTGAAGAGAAACGAAAAATTGGACATAATAACAAAAGACATCGCAGTAGAGAAGATTGTGAAAGAAAGATAAAAGATATAAGAAAGCAGATAAAACAAAAGATGAACACGAGTGGAAGATAAGAAAACAAGACAGTGATGGGTCAATAAGATCTATTTTTAATTTTTCGCTTGTTCATAGTTCCTTTATTTTTCTACTACGTACATTCTTATACATTTTTTTTTACTATTTTTTCTTCTTCTCTTGCATTAAATTGTCCATCTAATATCTTTATTACATACTTTTCATGTTTACCTTTCTCTTTCCACAAAGAAAATAGCGACAACAGTATAAAAACAAACAGTAAAAAAAACGAAATAAGTAAGAGAAATCATTGAAAGGTATAGATGGGGCAAGTAGTGAATACCAGAAATAAGATAAACTAAAAGAACAAAATGATTTACACCAGATAGATAAGAGTGGAGGGAGATGGGAAATAAGATAGAGAAAAAAACATTATAAAATAGAAGAAAGAAAAGTGGTATAATAAGAAGAGTAAAAAAAAGATAAAATAAAAATCACATAGACAAAAGAAAGCACGTAAAGTACAAGTGAGAAAGTGACAAAAGCATTGATTATAGAAAAAGTTAAAAAAAGATAAGTAGAAGAGAACTGGTAAGGGAAAAGAAAGAAAAATGGAAAACGAAGTAGACTACATTACAAGTAAAAAGGAAAAAAGTAAAGCAAATAGAGAAAAACGAGAAAAATAAAATGCAAATCAATACCACAAGAGCAGTGAAAGAAAAGAATGGATAAAAAAGAACTTTTCGTACAAAATAAAGGTTCAAAGTAGAAAGAGCAAAGAAAAATTAGAATAAAAAAATAATGCGAGAGAAGTAGAGAAAGCTAAAAGAAAGAGTTTAAGAAACTAAAAAGAAGACACAGTAACACTGCAGAGTAGAGATGGATCAAGAACAAACAAAAGTTAAACGAAAATAAAAATTTAAAAGAACCAAAAAAAATTTAAAACAAAAAAAAAGTAAAAGTTTAGTGACAGCAATAATAAAAGGGCGGCAACAACATCACGGTCAGAGTCAAAGAAACAATGACAAAACCAGATTGGGCATAAAACATGACGTCTAAAAAAACAAAACAAAAAATAAAATTTGAAGACAACCAAAAAACATCTGAAATAAGAGGCAAGAACAAATAAATAAAAACACAATAAAATACAGAGAAGACAAAATAAAACAGACAATACAAAACAAAGTAGAGAAAAGTAGACATAATAACGAAAATATATATAAAAGAATTTAGTAAACATAAGTGAGAACAACGTGCATATAAAAGTACCAACCGAACGATAAAAGTAAACATCAATAAATTAAAAAAATATACACAAAAGACAAAAAATACCGTGAAAAACAAAAAAAATAGTATAAACTGAAACACATAGAAAAGAGTTGGTAAGTCTAAGAACAACAAAAAGATGGACGTAACAGTACCAACGATTTAAAAACATAGAAAAGAATAAAAGAAAACCAAACAAAACAAAGAACGAAGAAAACAAGACAACAAGGGTAGAAGAAAAAACAACACAGACAATAAAATGAAGATGCAGATTGTAACAAAGCAAAGAGAAGAAGAAGGCAATGCAAAAGAGACAAAACAAATAGAAAACGCGCAGATAGAGAAAAAATAAGCCAAAGACAAGTGTTATAAAAAGATCAACCGACATTTCAAAAAAGTAAAAAAAGGACAAAAATAGAGGCAACATTTTAGTACAAAGAAATATAATATTTAGGGAGATAAAACAAACGGTGAAAAGAAAGCGAAAAATCGAACATAATAACAAAATAGATTAATGAAAATAAAAAATGATAGAGAAAATAGTGAGCGAAAAGTAGAGAATACTAGAAATTAGAAAAATAATCGATTAAAGAAGAAGAAACCAAAAAAGATGAAGTAGGTTGATAGAAGAAGGCAATAAGAAGGAAGACAAAGCAGAGAAAAAGTACACTCAAGACAAATGAGAAACGGCGAAACCGAGAAAACGGGACTAATAAAAATGCAAATTAATAACACAAAGAAGAATCGTAAAAAAGAATAAACAAAAAACTTGACGGGGAAAATTGGAAGTCAGTGAGAAAATTAAAAAAAAAAAGATTAGAGAAACAAGACAGAAAAAGTAGACGAAAGTAAAAAGTACAGTTTTGCATTAACAGTAAAAGAAAGAGTATGAAAAAATTGCAAAATTGAACAGAACACAATTAAATGAAAAAACATATCGTAAAAGAACAAACAGCAAACACTAAATAAAAAGAACAAATAAGATTTTAAAAAAATAGAATTTAGAAAATAAAAATAATAAAAGTAGAGAAAAACATACACTCATAACAAAAAACGATATACAAATCAAACAATGAAAGGTAGGCTACGGTAAATTAAAATAACACCCAGAAAAGACAAAAACCGTGAACAAATAGATAAAAGAATAAGAAAAGGAAAGATCAGAACATACTACACCACATAGAGCAGAGTGAGTAATACAAACAACAACAGGAAGAATGATCGGGACAGTATCAACAAGTTAATAAAAAAAAAATGAAGAAGAAGAGAAGAAAAAAACTAAACAAAGCGGAGAAAACAAGAGAACCGGACGACATAAGAAAAAAACGAGAAAGGAAGAAAATGAAACAGAAAACAAAATAAATACAAGGCAGAAAAAGCAGATTGTAGAAAAAAGTTGAAAGCAAAGAGAAGAATATAAAATATAAAACAAAGCAATACAAAAAAAACAAACCAAATAGAAAACGACTAGACAGAGAAGTAAACGAGACAAACAAAAAAGAGAGAATATATAAAAAAAGGTAACATAAAAATAAGATATTAAATACTGCAAGCAAAGAAAATAGCGGGACTAAAAAAAAGTAGAGGAAGTAGAAAAAGACAAAACATACTGAAGACAAATATTATGAAAATGAAGGACAGGGTAAAGAACAACCGATATTTCAGAAAAGTGGAAAAAAAGTATAAAAAAATAGAAACCACGTAACATCAAAAGACGTCGCAGAATATGTAAAACTTTAGTGAGTCAAATTAGTGAAGAAAATGTAGATGATTAAAAAAATCAGATAAAACAAAAAAGAATAAAGCGACTTACATCAGATAAAAAGAATGGAAGGTAAAATTAAGAAAACAAGACAGAGATGGGCAAAAAAATGGGGCAAAAGATAAGAGAGAATAAGAAAAAAAAGGCAGTGTAATAAAAGACTAATGAAAAAAGATAGGATAACAACATTGATTAAAACAACTAAAAAAAATAAGCAAATCAAATGTAAGTCAGAGAAAGACAGGAAGGGTAAATGATAAAAAAGATCAAACAACGAAGAGAGATGAGAAATAGATATAGAAGACTGTTAAAAGAAAATAAAAAACAAAAAAAACAAAGTGAATTAGATTGAAAAGAGAAACCAAAAAAGAACTTGTCAAAGAAAGTAGAAAGCAGAGAACAGATTAATTATACAAAAGAAGAAAATAAAAAGAAAAACAAGAAAAAAAAAGCTATAAATAAATGAGTGAGTTACGGGAGCATTCTTAACGATCTTGATCTATTTTTAACCTCACTTTACATCTTTATATACTTTTGCTTTTTTTAATACTACACTTCTCATCTGTCCCTTCTTTTACTATCTTTTCTTCTTCCCTCCCAATCCTTTTCATACCTATTACTTTTATTACATACTTTTCCTCTTTACCATTTTTGATAATACATAGTACTAAAAAGACATAATAAGACAAAGACAAGATATTAAATGAAGTGAGACAGAGAAAGATAACACAGGAAATAAACGGAACAAGTAGAAGAAGACAAAACAGAGGTACCTACTAAATTTTTTTTATAAAAATGAAGGACACGGTAAAGACAAGCAGACAGATTAGAAAAGTAGGAAAAAGGGCATAAAGAAAAAATGGAGAGAAAACAAACCGAGAACGAAAAAAGAATTAAAAGAAATTAGTTTATGAAAGATAGAAGATACCAGAAATCAGATCTTATACCAGATGAATAAGAGTAGAAGGTAACAACAGACAAAAATAAGACAACAGAAAAAACAAGTCAGAGATGGGCAAATAAGGTACGGAAAAAAAATCTAGTGCATTAAGAAGACAAAAGAAATGAAAAAGAGAAAGAACATAGATAAAAATCAGAAAAGACATAGAGACAGTAAGGAGAGATGGTAGAAAAATGATAAGATAAAGCAGAAATACATCATCTCCCCCGGAATGTAGAACACAAGCAGTAGATTCTCTATACGTGTTAGTGTTTTCTTCAGTCACTGATAGATGGGCGTTATGCGTTGGCTTTCCGGTTTCGTCATTGATTGAATATCGCGATTATAGGGTATCGATTCAGAATCGATTGTATTTCATCAAAGATGGCTGCGCGCTGTAATTCCGGAAATAATGTTACCATACGACGGAACAACGCAATAATTTAAAAATAATTTTTTTTTAAGTTTTTAATATTTCATTTGTATAAATATTACTAGGTTATACTATTCAGTTTGTTTGAATTGATCTTTAATTTTAAATTGAGTGTTAGGTTTGAAAACAACAAGAAACTAAAATATTATAATAATGTAACACGTATCGCCACCTATCGGCAACTTCGGGAAGTTCATATGCAAATATAGAATCATCTGGGCTTTATACATTCCGTGGGAGATGATGTTTTTCTGGTTAAAGTAAATGAAAAAGAGAAAACAAAAAAAGTAATTAGGCTAGATTGAGAGAGAAGGAAACAAGAAAAAAACAAACAAAAGGAAAATACAATGGAGACAAAGGAGGAGCGGCGGAACCGAAAAAACTAGAAAAATAAAAATTCAAATCAATAATACAAAAAGATAAGTGAAAGAAAAGAATACAAAAAAGAACTCGCCTAAGAAAATAGAGAGGATCAAAAAAAACAGCTAAAGAAAAAGAAACAAGACAAATAAGATAGAGTAGAAGTTGACGATGCTGAAAGTAAAAGAAAGAATAGGAACTGCAAAAAAAAAGAAAACAGATCGTACAAGAACAAACAGCAACACTACAAAGTAGATACAGAAGGAACAATAAAATTAAACAATAAATGTAGATGTAAAAGTACAAATAATACTACAGAAAAAGATAAATTAGAAAACAAAAATCGTATTAGATTAAAAGACACGATATACAAAACGGTAAAAAGTTGACATGCACACAAAACTAAATAAAAAGACAGATAACAAAGCAAAAAAAAAAAAAACTGTAAAGATGGACGGACAGTACCAACAAGTTAAAAAATAGAAAAAAATAGGAGAAAAAAAAACAAAGCAGAGAAAGCAAGACAAAAGAAAGAAAACAAGTCAGAATAGAAAACACAGGAAACAAAATATATGATAAAGACAAACAGAAAAAGCGTCAGATTCTAGAAATAATGCCAATAAATTCAAACAGTTCCAAGCGATAAATAGAATAATAAAAGATATAGAAGAAGGCAAAACAAATAAAAAACGAGCAGACAGAGAATGAATATTACGGGACAGGTAGTACGAGAAAAGTTTAAAAACTTAAAGGCGAACAATCTACGTCAAAGTAAAATGATAGGATGGACAAATTAAAAGAAAACAGAACAAACTACAAGAAGTAGACATGATTAAAAAAAAAAAGAGAAAAAAGATTTAGTCATAAACACAGAGAGCGCTATAATGAAATGTCTGCAGAGACAAGACGAATGAAAATATAACAAAAAAATATAAAGAAAACAAAGTTGCATATAATTGGACAACAAAGAAACGATATTTATTCATCAGAATCAAAAAGTTCTATTATTTTTCATTATTATTATTATTAATGCAGGCTCCCTAGAGGTCGCCACCTACAAGTTTAGTATATCGTCTAAAATATATATTAGCACTACGCATTCGCATTCATGAACAGGTGATCTAAATAAAAATACGCATCCCGAAACACGTTCGCGAATGCACCCATTCGCCGTCTTCGTCCGATTCATTGCAACCGATCGAGACAGCTGCAGTTGCACCGGCAATGCACTCGCAATTGTAAATTGCAATTAAAATCGAAGTCGTTTAATGACAATTTGATTTGTTTACAATTGGTTTGTTTTAGATAAACGCTGAGGTGAGTCGCGTTCTTTCCGCAACGATAAAATTCGTTAACCCAACAGAAAAAAGCCCAACCTTAAATACTCTGGGAAACCTTTTTTCAAAGAAGAAACGTAATTCGTATACATATCGTGCACAAATAATTGCATCCAAGTTATTGTTTTAGATGCAACAACAAGGAACACAAAATTTGTACAACGAACTTGCTAACATGAATTTACGAAGAGCAAATGAACAAGACGGAGGAGTCGGTGACAGTGGCGACAACGTCATCGACAAAACCAAACTCATTATCAATTACATACCTCAATTTGCTACCGAACAAGAATTGGCGACTATTTTTTCCGAAGTTGGTTTGATCGAAAACATTAGGATTATGCGCGATCGTACCGGTTACAGTTCTGGATTTGGCTTTTGTCAAATACAGCGATCCCGAAAGCACGCAGCTAAAGCTATCGCTTTGTTTAACGGAATGAAAATGCGGTAAGCGATGGGTTTGTTTATCGTGATGCGTTTCGCATTTATTAAATTTGGTTTGTAGGAACAAACGGCTTAAGGTGTCTTATTCGCGACGCCGGACAAGATATGAAAGACTCGAACTTGTATATAACTAATCTGCCGAAGGACGTGACTGAGAAAGATATGGATCGAATATTCGGCGAATTTGGAGAAATAATACAGAGAACGATTTTAAAAGATAAAATTACGGGAATGCCGCGGGGCGTCGGTTTTGTAAGGTTTGTAGTAGATTACCTTTTTTTTTTTACGTCTAAAATACCTAGTTTTAACAATTTCAAAATTTGCTTAACAATCATTCGTAAAACAGTCGGCAGATGCCGTTTCTGTAGTGTACCAAGTTTGACGGTAGATGGCGTTATTTTAAAGCAGTATATACCGGGTGTTGAGGAGATTTTTCTATGTACAATCAAACAATATCGACTACGGTAAAGAAGCGACATTGAGTTAATTTTACATATAAACACATTGTGAATGACCTTGAACCATTTTCAGACTACAAATTTATTAGCGTTCTTGAATTTTACAAGCTTAGTGCATCAATTTTTGAAGTCTGAAACCTAGGACTAAATATAAGTACCTATACACAAGTAACGCGCACTTTTGTCTAGAAAGAGGGATGCAGGGACGGGGCTACAACTGTCACGTGACGCGTGGAAAAATAAAATCTACAATTCAGCATATGAGAAGGTTAAATTTCATGCTAGCGCTGGTCACTATTAACCTAAAATACATGACAACTGTCAGTGTTAACCTAAAATATATGTCGTACTTCAGTGCTCTCTTTCTAGTATTCCGGTGTCATCTTTCGATATTTAGTCTGAAACTGTCTAATTACAAAGGTATCCTCAAGCATTTATCGTAAGATTCAAGAACACTACTGAATTTTAATTTCAAAATGGCCGAACGTCAATATTGACCAACACTGCTCTATAAAAATAGTCATGCTGAGGTAACCTCAAAATTGACAGCTTACACTGTAAATCAGGAAATCGACTACTTAGTTTATCGGTGCTATGAATTTCTTTAGGAAAATGTACTGTTCAAAAGTCGTGATATTTTTAATTTCCAAAGTTAAATTTTTTTCTAATATGTTTGTAGCTATTTTTGGGCTAACCTATCGAAAAATAAAATAAATTAACCTAACCTAAAATAAAATAACATAACCTAACCTAATCTAACCTATTCCAACCCCCCCTCTCCCCACTTTGTTTTATTTGGATGCCCGTTCAATGGGTATTCGTTCTATCAGGAAGAATTATCAGTTGTCATTTCTTTGAAGTCGTTTTCTTCTCTTTTTATTTCCTTGTCTCTTTTCTTTTTTATTATTTTCGTTATTTCTTTATAGTGTTTTACCGTTTTTAGCATTTCGGCAATGGAACAAAGTGTATACGGGGGTGTCTTCTTCTACCGGTCAGTACCAACATATCCCCCACCTTATAATTTTCCAAGTCGTTTCAAGTATGTCTCGAACACTCCATGGCCAGTCAGTTTTTGGGTTGAGTGATGGTTAAACCTAACATAAACGTAACTAGATTAAAAGCCCGTTGATTGACGGGCAAATTTTAATGCATGAATTTAATAGTGCTAGACCTACGGCGGACGGACACGCCCCTGAATGGAAATTTTCAGTTTTTCCCGTTGGTTTGAAGGTAAGACCAATCGGCATGCCGAATTTCAAGTCTCTACGACGACGTCTGGAAGTACCCGTTTAATTTTGGAGACAGACATGAAAAAAATAGGCACTTTATTATATAGGATTAGCTAACCTTTTTCTTAAGGAGAAGTGAGTGGGCGTTGGCTTACTTTCTTCATAGGCTCAAGTGGCTCACTTTTCAGTCAGCCATAACCTGTGGTTTTCATTTTGTTACTTTCTCGGGCGTCACTGTTTCGTTTATTCCTTCTTCCACTTTTTTTTCATTCTACTTTCCAGTTTGGGCAATGGAGCAAAGTATATAGGGCAGTATCTTCTTCCGGCCAGTAACCAATTTTCTAATTTTCCTGTTTGTTTCAGGTATGTCCCGAATACTCTAAGGTCAGTTAGTCCTAACATAACCTTGCTTTTTTCTTCTCCCCGTTGATCCTCTCGAATATTGTTTCAGTTGAGGAGGGCTTCTTTCTTTTTTTTTACGTCATCCTCATCAAATGAAACAAAGTATTTTCTTCCGAGCAGTATCATTACCCTCATCTTATAATTTTTCAATTCGTTTCAGCTATGTCCCGAATACTCTAAGGCCAGTTAATCCAAACATAACCTAACTTTTTTTTTCTACGAGAAGTGGAAACTTTTTATAAACACCTGCACAAAAATTCTCACTCAACGAGCCTGCCCACGTCCTTCCATTTTGCCTTTTCCCCCTTTTTATATCTTCTCGGATATTGCTGAGGGGGCTTCCATTCATTTTTTTTCTACGTCATCATCTTCCAATGAGACAAATTCTGTAGGGGAGTATTCTCTTCTTCCGGGCAGTACCAGCATCCGCCCCCCTTCTAATTTTCCAATTCGTTTCAGGTATGTCACAAATATCCCATGACTAGTTAGTCCTAACCTAACATTACTGTTTTCTCACTAAAAACCACCTCCTTCCATTTCACTTTTTCCCCTCTCTTGGTAGATCCTTCAGTTGAGGGGGCTCCATTAATTTTTTATCTACGTCATTCTCCTGATTCACTGGAATAAAGTTCCCTTATGGTAGTATCCTGACTATCACTAATAAAGTTTCTGTAGATGCCGTCTTGTATGCCCATCTTTATTCCCCCAATGGTTTTGCGATTTCGGCTTATGACCCCACGGGGTGCCCCATCCCGAGTATCCTTCTCCTTTCATTACACTTGGCATTGATTGACTCAAACCTATTACGATTTTCCCTGCCTTTTTGCATATCTTTACGATGTGGAAGGTGTGCTTCTCTGGTATTTCCAAGCCCTTGAGCATGTTTTTCTAATCCTTGCTAACAGACCGTTCGGTTTTCTCAGCCGCCAAAATCGGCTGCGTTGCCCAGACGTCGTTCCACTTCTTCTGGTCTTGTACCTTGGACCACTACTGCCGAATCACTAATGTTACCTCACTCATAATAGAAGTGGTCCAATGATCGACCCCTGTGGAACCCCAGTTGTCAGTTCGAATTCCTCACCAAATTTATGAAATAGCCAGAAGGTTCCCACTGTTTATGATACGTCTCCGTCAGGTTTAGGAAACCCGTGCTGAGACTGTTTATCCATTTTAATAATCTTGTAAGCTTTTTTCATCTACCTTCCATTTTCTTATACTTAACATAACCTAACAAACTATTTTATGTTAGTTTAACCCAACCTAAGGTTGCATGCGCAAGAAGAATAATCTGTTGATTAAAAAATCGCAATAACTTTTAAAATCTATATGCATAAAAAAATTAGTGGCCGAATGTAGCCAGAATATGATAAGATGAACTATAAAACAAGTTGTTTGCGCATGCGTAAGAAAAGTCACCTGTCGTTTAAAAAATAATTAAAATTCCAATACTTAACACGGGAAAATAAAAATTCATAGCTTTTGAACCACTGTAAATTGAACATTCTGCTACGAACTTAATATTTTCCCAAGGTCAATAAAATCTCATCTAATATATTTGATTTCAATATCTTTCAAAATGGTGGTACGGAGGTAAATCTTAAGCGTGATACTATGAATTGCAACTTTATGAGATTAGAGCTACAAAATTAGTATTTTTTTATGCTCGTAGAGACTATGAATAATTCTGCTACGAAATTTTAATTTTCTCATATTTTTTTTATCGATAGTATTGAGTTAAAGGACTAAAAGTTGGGATTGATCTCAATCCTAATCCAAAATACATCGTTTTTGGAATTTTAATAATTTTTCGTAGCTCTGCAGAAAACTAGAAGGGGGGAAGTATTGCGAAAATCAAAGTTTTTTTAGGATCAGTTATAATCAGGGTTAACTTTTATGTATGTTAATATTCATTCGTATAGGTTTTCGTAGAGTATATTGACTATCAAACATTATGCTACGGAATTAAAATTTTCCCTAAGCTTTTTTTTTGTAATAACATTGAGTTAAGAAAATTCTTATCTTTATATTTCAAAAATAGTGCTACGAGGGTATATCTTAAGAGTGATACTTTTTATGAGATTGGAGCTACGAAATTAGTATTTTTTGGCACTGATATATTTCATTGTAGAGGCTATGAAATATTCTGCTACGAAATTGAAATTTTCTTAATTTTTTTTAATGATAACGTTGAGTTAACGGACCAAAAATTAGGTTGATATCAATACTAAAAAAAAATACATCGTTTTTGGAATCTTAATAATTTTTCGTAGCTGTTTCCATCAAAGTAGTTGGGAGATTTTACGAAAATCAAAGTTTTTGTAGGATCAAAGCTACGAAATTATAATCTTTACGTATGTTAATATTCTTTCGCATAGGTTTTCGTAGACTATATTTACTATCAAAAATTATGCTTCGAAATTAAAATTTTGCCAAAGCTTTTTTTTTGAGTAACGTTTAGTTATCGTATTTGTTTTCGAAAAACATGCTACAAAACATTAGAGAGCTACGAAGTTTAGTACATTTCGGAACGATGTGGAGTTTTGCACGAAACGCTTGTTTTGGGCCCTCAATTTTTAAATACATTTTGACTTTATTTCGTAGTACTAACAATTATTCCGACTACGAAAATTGGATTTTAAATGCACAACTGTAGGATTAAAATTTATGTATCTACCCTCTGTAAGAATTTTGTAGATCTACGAAATATTGTTTTCGTGAAGTTCTCATTGTCCTTATTTTATAGATTAAATTAATTTTAAAGGAAGAATTAGAGAATTAATAAAATTCAGATATTCTAATTTTCTGCAACGACTTTCAAAATGATCCGAAGTGCTACGAAATTCTGTAGTCGTATATACTATTTTTTTAATGTTCAGATTTTTTTGGGCAGTTTTCGTATAACAGATACTCGTGTTCAAACAATCTGCTAAAAGTTCTTATGTTTTCGTAGAGGATATTTTTACTATACAAACATTTGCTACGATATTGAAATTTATGGTTTTTTAAATGGTTGGAGTGATGTGGGTTTCTGTGCGAAAAGCTTGTTTCGACTCCTTACTTTTTAAATACATTTTTCATTTTATTTCGTAGTGCTAACTATAACCCGAAATGGATGAACATTCAGAATTGGAATGTAAATAGACGACTACAAACATTGCTACGAAATTCAAATTTTTGCAACCTGCTTTTTAACTATGTATTGAATTATCAATTATTAGAGCTACGAAGACGTGTAAACTAAAATCGGTTCAATATTTGTTGAGATTTTTCATGTTATGTTGTTTTCGTAGAGGATATTTTGACGCAAGCTTTTTTAACGGTTGTAGTAATACATCGTTGTTGACATCAAAAAATATTATAGAGACTTAAAAACCTGGGTCTGGAAACTGAAATTTGTTGTAAGATTAGAGCTACGAATTTAGTAATCCGCGTCTACATTTTATTTCGTAGTACTATTACTTCGAAAATAATAAGTACGACTAGACGAATTGAAGTTTAATAAATGTAGGTGCTGAATTCAAATTTTTAGCATCTGTATCTACGAAATTTGGCTACCATAATGATCTTGTTTTTCCTTTTTTTATAGATAAAATTAATTTAAAAGCAAGAACTGGAGGGTTAGTAAAGTTTATTCTAATTTTTTCTATCTGCTTTCAAAAAATTTTATAGAGCTAACCTTGATGCTACGAAATTTAGAAGTCATAATAACTACAATAAAGTTTTACTTTTTGTGAAATTACGAAATTAATATTTTTGTGTCTAATGTTTTTCGTAGAGTTCTGCTACGAAATTGAAATTTGTTCTAGTTTTTATGGTTGCATTAAGTTGGAGTATCTGGTTTCTAACAAATACTATACAGATCCAAGTATGGGTCTACGAAAATGAAGGTTTTTTTATGGTTAGAGCTACGAAACTTAGAACTCATCTAAATCATAATCCGGTTCATTTTCATTGTAACTTGAAAATGTTAGAATTTGTTTGTGTAGAGAAATATTACTATAGAATATTGTGCTACGAAATTAAAATTAACTTATAAATATATCTTAATTCTATTTGTTATAAAAACGTTCTACGGAGACTTAAGCGTGGTACTGCGAAAGTGAAACTTTGTTGAAGATTATAACCACGAAATTTAGGAGCAATTTCTTTATCATAGTTTGTTTTCGCTTTCTAAAAATGTTGGGAAAACCTAAATGTGGTGCTACGAAAATAAGAATTTTTGAGATTTTAGTTTCGAAATTTGCAGACGCATAGATTATAATGTGCGTCTTAATTGTTTTAGTCTCAATTTAAACATTTTTCGCTAAATAACGGTATCAATTTAATATTGAGACTTTAATATAATTTAGATTCGCTTACTCCTTAAGACTTGATATAACTTTAATTTTCGAACTTCGGTCTAACCTCACCAAAGATATATTAGCAAAATTTAGTCTCCATTGAAACATTTTTCGTTAAATTTAATATTGAGACTGAAATATAATTTTGTTCCGCTTACTTCTTAAGACTATTTATAACTTTAATTCTTCAAACTTTGGTCTAACCTCAGTAAAGTATTATTAGCAAAATTAAGTCTCCATTGAAACATTTTTCGTTAAATTTAATATTGAGACTGAAATATAATTTTGTTCCGCTTACTTCTTAAGACTATTTATAACTTTAATTCTTCAAACTTTGGTCTAACCTCAGTAAAGTATTATTAGCAAAATTAAGTCTCCATTGAAGCATTTTTTGTTAAATTTAATATTGAGACTTCAATATAATTTACATCCGCTTACTTCTGAAGACTATTTAACTTAAATACTTCAAACTTCGGTCTAACCTCAATAAAGAATTATTATCTGAATTTTAGTCTCAATTGTAACATTTTTTGTTAAATTTAATATTGAGACTGAAATATAATTTGGTTCAGGTTTACTTCTTAAGACTATTTAACTTTAATTCTTCAAACTTCGGTCTAACCTCAGTTAAGTATTATTAGCAAAATTAAGTCTCCATTGAAGCATTTTTTTTTATATTTAATATTGAGACTTCAATATAATTTTCATCCGCTTACTTCTGAAAACTTTATTTAACTTTAATTCTTCGGTCTAACTTTAATAAAGAATTATTAGCTAAATTTAGTCTCCATTGAAGTATTATTGGTTAAATTTAATATAGAGACTTCAATATAGTTCGCATCCGCTTACTTCTTAAGATTTTATTTAACTTTAATTCTTCAAACTTTGGTCTAACCTCAAAAAAAATTATTAACCAAACTTAGTCGCCATTGAAGCATTTTTCATTAAATTTAATATTGAGACTTTAATATAATTATGATCCACTTAGTTCTGAAGAGTTTATTCAACTTAAATTCTTCAACTTCAGTTTAACCGCAATAAAGAATTATAGTTAAATTTTAGTCTCCATTCAAGCATTTTCGTTAAATTTAATATTGAGACTTCAATCTAATTTAGATCAGCTTACTTTTTTAAACTTTATTTAATTTAAATTCTGCAAACTTCGGTCTAACCTCAAAAAAGAATTATTAGTCAAATTTAGTCTCAATTGAAACATTTTTCATTAAATTTAATATTGAGACTGAAAAATAATTTGGTTCCGCTTACTTCTTAAGACTTTATTTAACTTAAATTCGTCAAACTTAGGTCTAACCTCGAAAAAGAATTATTAGCTATATTTTAGTCTCCATTGAAACACTTTTCATTAAATTTAATATTGAGACTTCTAACCCCCAACTTCAATTATATTGGGCCAGTTTTATAGTCAAATCTTAATTTAAATATTTTTGCTGAATTACAATATCAACTTAATATTGAGACTTCAATGTAATTTGGATCTGCTTACTTTTTAAGATTTTAGTGAACTTTAATTCCTCGGTTTAACCTCAATAAAGAGTTATTCACAAATTTTAGTGTCTGTTTAATATTGAGACTTCATTCTAATTTGGTTTCCTTTACTTCGATTCCATCTAATACACAAAAATCAAACCCCACCTTGAATGAAATTCGGCCACTTTGATAGTCAAAATACAATTTAAATATTTTTCACTAAATTACGATATTTATTTAATATTGAGACTTCAATGTAATTTGGATCTGCTTACTGTTTTAAGAATTTAGTTAACTTTAATTCTTCGGTCTAACCTCAATAAAGAATTATTCATAAATTTTAATCTCTATTTATAAACATTTTCTCTAAATTAAGATATCAATTTAATATTGAGATTAATGTAATTTGGATTCACTTACTTCTGTAGACTTTAGTTAACTTTAATTTCTTGGTTTAACCTCAATAAAAAATTATTCACAAATTTTAGTGTCTATTTAAACATATTTCGCTAAATTTAATATTGAGACTTCAATTTAATTTGGTTCCGCTTACTTCGATTTCATCTAATCCATAATCTACCCCTATTTTGAATGGGATTGGGCTACTTTGATACTCAAATCTCAATTTAAACATTTTTCTCTAAATTACGATATCAGTTTAATATTGAGACTTCAATGTGATTTGGATCAGCTTACTTCTTAAGGCTTTAGCTAAGTTTAATTCTGCAAACTTCAGTCTAATTTCAATAAAGGATTCTTAGCAAATATTTCTCCTTTCAAAAATTTTTCGCTAAATTACAATATCAATTTAATATTGAGACTTAAGTCTATCTTTAAATTTAAAAATTTATTATCATTGACGTAATAACATAAATATTGTGGTTTAATTAATTTGATTTCCGTTTTCAAAAAAGTTCTATGATACCTAAGCGGATGACTACGAAAATAAAACTTTTATCAATATTAGGGCTACGTATGGATCTAATTCAAATTTGATTATCTACTGATAGTACCGAAAATTAAGCGTTCGACATTAGATCTGATTTTTAGTGTATCTTTAGTTATTTATATCGTTATTCGTGGAAAAGATTTTAACCATTAGGAAATTGAATTATAAGCTTTATGTTTGATGAAGCGCTGGCTAGCAATAAACCGAGTTTAAACTTAGACAGTGTTTAAATTAGAATTAAGAAAGACGTAAGCAACATAAATAGTTAGCGTTGAACGAAGAGTCGTTACAATTGGCGCCCAAAACCGGGTGTCGCACTAATTGGCGCCCAACGTGGGGCTTGAAGCAAAATTAATTAAACGAACCCATTTCAGATATTCGAAAACCGAAGAGGCGCAATCGGCTATCGCGGCTTTGAACGGCAAACAATTGGAGAACGCGATGTTACCTCTGAGCATACGCGTCGCCGAAGATCACGGAAAACAAAAAGCTCATTATCTCGAACACGCCAATTACGTATGCCCGTTTAGTAACGGAGGTAAGCGTAGATTTGATTCACCCCACATTAATCAGTATGAACGAAATAAGCTATTCTTAGAATACTGAAGTGTACGACTTAGATTTTAAGTGTTAATGTGCCTTTTGCTCACAAAAACGTTGTACTTCCACGAAATCTCTTTCTTTTTTTTTTAATTTAGAAAAATAGAAACTTTGTAATTATGTTTGTTTACTTTTTTTTCGCTCGGTTTAAATGCGATTAATTTTTTTTGTTGCATTGTTAAATTTCGACCTGTCTCGAAATTTGAAGATGCATGAGCGCGCGCCAATTTAGAGTTTATTGTGTGTTACCGAATTACGATGGATGATGGTGTTTGTACATAGCGACTGTTAATTTAACTTTTTTTTTTTAATTTAAGATCGTGGGTGAATTCGATGATTTGATTTGTTAATTCGAACGAAGTTTGTTTTTCTTTTTATTATTAGGCTTCGGTAGGAGTGTGTTACTACCACCTTTTAGAGAAATTCATTCGCCGAGAGGAAATTTTATGGTACGCGGTTGTCCTTATACCCCTTTTACAAATTATCTTATGCCACGTTATATGGGATTGGGATCCGGAGACAATCTCTACCAAAGCGGTATCTTTTGGTAGGCATTTTATAATTGAAAAGAACTTTTTTAACAAGCTGCTTGCAAAGATTTTGCCTTGTTTTTATTATTATCACTAATTTTATTTAAGATTGCCGGCAGATTGTTACGTTTTATGAGTGTTCTTTGTTTTAATTTGCGATTTATTAACCAACTCTTGTCTAAAATTTGTTTTGTTGGATTTTATAATTATGTACCCTTTATCTTTATACTGTTTTATATTATAAGATCGTCGAACTGAAGGTTCACACTAACGCGTGCTTGAAGCTTGGAGCGAACCTTTCGTTTGACAAGTTTCACAATTCTGTAGTATCAGAGTTTATATTTATATTAATTTATATTAGTTATATTTTGTGTTCTATTGTATTTTCTATTTTATGTTATTCTTGTATTTCCACAATAAATGTTTAATATTAGCAACTCTTTTCTTTTCTTTGAAAAAAAATGAGCTTTAAAATATAATATATAAAGAGAAAAGATAGACGAGAAAGAGAAGAATAATTATGAAAAAACATGATTAGGATAAAAAAACAGTGCAGTAGAATAATCTGGAAATAACGGTTTTGAGACATGGAAGTGAAAATGAAGGAAAATAATAATAGGAGGTGAATAGCAGAGGTAAGAGAAATGGAAAAGTGATTAGAGGAAATCAATAGGACGAAAATTAAAAAACAATGTGTGGGCAAACATAAATGGAAATATGGTGAAGAGGAGGGGTGTAGCGGACTTAGTGAAGTTTAGGTAGGAATGAAAAACAATCGTTGGAAGCTTTTTATAAGTAAAGGAGAGAAATTAATGAGGAATAGTCGCGAAATTTAGAAAAAATGAAGGGAGATATAAAGAGTGGTTTAAAATGGAAGAAGCAGTGGAAAGGAAAAAGTGTATAATAAGCAAAAAGAACTGAGAGAAGGAAAGAAGAAATGGAAAAAACGAAATATTAGAAGTTAATTTTTTTTTCTCAGAATTAACTTCGCCTAGATTTATGGCTGGTCCGAGCGGAATACAGACGTTCTACAGCAAAACGTACCTTACCTTTATTAGATTCGGATAATCCTGCACCGCATAAATTTAGAGCATCACAACGAAATGATTCATGTGATTCTGATATTAGCAGTAGGATTGTAGATATGCCTTCACCGAAATCGGGAATACAGGTAAGTGTAAAGAAGATAAAGCGAAATTACTTCGCATAAATAAAAAACTAAAGGCCAAGAATATGAGATTAAAAATTAAATGTATACCGTATTACCCTTTTTCCTGTCTGTATCCTTATTTTTTCCACTTTACATTCTTCTTCGACTATATAACCTGGTGTTTCCTTCTCGAAACTTCCAATACCTTTCCTGTATCTTCTTCAATTTTTCCCATTCTCTTCATCCCCACACCTCTGCTCCATACATCAACACACACACCTTTTACTATTCTCTCAAATATCCATTTTCTTTTCTCCAAGTCTTTACAAATATTCTTTCGCCTACATACCCCTTACCTCCCTTATTATTTTATTTCCTTTTTCTCTGGTTCCTTAATCTGGTCTTCGTCTTTGTTGTCGTACCTCACCATATAACTTTAGGTATTTATAGTTGTCTACCATCTTTATCTTTTCCTCTCTCCACTTCCATTTCTCTCCTTTTATTCTACCTTTTTCTTCTTTTCTTCTTTACTTTAAATATGTATGTTCAATATATAAAAATGCATTGTAAAATTCAATAATTATGTCTCTGTGTAATTGTTATATACGTATTTATATTTTTCTATGTATACTGATGAAGCTTTTATTAAAAAGCGAAACGTTGATAGTAATTAATAAATTATTTTCAAAATTTGACTGAAATATTTCTGCAACCTTAATAAATCCATAGTTTCAGTTTTTTCTACATTTAATTCTAATTTCTTTTTTTCCAAATATCTATTTATCACTTTTGTCATTCCTTTCATTTCGTCCTCTGTTTTTGCCAAGACAACTATATCATCTTTGTAGGCTAGAACCCCCACTTTTCTTCTTCCCACCACTATCCCTCCTACCTGCTGTCCTTTAATTTCTTCCTGTAAGTCTCGTACATACAAAGAAAATAAACCAGGGCTCAGTCGATATCCCTGTTTTTCCAACCTTTTCTCTATCCCAAACTCTCTCCCAGCTTTTTCCTACTCTTGTACTTGTACCTCTGCACCTTGTTTCTTTTGTATATTTTTTCTATTGCATCTATTAAATCTTCACTTATTCCAGCCTTTTTCAAGTCAATCCCCTTTCCACCTTATCAAAAGTTAACCTTAAATCTAAAAATATGCAAACATTTTTCCTCTTTTTTTCTTTTCTTCTTTCCTATCTTCCACTTTGTATATTGGACGTATTTTGGCTTCTCTCCATTTTTCTGGTAACCCTTCTCCTTTCCATATTTTTCCTCTTAATCTTTCTCTGATGTTTTCCCCTGTGTATTTCCACTGCTCCCCCTGTGTTGCATTTGTGCCACCAGCCTTTCCTTTTTAATCTTATTTATCAGCTTTTTCCATCTCCTACTTTTCAATCCTCCTTCCTTTATTTTCTTATTTTGCCTTTTATCATCTTTTTTTCTTTCTTCCTTCTTCTCACGAACTTCCAAACTTGTCCTTCGTTTTCTTCCTCGATCTCACTTTCTAACCTCATTATGAATTCTTTCTTTACCCTTTCTGCATTCTTTTCTTTAAATTTCTTCCTAGTTTTCTTAATTCTTCAATTGCCATTTTCTTTTCCCCTCTCCTCATTTCTATCTTTGCTTTCTGGCACTCGTTTCACCATTCATTTTGTTTCTCCAAATTTCCTGTTCTCACTCTATACTTCTCTTTCTGTTGCTTCCTCTATTTCTTTTATTATCTTGTTTTTCTCCTCCTCTATTCCTCCTTCTGAATTTTGTTCTTTCTCCATCTTTTTCCTTTTGTATCTTTCTATATTTTCATCCATCCATACCTTCTCTCCACTCCTTTCTTTTTCTTCTGTATCATTTTCTTTCCCACCAAGGTCACTTCTAACGTTTGATAATCAGAGTCTACACTTTCCACAATTTTGAACTTTGTTAAGAGAAGAGACAATTTTAATATAGTAGATGAGATATAATCTATAGTTAATCGTTAAAAGAATGAAAAAAAGACAAAAGAGTACGGAAGGAAAAAATATAAACAGTAGAAAAGTATAAATTTTTAAAGAAGAAATAGAAGACAATAATGGTAGAAAAATTATTAAAAATACACGAAATATAACATTATATAGAGAAGAAGAAGTACCGTGTAAACCCATTTTGAATTAAAAACAAATTTTGTTCCCGATTTGATTAAAATTGTTGAATACACTAATATTCTGGTGTAGAATACAGAAATAAAGTCAGTTGCCATCGAAATTTTACTAGAGACTTAATACATTACGCCTGTTTAAAGTCTATTAAAAAAACGTAGTTAATGCAGCAATTTTGAGAAATGCGAAGAAACGGTTGGTACTACTGTGTTCTAGGCATTAATTTACATCGTATTCTGTTAAAAAAAGACACAAAATTTTTTGTCATTTTCATCAAAAAGAACAGTGTCTGTATAAATCGGGAAAAAATTTTGTTCCCTGATTTGAATGAAAATTGCTGATACATTAATATTCTGGTGAGAATACAGAAATAAAATCAGTTACCATCGAAATTTTACTGGGGAGTTATTACATTACGCCTGTATAAAATTTGGTAGGAAAAACTTTATTGGGAAAACGTATCAAAGCATTTTTGAGCAATATGCGAAGAGCAGTTGCCATTAAAAAAATTTAACGCTTGGTTTAATCGTGTTCCTGTTGTGAAGACAACATTTTTGTCATTTTGTCGGTCAAATAAGTCTTGCTGGGCAAATCTTAAATTTTGGTCCCACGAGGAAAATTGTTGAAATAACCCTATTATCACTTTGGTAGAATACAGAAACAAAATCACACATTTCGAAGCTTACATGGGAGTCATAACGCCTGTCGGTGTATTGGGAAAACTGTTGAAAGGACGTAATTGGCACATCAGCACATGTTGGTATTACAATTGAATTTCACACCCCAACGTCTGCTCTGTTGTAAGACACAATCATTTTTATCAAAAGAACAAAGTCTTATACCCAAGACTTTGTTCTTTGATGAAAAATGACAAAATTGTTGTGTCTTTTTTTAACAGAATACGATGTAAATTAAAGCGTTGAACACAGTAGTACCAACTGTTCTTCGCATTTCTCAAAATTGCTGTAATTAACCCACGTTTTTCCCAATCTTTTAGTTTTTTTCCCTACGACTTTAAACAGGCGTAATGTAATAACTCCCCCAGTAAAATTTCGATCTAAACTGACTTTATTTCTGTATTCTACACCAGAATATTAGTGTATTCAGCATTTATTCAAATCGGGACACAAAATTCTTTTTCCCGATTTTATACCCAAGACTTGGTCGATTTTTGATGAAAAATGACAAAAAATAAGTTGTGTCTTTTTTTTAACAGAATACGATGTAAATTAAAGCGTTGAACACAGTAGTACCAACTGTCTTCTTCGCATTTCACGAAATTGCTGCATGAATCTATTTTTCCCATAGAAGCTTTTTTCCCTAGCGATTTAAACAGGCTGTAGATGATAACTCCCCAGTGAGATCTCTCGATCTCAACTGACTTTTTATTTCTGTATTTTACACCAGCATATTAGTGTATTCATCAATTTTTATTCAAAAACGAGAACGCAAATTCTTTTCCCCGATTTGTACCCAAGACTTTGTTGCTTTGATAGAAATGACCAAAAATTTGTGGCCTTTTTTTTAACAGAATACATGTAAATTAAGAGCGTTGAACACAGGTAACTGAACCGTCTTCTGCATTTCAAAATTGGTGCATTATCCATGGTTTTTCCCAATACGAGTTTTTTCCCTACGACTTTAAACAGGCGTGACTGTAATGCATCCCAGTGTGAAAGTTCGATGACAACTGACTCTTATTTCGATGTATTCCACACCATAACATGTTGGTGTATTTCAGTACGTTTTGATTCAATTTATCGGGAACAAAATTTTTTCCCGATTTTATACCCAAGACTTTGTTCTTTGATGAAAATTGACAAAAATGTTGTGTCTTTTTTTAACAGATACGATGTAAATTAATGCGTAGAAACCCAGTATTACCAACCGTTTCTTCGCATTTCGTCAAAATTGCTGTATCCAACTGCGTTTTTTCCCAATAGAGTTTTTTCCTACGACTTTAAACAGGCGTAATGCAATAACTCCCCCAGTAAAATTTCGATTCAACTGACTTTATTTCTGTATTCTACACCACAATATTAGTGTATTCTGTAGTTCTTTCATTCAAATCGGGAACAAAAAATTCTTTTTCCCGATTTTTATACCCAAAGACTTGGTTCTTGTGATGAAAAAATGACATGTTAGTTTGTTGTGTCTTTTTTTTTTAACAGAATACAGTATGTAAATAAAAGCAGTTGAACACAGTAGAAATTAACTGTCTTTTCGCATTTCTCAAAATTGCTGGATTAACTATGTTTTTCCCTAATAGCAGTTTTTTTTTCCTACGATCTTAAACAGGCGTAATGTACATAACTCTCAGGCAAAATTTCGATCTCAACCGACTTTTATTTTCGTCATATCTTCACACATTCAGTAGTTATCGTTGCTTCAAAAAACAAAATTCTTTTCCCATTTTTGAAACAAGACACTTTGCCTGATGCAATAAACATAAGAAATGTTGTGTCTTTTTAACACAGTATCACTAAAGCTGTTGAAGATTCGGTAGTTTAACACTTTTTCTGACATAGTTCTTTATACCTTACTTATTCTTGTTAGGTTTAATGGGACACTTAAACAGCAATAATTTCGTCGACCTCGACTAACGACTTTGCATTTCCTTAGTTTCACACAGAATACTAATATTCAGCAGGAATGTTCTTTTCTCCCGCATTTTAGACTGTTATCTCCTGTTCTCATGAAAATGACAAAATGTTGTTTCTTTTTACAGAATACAATACACCAGCTGTTTAACCGAACTTATCCCGTATTGTCAACATTGCTATAACTACGTTTTTCTATCAGAGTTTTTTTCCTACGCCTGTATAAAAGTCGTAGGGAAAAAACTTCTATGGGGAAAACGTAGTTAATACAGCAATTTGAGAAATGCGAAGAGGACAGTTGGTACTACCTGTGTTCAACGCTTTAATTTACATCGTATTCTGTTAAAAAGACACAACATTTTTGTCATTTTTCATCAAAAGAACAAAGTCTTGTATAAAATCGGAAATAGAAAAATTTTGTTCCGATTTGAATGAAAATTGCTGAATACACTAATATTCTGGTGTAGAATACAGAAATAAAATCAGTTACCATCGAAATTTTACTGGGAGTTATTACTACGCCTGTATAAAGTTGTAGGGAAAAAAACTTCTATTGGGAAAAACGTAGTTAATACAGCAATTTTGAGAAATGCGAAGAGACAGTTGGTACTACTGTGTTCAACGCTTTAATTTACATCGTATTCTGTTAAAAAAAAGACACAACATTTTTTGTCATTTTTCATCAAAAGAACAGTCTTGTATAAAATCGGGAAAAAAAATTTTGTTCCCGATTTGAATGAAAATTGCTGAATACACTAATATTCTGGTGTAGAATACAGAAATAAAATCAGTTACCATCGAAATTTTACTGGGGAGTTATTACATTACGCCTGTATAAAGTTGTAGGGAAAAAAACTTCTATTGGGAAAAACGTAGTTAATACAGCAATTTTGAGAAATGCGAAGAGACAGTTTGGTCACTGTGTTCAACGCTTTAATTTACATCGTATTCTGTTAAAAAGACACAACATGTTTTGTCATTTTTCATCAAAAGAACAAAGTCTTGGGTATAAAATCGGGAAAAAAAAATTTTGTTCCCGATTTGAATGAAAATTGCTGAATACACTAATATTCTGGTGTAGAATACAGAAATAAAGTCAGTTGATCGAAATTTTACTGAGAGTTATTACATTACGCCTGTTTAAAGTCGTAGGAAAAAACTTTATTGGGAAAACGTAGTTAATACAGCAATTTTGAGAAATGCGAAGAGACAGTTGGTACTACTGTGTTCAACGCTTTAATTTACATCGTATTCTGTTAAAAAAAAGACACAACATTTTTTGTCATTTTTCATCAAAAGAACAAAGTCTTGGGTATAAAATCGGGAAAAAAAAAATTTTGTTCCCGATTTGAATGAAAATTGCTGAATACACTAATATTCTGGTGTAGAATACAGAAATAAAGTCAGTTGAGATCGAAATTTTACTGGGGAGTTATTACATTACGCCTGTTTAAAGTCGTAGGGAAAAAAACTTCTATTGGGAAAAACGTAGTTAATACAGCAATTTTGAGAAATGCGAAGAGACAGTTGGTACTACTGTGTTCAACGCTTTAATTTACATCGTATTCTGTTAAAAAAAAGACACAACATTTTTTGTCATTTTTCATCAAAAGAACAAAGTCTTGGGTATAAAATCGGGAAAAAAAAAATTTTGTTCCCGATTTGAATGAAAATTGCTGAATACACTAATATTCTGGTGTAGAATACAGAAATAAAATCAGTTACCATCGAAATTTTACTGGGAGTTAATACATTACGCCTGTTTAAAGTCAGGGAAAAAACTTCTTATTGGGAAAACGTAGTTGAATGAATCTTATTTATTTTGTCTTTAATACAAATAACAAAGAATTCGGTTTTCTATACAAATATAAAACTAAACCATATACTACCAAACTAAAAACACACATACTACTAAACTAACAATATTATTTCACAAAATTAACTCTCCTATCTCTTCTTTTCTAAACATCTTTCATCTTCTTTCCTTAACAAAATCTTCTCCTTCATCTTTATCCTTTATCTTCATTATCTTTCTTTCCTCTCGTCCATCATTTTTTTCTCTCCATCACTCCCTCCTTTCTCTCACCCAATAGCACCCACCACTTCGTTTCCTCTTCTCTTAACTCACTACATCCTTTTTTCATGTGCATTATGCTTTCCTATCCATCCCCACACAATCTACATATCCTCTCTTCATCCTCCAACCAGTATTTATTCTCCCTTTCTTCATTTCCTGTTCTAAACCTTGCTATCATTTTTTTCTTTCAGCGATTTCCTCCATTATATATTTTGGCACCCTTCCCGTTATTAATTGTCCATATTTCTCGTTGTATTTTCCTTCTTCTTGCTCTTCT
Source organism: Abscondita cerata (assembly GCA_030710515.1). Lineage (NCBI taxonomy): Eukaryota > Metazoa > Arthropoda > Insecta > Coleoptera > Lampyridae > Abscondita > Abscondita cerata. Next base: position 248,046 of record JALBCR010000862.1, on the reverse strand, counting down.
TTCTTGCATTTGCGTGTCTATATCTCTCGTTATTATTTCCTTTTCCATAATCTTCCTTCTTATCTCAAACTTCTTATCTCCTCTCTCGCATATATACACCTTTCATAATATTTTTTCCTTTCATCTCCCCGTAACTAATTTTCTGTGCCTCCACTTTTTTCCAACATTCATATAAAAGTTCATTGTTCTTCCTGTTTTCCATCCTTTCTTCGAATCTTAATACTCTGTTTCCAGTTTCTATCCGTATTTTTCTAATTTCATTTCTTCTTCCACTATATAACCTTATCCAGCCCTAACGTCCACTTCCAATATTTCTCCTGTGTCCTTTCTAATAGTTCCCATTCCTTCCATCCCCAAATCTCTGCTCCATATAACATCACACTTTTCACTATTTTGTAGAAAATCCATCGTCTTTTCTCTAAATCCTTCCCAAATGTCCTTTCACCTATACTCCAAACTTGTCCTACTATTTTGTTTCCTTTCTGTCCGAGTTCTCTTATATGGTCTTCATCTTTATTATCATACCTAATGTTATAACCTAGGTACCTGTAATTGTCCACTTTCTCATTTCTTTCTCTCTCCACCACCATTTCTCTTCTTTCCGTCTTCCCTTTCTCTTTTTAAATTCAATTATTTTTGTTTTTTCAACATTTGCCTGTAGCTTCTTTCCTCAAGTATCTTTTTAAAACCTTAATCACCCTTCTCATTTCTTCTCCATTCTTCGCTACTGTCAGCTACTTCAGCGTACGCCAGCACCCATACCTTTTTCTTCCTATTACTACCCTCCCACCTGATGCTTCTCTAGTTCTTCCTCCAAATCTCTATATATATTGAGAACAGACTGGGGCTTAATGGGCATCCCTGTTTTAATCCTTTTTCGTCCAAAATTCTCGTCCCAACTTTCTGCCTACCCTTGTTCTACATTTTGTTTCCTCATATATTTCCTCAATTACATCCTTAATTTCTACATTTATCCCTATTTTCTCCATAATTTTCCATAGTAGCCCTCTATCCACATTATCTAACGCTGCTTTGATGTCAATAAACATTCCATACATTCTCCCTCCTTTTTCGAAATTTCTTTATTGATCATGTGCTTTAGAATGTATATATTATCTATTGTCCCTCTTCCTTTTCTGAATCCGGCTTGCCAGTCCGGGATAATTCTTTTCTCTTCTATTTCCTTTTCTAATCTTGCCCTCGTTATTTCTGCATAAACCTTATATCCCACATTTGTCAGTTTTCGCCTCGTTTTTTTCTCCTCCCTTGTATACAGGACATATTATGGCCTCTTTCCATTTATTTGAAATTCCTTCTCCTTCCCATATACTTTCATATATTCTTCTTAAGTGCTCCTCATTTTTTCTCTCAGTGTATCTCCATTGTCCTCCTTGTGTTCCATCCGTCCCTTCTGCCTTTCCTTTTTTCATTTTCTGTATTGCTCTATCCATTTCTTCTTTAGTTATCCCCATTCTCTGTTCCTTGCTTCCTTGCTTCTCTCTCCTTGTCTATTACTTTTTCTTCCTTACCTCCTAACAGATTAATACAGTGGTCTTCCCATTTTTCTGCATCTATCTTTACTCCCGTCCTTTTTTTGCGTTCTACTTCTGTTTATAAATTCCCATGCTTGTCCTTCATTTTTTATTTCTTCTATCCTTTTCTCTAACTGTTCCTTATATTCTTATTTTCTTTTTACATTTTTCTTAAAATTTTGTTTTATTTTTTATATTCCTCTATCTCTATCTTCCCTTTTTTCCATTTCCTTCTTCTTTTTCTCATTTCCCTTTTCTCCTTCTCGCACTCTGCATTCCACCATTCCTTGCCTTTTCCTGTTTTTTTTCTTATTCTGTATTTTCTCTTTTCTGCTGCCGAATCCATTTTTCTATTATCCTTTCTATATCTTCATTTACATCTCCTGTTTTTTCCGTTTCTTCCTCCATTTTCTCTTTATACCTTTTTATAACTTCTTCTGTCCATATTTTCTTTCTCTCCACTCCTCCCCATCTTCCATGCCCTTCACATTCCCTTCCTCTTCTAATATCACTTCTAATGGTTGGTGATCTGACTCCACCTCTTCACCAATTTTAACATTTCAATGTCCTCTTTTACTTTTTTCATTAATTATCACATAGTTCAATTACTGATTGCTCTTTTTCACTCTCCCCTCCCCCTTTCTCCATATTTCCATTTAGAATTGTCCATCCTCCTTCTTCACATATTTCTAACAATTTTCTTCCTTGTCCATTTATTTTTTTGTCCATTTCTTTTTTTTTCCATTTTCTTCTCCGTTGACTATCATTCCTCCTTCCTATCCCTCCCCTAACACTTTTTCTATATTTTCCTTTGTTTCTTCCATTTCTTTTCCATACACCGTAATAATTACATATTTCTCTCCTTCCTCAGTAATTATCTGTCTTTTACAACCCCTTGCTTTTCCTGCCCTTCTTTCCTCACTTTTCCACTCATTTTAACCCCCGTGATTATACCCCTTCTTGCCCTACCCTTCTTTTCAGACCTCTCCGCAAATTGCACTTTCCATTCGTACCCTTCCGGCAATCTTTTACTCCATGTACCCCAGTCCTTCTCTTCTAACCATGTCTCTACTAGCCCAATCATCCCAAACTTTTACAAAATCCCAAAACTCTCCCCCTTTATTTTTTTACCTCGCAAATTTAATTTTCCTTCCCTCCTTCTTCTCCTTTTTCTTTTCTTCCCTTCCCCATTTACCCCCCTTCACCTTTAGTTTTTGGACACCACTTAACTAGTTTTCCTTCTTCCTCCTCCCATCTTCTTTGTTCACCTTCCACCCACAGTTTCAAATACCCCACTTTTACCCTCCTCCCTTCCTTTTCCAGCTTTCTTGCTTCTGTCCTGATGTATCCTTGCATCTCCCTTTCTTTCTTCGTCATATCTTCATCAATGTATATCCTCGTCCCTCTCAATTTCTTTTAGTTTCTTAAAATATTTATTTTCTCTTCTACACTTCTTGCCTTTATTAACACAATCCCTATCTTTATCTCTATCGCTTCTTCTATCTTTTCTTCCAGTCCCATCTTGCTTCTCAACATGTCCTCCACCTGGTTATTTATTTCCCTCTTTCCTCCTTGTACCTCCAATCCTTTTATCACTAAATTCTTTTTCTTGTATCCCTTTACGTTTTTTCCATTCTCTTCTCTAGACTATCTATTATATCCTCCATTTTCTTAAATTTTTCTTCCCATCTGTCATTCATCCTATTTAATTCTTTCTTGATTCTTTGTTCGCATTTTCTTGCTCTGCTTTTATGCTTCTTATTTCTTATAACATCTCTTCGCATAACTCTCTTATTCCTCTTTGTTCCTTTTCTTCTTCGTCAACACTAGCTCTACTTCCTTCCGAATTATTTCCTCATTTTTTCGGCGATCTGCCCATTCTTTGCGATTTTCGAAATATTTGATATAATTCCTCTTCTTTCCGTCTTTTCTCGTCTTTTCATATCACTATCACTGCAAGTGCACTAAAACTGAATATTAAAACTGTACTTAACCATTTATCACCTAATCACATATTATCACAAAACACTACTAATTTCAGAGCTAATTACAAACACGTCTTGTCGTACCGAACGCATACAACCGAAAACATAGTTAATGCAGCAATTTTGAGAAATGCGAAGAAACGGTTGGTACTACTGTGTTCTACACATTCATTTTCATTGTATTCTGTTCAAAAAAGCGACACAATGGTGGGAACAGTAATTTTAGAAATACTCACCCGGTTAACCTTATACTTTGTAATTGCGGTTTTATTTTGTTGTTCCTGGCGTTACTCTTTTTCTCTATTAGTTTACTTCATTAGTTTGTTCTTTATAATACGTAATTTATAGTTTAATTTAATAGTATTTATTAGTAATTAGGTTATTGTTATCCCGCTGCGTATTTCTAAAATTACTGTCACCGCCAGCTGATTTTCTGCGCATGTATTTGTAGTTTAAAAATTAATATCATCACTCCTGAAGCGTCCCAAACGAACGAAACAGTTGTCGAGTGATTCTTGGTGTTTGTTTATAAAAAAAAATATGCTATTTGAAAATGTAATATTGATACTAGATGAAAGATAAAAGTTCAGAATTAGTGAATATGGCAACGATTTCTCTTATAGGTGTATATTGAAAAACCAATCACCTTTTATTGATCTATTTTAATATAACCCTTGTACTTCAAAATCAAAATCAAATTTATTTGTCTTTTTAAAATAACAAAGTGATTCGGTTCTTTCACAAACTTTTAAACTTAAAACTAAATACGAAATTAAACTAAAAACATTAACAATCATTTTCTTTTTATCCATATTTGATTCCATCCATTAATTAATCGTTGTATTTGTCGTTATATCTTCCTTTGTCTAATCTTCGTTCTTCTCTCCTGCATCTGGTTATATTTGTCTTTTTTTTTTTATCTCTTCTTTCATCTTTCTTCCTTCACCTCTTAGCTTTTTTATTTTTTTTCTTGCGTATCCTCCTCTTTGATTCTTTACCTTATTTGACTTTTTGTTCCTCTAACTCTTTCTAACATATGTACAGCATTTTATTCTCTTTTCTGTTTTCCATCTTTTATTCCCTCTCTTCTCTAAGCTTTTAGTATTTTACTTTTCCTCTCCTCCATCACTTTCCTCCTCTCCAACACTTCCCTCATCCATTGTTTTCCTTCCCCTTTCTCTCCTAGTAGTAACTTCCATTCTTTTTCCTCGTGTCTTGTTTCTCTGCATCCCTCTTTCATATGTATTATATTTTCCCATTCATCCCCACACAACCTGCATAATCTCTCCTCATCACTCATCCAATATTTATTTTCATTTTCTTCATTACCCATTCTGAACCTTGCAATCATTCTTATTTTATTCATTCCTTTTCCTTCTGTTATGTACTTTGGTGTCTTGTCTGTCATTATTTTTATGTATTTCTCGTTATATTTTCTTTCCTTTATTTTTGCCCTTCTTTCCTGCTTCTGAGTATCTTTATCTCTTGCAATTATTTCCTCTTCCATCTTTCCCCCCTACTTTTAATCTCTTTGTCTCTTCTCTCGCGTATCCCACTCTTTCATAGTATTTTCTTTTTCTTCTTCCCCATATTGTACCTTCTGTGCCTCGATCTCTTTCCAAGATTCATATAGTATTTCATTTTCCTTCCTACTTCCCATTTTTTCTTCATACCTTACTGCAATTCTTCCTGCTTGTATCCTTATTTTTCTATTTCTAGCTCTTCTTCCACTATATACCCCGGTGTCTCCTTCTCTAGTCCTAACGTCCACCTCCAGTATTTCTCCTGTATCTTCTCCAGCTCTTGCCATTCCCTCCAACCCCAAATCTCCGCTCCATACAGTACCACACTTCTTACCAACTTTTTCCTTTCTCTATATCTTTACCAAATATCCTTTTCCCCTAACCCCCATACTTGTCCTACTATTCTATTTCCTTTCATTTTCGTCTCTTTTATATGGTCTCCATCTTTGTTATCGTATCTGATGTTGTAACCTAAGTATCTATACTTGTTTACTCTCTCTACCCCTCCCCCAAAACCATTTCACTTCCTTTCTTCTTCCTTTTTTTTTTTTAAATTCAATAATTTTTGTTTATCCGACATTTGTTGCTAGTTTTTTCTTTTCCAGGTATTTCTTCATAATTTTAACTACTCCTATCATCTCTTCTTCATTTCTCGCTATTGCCACAATGTCATCCGCGTATGCTAAAACCCATATCTTTTCCTTCCTACTACTATTCCTCCTACTTGATTTTTTCCATTTCCTCCTCAAGATCACTAATGTATATCGAGAATAAGATTGGGCTTAGCGGACATCCCTGTTTTAGTCCTTTTTCCATCCTAAATTCTCTACCTAGCTTCCTCCCTACCCTCGTTCTACACCTTGTTTCTTCGTATATTTCCTCTATTTCATTTTTTATATCTTTGTTTATTCCTACCTCCTCCATCCTTTTCCATAATTTCCTAAATCCTGCTTGCCAATCCGTTATTATATTCTTTTCTTCTATTTCTTTTTCCAATTTTTTCTAACTATTTCCGCATATATCTTAGCCCGCATTCATTATACTCACTCCTCTATAGTTGTACGCTTTCTTCCTATCTCCCCCCTTGTAAATTGGGCATATTATTGCCTCTCTCCATTTTTCTGGAAACCCTTCTCCTTTCCATATTCTCTCGAATACTTCTCTTACTTTTTCTCATTCCTTCTCCGATGTACCTCCATTGGTCTCCTTGTATTCCATCCGTCCCTTCTGCTTTTCCTTTTTACTTTATTTATTGCTCTCTCCATTTCTTCTTTTCCTATTCCACCCTCTCTGTGTCTTATCCTTTTTTTCCAACTTCTTCATTTCTTGCTTTTTTTACTCTCTCCTACTAACTTCTTACAGTGTTCTTCCCATTTTTCCTCATCTATATTTGCTTCCATCCTTCCTCCTTTTTCTTCTTTTTATTAATGAATTCCCATACCTGTCCTTCATTTTAAATTTCTCTAATCTTTATCTCGTTTTGTTTTTTATGTTCTTTTTATTTTTTGCACATATTCCCTTAAAATTTACTTTTAACCTTTTGTATTCATCTATCTCTATCTTTCCTTTTTTCCATTTCCTTCTTCCTTTTCTTAATTCTTTTTCCCCTTCTCGCCTTCTCCGTTCCACCAATCTTTTCTTTTCCCTCATTCTTGTTTTCTTAATTTATACTTTCTCTTCTCTGTTGCCATTTCCATCCTGGTTGTAATTCTCTCCATCTCTTCCTCCACCTCTCCTTTAGCATTTACTTCCCTTTTCCATTTCCTCTTTATATCTTTTTATACTCTCTTCAGTCCATACTTTCTTTTCTCTCCATACCTCTTCTTGTTCTTGTACATCTTTCTCTCCCTCTTCCATCATGACTACTTCTAGCGGCTGATGGTCCGATTCTATCTCCTCTCCTATTCTTAGTGTTTCTATGTTATCCTTACTTTTTTCGTTTATAATCACATAATCTATTACTGACTGACCTCTTTATCCTACATATGTAAATTCCCCTTTTCCTTCTTCTTCCAAATTTCCGTTCATTATTGTCGAACCTCTTTCTTCACATAGTTCTATCAATATTTTTCCTTGTCCGTTTATTTTCTTATCCATTGATATCCTATTTCTTATCTCTCCATTTACCATTATTCCTCCCTCCTCTCCTATCCTAGCATTCAAATCTCCTCCTATAATCAACTTGCTTTCATCCCTTTCTTCTATTGCCTTTTCTGTATTTGCTTTTGTTGTGTCCATTTTCTTTCATATATCGTAAAAATATTATACTTTTTTCCCTTTTCCGTCTTTACTCTAATTTTAATCATCCCTCTACATTATCTTCTTCTATTTCCTTTTCTATTTCCCATTCTTTTCTTACCCCCACTATTAGTCCTCCTTTCGCCCTTCCCTTCCTCTCTTTTCTTTTTGCATACTGAATTTCCCATACATATTCTTTCGGCATCTTATCTTTCCATGTACTCCATTCTTTTTCCTCCATTCAAGTTTCTACTAAACCTACCATTTTAAAACCCTTTATATAGTTCCAAAATCTACACCTTTGTTTTTTATCCCCGCAATATTCCAAAATAAGATCTTATTTTTCTCTTTGTTTTTACCCCCACCCTTTTTCTCCCTTTTTTTTTTTCTTTGCCCTCCCCTCCTTCTCAATTTTAGTTTTTGGTGTCCATTTTCTTATCCTCCCTTCGTTCTCCACCCATCTTCTTTCTTCTCCCTCCACCCATATTTTCCTGTATCCAATTTTCACTCTCAAACCCTCTTCCTCCATTTTTTGCTTCCATTCTTATCTTCATCTGTATTTCTCTCTCCCTCTTTGTCCTATCTTCGTCTATTAATATTTTGGTACCTTTCATTCTACTTTTGTTCTTTAGTATCTCTATTTTGTCCTCCAAACTCGACATTTTTATAATCACTATACCTTTTCTTATCTCCACGGCTTCTTCTATTTTCTTTTCCAATCCTAGATTCTTCTTTATCAGCTCCTCCATTTCTTGTTTTATTTCATTTTTTCCTCCTTTATTTCCATCCCTTTACTACTAAATTTTTCTTCTTCTCTTTTTTTTCCTAGAGTTCTCTACCCCATCACACTTCTCCTCCAAGTATTTGAACTTTACCTCAAACTTCTCGCTCATTCTTTTTATTTTCTCTTTTATCTCTTTCATTTCCTCATTATTCTTCTGTGGCACCAATTTCATTTCCTTAATTTCTTTTAACATTTCTTTCCATATCATTTTCATTTCGTCATGGTCTTCTTTTGTTTTGCTACTTCTCTAAACCCTCCCTTTTCTTCTCTCTTCTCCTCCTCTTTCCCTGGTGATCTTACTATTTTTTTACTTCTTCTAAATAACCTATACAATTCTTCTTCCTGTCTTCTTTTCTTGTGTCTGTATTCGACCCTTCCGATTCCGACATTTTGATAAATTATATAATGATATCTTTTAGACTTAATAAACTATGCTTTAAATACAAAAATTCACACCTTTCTTTTCAAACTGCTTCGAATTTCTCAGTGTAATTGACTATTTGTTATTGAACGATCACTTAACTAATTACTATCTATTTCGTACACCATTAAACAAAGTTTATCGTTTTAGAATGTCAGAAACGTTAAAAACAACGATAACTTAAATACAGTTCTTTATCACTTTCTGTTTATGTGCGTTATTCCCTATCACTACTTATCACTATCAAACACGTTGTTGTCTATTTCCTATCGTAATTCCCGATAGATTCTGTCTCATTAAAACTAAACTAAATCGTCTATTACTTATTTATAATTATTTATAGTTATTTTACACTTCTATCCCACGAGGAATTATAATCACTTCCTTTCTTCGTGAACGCATACAACCGAATCCATAACCCTTGTACTTAAGGTTCATTTTTTCTTCTACCATTTTGCGAAGTACCGAATTTTGAATTGAGCGGTTGGTTTGTGACGTCACACAACACGGATCCATTAAGTTTCGCGCGCAAGTATAACGTATTTTGACGCACTCTATGTAATTGGCGTTGAACCACAGCATATTATAAACTTCTATACTATACTAATTATATAAATGGCCATGCTTTGGTAGGGAAATTATATAAACCAACGCACGAGGACCGAACCACTAACAAACATTAATAATTTAAACGTTACTTAAAAAACACGGTTCGAAATCACCATTGAGTGAAATCACGTAAATGTATAACGACTCTACGTTAACCGTTCGAGAGATACCCTGCTGAGCATTTATTATGCTGTGGGTTGCGTAATGATAGTTCACATATTTTCCGATGAAGGCGCTGGTGTTGTTTGTGTAATGTTTCGAATTGAAATCTTGAAATGTTAACGGACGTCGCCGAATAACATGGAACAGTTTAATTACGACGCCCCTCATTTTTGTGATTTTTTAAACCTTGACGACACCGGAGACGACGTCGAGTCATACTTCGGTAAGTACACTTACGTTACAAGTTTACATTTTAATTCTAGTTTTGTAGATAACATTGAACTCGATGACCTGCCATTGGAACACGCTAATTACATTAATAATTCCGAATCGGAGCCTTCGCCTTCCTCAGGTAGTTTTGTAGAATCATCCGTTACTAATTCGCTATCGTCAAATATCGATAATCTAACAATCAACGGTGGTTCGAACACTTCTAGGTATTAGTTCGATGCGATTTGCTACGATTAAGTGCATCGTGTACGTTTTTCAGGAGGATCAAACAAGTTCCTTTAAGGACTAAGGCGAAACGTAGATCGAGATCTTTACAATCAAGCGATGCACGACGTTATGTTAGCATGGCCGAGGCGATACATAAATTCCATTTCAAAACGCCCGAACGGTTTCACTCGAAACTATCCAAATCGAAACGGGATTGAACAAACATCGCAAATTTATGGCACCGACCGTTGCTTTATCGCCTTGTTTGAAAACGAAGACGCGTAGTCGTCCGACTATGGTGTTGTCGCGAGGAACGGGAGCTCCAAGAGTTGCAGAGGTAGGTAATTCAAGACGATGTTACTCATTTTATTTTGTTTTTATATTTACAGCAGAGTACAAATTAAGCCTCAACCTTTGAACCGCGCGATTTTAATTGCTCCAAGCAAACCAACGCTGATCTTGAAGAAGTCGATTACGGAACCGAAACCTTTTAATTTAACGCAAATGCCAGCTAAAAAACAATCTTCCACGGAAACGCTCGTTCACCAGTTTCGCGCGCGTCCAGTTCCAAAATCGGTCAAAGAAATCGCGAAATCGACGCCAATCGTTCGTCCACCACGAACACCTCTACCAAAACCAATGGTCGCGTCAACCCCTCGCGCTACGACGCCGGCAGTGTTCAAACCGTTTAGCTTTCTCGAACGTGATCAAAATAAAAAACAAACTCGTTCGACAAACGAATCTTCGAACCATCGGGAATTTCGTGCCAAACCGCTACCGAAGATGTACGCTTCGGGCGACAGGTCGTGTATAAAATCGTCGAACGAGACCCTCGACGTCCAGCCGTGTTTTAAAGCGAGACCCGCGAACGTTCTGCACACGAAACCGTTCGTTCCGAAAACGCAAGGTAAGTTCACCGAAATCGTCGAATTTGATCTTCAATCGGAAGCGCGTGGAAGACAGCGCGAGGCTTACGGCCAGAAGATGGCGGAAGGTTGGAACAAATCGACGCGTTTCGGGAGAAGGTAGAAGAAGATCGGCAGAGACGGGAACGCGAAGAGGTTGCGAAACTTAGAAAACAAGCGGAACACGTGGCTCAACCGATCAGAAAGTACAAAATGGTGGGCAAGGTTGAAGCGAAACCATTAACCGTGCCTGTCACTCCAAAATTTTGTCGTTTAAAACAATCGAACAAAGAAAATGCGTCTCCTTGATTTTTTTTAATTAAATAATTTAAGTCTAGAAGAGTGAAATTGCCTCCTTAGCTTTATTATTAGAGAGTATAATGTTTGTAAAATTAAAATTAAATTGATCTTCATTTATAATATGAGTATTTCTATCAATTTTCTATTTTATTTCAATTTTGTTATTAATATAATAAAAAATGTTGCAAAGTTTCAATTTCGTAGCACTAACTTCATAGTTTATATCCGTTTGTTAATTTTTCGTAGCAGTTTTTTTAATTAAAAAAGTAAAATGGATTGTTGTCTAATCTCTGTTATGTCATAATATAAACTTTCTTGTTTCGTAGCGTCTTGCTTAGGTCTCCGTAGCAGCTTTTGAAAACAAATACGAAAAGTTTTCATTTAATCAAAAACTATGTACTGAATCAGATTTAATTATACACCAATATTGGTGTTTTTAACTTAATGAAAACACCTCCAGAAGTTTCAATTTCGTAGCACTAACTTTATAGTTTATATCCGTTTGTTAAATTTCGTAGCTGTCATAATATAAACTTTTTGTTTGGTAGCATCTTGATTAAGTCTTCGTAGCAGTTTTTTAATTAAAAAGTAAAATGGATTGTTGTCTAATCTCTGTTATGTCATAATATAAACTTTCTTGTTTCGTAGCCTCTCACCCTCCCTCCCCCCCCCCCCCCCTCCCCCCCTTCCCCTCCTCAACCACCCTTCCTTCCCCCCCCCTTTCCCCCCCCCCTACCCCCCCCCCTTCACCCCCCTCCCCTCTTCCCCCCCTTTTCCCCCCCCCCCCCCTTCCCCCCTCCCCCCTTCCCCCCTTTTTCTTTTTTCCCCCCCCCCCCTGCTTAGGTCTCCGTAGCAGCTTTTTGAAAACAAATACGAAAAGTTTTCATTTAATCAAAAACTATGTACTGAATCAGATTTATTTATACACCAATATTGGTGTTTTTAACTTAATGAAAACACCTCCAGAAGTTTCAATTTCGTAGCACTAACTTCAAAGTTTATATCCGTTTGTTAATTTTGGTAGCTGTCATAATATAAACTTTTTTGTTTGGTAGCATCTTGATTAAGTCTTCGTAGCAGTTTTTTTTAATTAAAAAAGTAAAATGGATTGTTGTCTAATCTCTGTTATGTCATAATATAAACTTTCTTGTTTCGTAGCGTCTTGTTTAGGTCTCCGTAGCAGCGTTTTTGAAAAAAATACGAAAAGTTTACATTTAATCAAAAACTATGTACTGAATCAGATTTATTTATACACCAATATTGGTGTTTTTAACTTATTGAAAACACCTCCAGAAGTTTCAAATTCGTAGCACTAACTTCATAGTTTATATCCGTTTGTTAATTTTCGTAGCTGTCATAATATAAACTTTCTTGTTTGGTAGCATCTTGATTAAGTCTTCGTAGCAGTTTTTTTAATTAAAAAAGTAAAATGGATTGTTGTCTAATCTCTGTTATGTCATAATATAAACTTTCTTGTTTCGTAACGTCTTGCTTAGGTCTCCGTAGCAGCTTTTTGAAAACAAATACGAAAAGTTTTCATTTAAACTGAATCAGATTTATTTATACACCAATATTGGTGTTTTTAACTTAATGAAAACACCTCCAGAAGTTTCAATTTCGTAGCACTAACTTCATAGTTTATATCCGTTTGTTAATTTTCGTAGCTGTCATAATATAAACTTTCTTGTTTGGTAGCATCTTGATTAAGTCTTCGTAGCAGTTTTTTAATTAAAAAGTAAAATGGATTGTTGTCTAATCTCTGTTATGTCATAATATAAACTTTCTTGTTTCGTAGCGTCTTGCTTAGGTCTCCGTAGCAGCTTTTTGAAAACAAATACGAAAAGTTTTCATTTAAACTGAATCAGATTTATTTATACACCAATATTGGTGTTTTTAACTTAATGAAAACACCTCCAGAAGTTTCAATTTCGTAGCACTAACTTCATAGTTTATATCCGTTTGTTAATTTTCGTAGCTGTCATAATATAAACGTTTTTGTATGGTAGCATCTTGATTAAGTCTTCGTAGCAGTTTTTTTTAATTAAAAAGTAAAATGGATTGTTGTCTAATCTCTGTTATGTCATAATATAAACTTTCTTGTTTCGTAGCGTCTTGCTTAGGTCTCCGTAGCAGCTTTTGAAAACAAATACGAAAAGTTTTCATTTAATCAAAAACTATGTACTGAATCAGATTTATTTATACACCAATATTGGTGTTTTTAACTTAATGAAAACACCTCCAAAAGTTTCAATTTCGTAGCACTAACTTCATAGTTTATATCCGTTTGTTAATTTTCGTAGCTGTCATAATATAAACTTTTTTGTTTGGTAGCATCTTGATTAAGTCTTCGTAGCAGTTTTTTTTAATTAAAAAAGTAAAATGGATTGTTGTCTAATCTCTGTTATGTCATAATATAAACTTTCTTGTTTCGTAACGTCTTGCTTAGGTCTCCGTAGCAGCTTTTTGAAAACAAATACGAAAAGTTTTCATTTAAACTGAATCAGATTTATTTATACACCAATATTGGTGTTTTTTAACTTAATGAAAACACCTCCAGAAGTTTCAATTTCGTAACACTAACTTCATAGTTTATATCCGTGTGTTAATTTTCGTAGCTGTCATAATATAAACGTTTTTGTACGGTAGCATCTTGATTAAGTCTTCGTAGCAGTTTTTTTAATTAAAAAGTAAAATGGATTGTTGTCTAATCTCTGTTATGTCATAATATAAACTTTCTTGTTTCGTAGCGTCTTGCTTAGGTCTCCGTAGCAGCTTTTGAAAACAAATACGAAAAGTTTACATTTAATCAAAAACTATGTACTGAATCAGATTTATTTATACACCAATATTGGTGTTTTTAACTTAATGAAAACACCTCCAGAAGTTTCAATTTCGTAGCACTAACTTCATAGTTTATATCCGTTTGTTAATTTTCGTAGCTGTCATAATATAAACTTTTTTGTTTGGTAGCATCTTGATTAAGTCTTCGTAGCAGTTTTTTTAATTAAAAAAGTAAAATGGATTGTTGTCTAATCTCTGTTATGTCATAATATAAACTTTCTTGTTTCGTAGCGTCTTGCTTAGGTCTCCGTAGCAGCTTTTTGAAAACAAATACGTAAAGTTTTCATTTAATCAAAAACTATGTACTGAATCAGATTTATTTATACACCAATATTGGTGTTTTTAACTTAATGAAAACACCTCCAGAAGTTTCAATTTCGTAGCACTAACTTCATAGTTTATATCCGTTTGTTAATTTTGGTAGCTGTCATAATATAAACTTTTTGTTTGGTAGCATCTTGATTAAGTCTTCGTAGCAGTTTTTTAATTAAAAAAGTAAAATGGATTGTTGTCTAATCTCTGTTATGTCATAATATAAACTTTCTTGTTTCGTAGCGTCTTGTTTAGGTCTCCGTAGCAGCGTTTTGAAAAAAATACGAAAAGTTTACATTTAATCAAAAACTATGTACTGAATCAGATTTATTTATACACCAATATTGGTGTTTTTAACTTATTGAAAACACCTCCAGAAGTTTCAAATTCGTAGCACTAACTTCATAGTTTATGTCCGTTTGTTAATTTTCGTAGCTGTCATAATATAAACTTTCTTGTTTGGTAGCATCTTGATTAAGTATTCGTAGCAGTTTTTTTTAATTAAAAAAGTAAAATGGATTGTTGTCTAATCTCTGTTATGTCATAATATAAACTTTCTTGTTTCGTAACGTCTTGCTTAGGTCTCCGTAGCAGCTTTTGAAAACAAATACGAAAAGTTTTCATTTAAACTGAATCAGATTTATTTATACACCAATATTGGTGTTTTTAACTTAATGAAAACACCTCCAGAAGTTTCAATTTCGTAGCACTAACTTCATAGTTTATATCAGTTTGTTAATTTTCGTAGCTGTCATAATATAAACTTTCTTGTTTGGTAGCATCTTGATTAAGTCTTCGTAGCAGTTTTTTTTAATTAAAAAAGTAAAATGGATTGTTGTCTAATCTCTGTTATGTCATAATATAAACTTTCTTGTTTCGTAGCGTCTTGCTTAGGTCTCCGTAGCAGCTTTTTGAAAACAAATACGAAAAGTTTTCATTTAAACTGAATCAGATTTATTTATACACCAATATTGGTGTTTTTAACTTAATGAAAACACCTCCAGAAGTTTCAATTTCGTAGCACTAACTTCATAGTTTATATCCGTTTGTTAATTTTCGTAGCTGTCATAATATAAACTTTCTTGTTTGGTAGCATCTTGATTAAGTCTTCGTAGCAGTTTTTTTTAATTAAAAAAGTAAAATGGATTGTTGTCTAATCTCTGTTATGTCATAATATAAACTTTCTTGTTTCGTAGCGTCTTGCTTAGGTCTCCGTAGCAGCTTTTTGAAAACAAATACGAAAAGTTTTCATTTAATCAAAAACTATGTACTGAATCAGATTTATTTATACACCAATATTGGTGTTTTTAACTTAATGAAAACACCTCCAAAAGTTTCAATTTCGTAGCACTAACTTCATAGTTTATATCCGTTTGTTAATTTTCGTAGCTGTCATAATATAAACTTTTTTGTTTGGTAGCATCTTGATTAAGTCTTCGTAGCAGTTTTTTTTAATTAAAAAAGTAAAATGGATTGTTGTCTAATCTCTGTTATGTCATAATATAAACTTTCTTGTTTCGTAACGTCTTGCTTAGGTCTCCGTAGCAGCTTTTGAAAACAAATACGAAAAGTTTTCATTTAAACTGAATCAGATTTATTTATACACCAATATTGGTGTTTTTAACTTAATGAAAACACCTCCAGAAGTTTCAATTTCGTAGCACTAACTTCATAGTTTATATCCGTGTGTTAATT
Source organism: Abscondita cerata (assembly GCA_030710515.1). Lineage (NCBI taxonomy): Eukaryota > Metazoa > Arthropoda > Insecta > Coleoptera > Lampyridae > Abscondita > Abscondita cerata. Next base: position 232,301 of record JALBCR010000862.1, on the reverse strand, counting down.
TTCGTAGCTGTCATAATATAAACGTTTTTGTACGGTAGCATCTTGATTAAGTCTTCGTAGCAGTTTTTTTTAATTAAAAAAGTAAAATGGATTGTTGTCTAATCTCTGTTATGTCATAATATAAACTTTCTTGTTTCGTAGCGTCTTGCTTAGGTCTCCGTAGCAGCTTTTTGAAAACAAATACGAAAAGTTTACATTTACTCAAAAACTATGTACTGAATCAGATTTATTTATACACCAATATTGGTGTTTTTAACTTAATGAAAACACCTCCAGAAGTTTCAATTTCGTAGCACTAACTTCATAGTTTATATCCGTTTGTTAATTTTCGTAGCTGTCATAATATAAACGTTTTTGTTTGGTAGCATCTTGATTAAGTCTTCGTAGCAGTTTTTTTGAATTAAAAAAGTAAAATGGATTGTTGTCTAATCTCTGTTATGTCATAATATAAACTTTCTTGTTTCGTAGCGTCTTGCTTAGGTCTCCGTAGCAGCTTTTGAAAACAAATACGAAAAGTTTTCATTTAAACTGAATCAGATTTATTTATACACCAATATTGGTGTTTTTAACTTAATGAAAACACCTTCAGAAGTTTCAATTTCGTAGCACTAACTTCATAGTTTATATCCGTTTGTTAATTTTCGTAGCTGTCATAATATAAACTTTTTTGTTTGGTAGCATCTTGATTAAGTCTTCGTAGCAGTTTTTTTTAATTAAAAAGTAAAATGGATTGTTGTCTAATCTCTGTTATGTCATAATATAAACTTTCTTGTTTCGTAGCGTCTTGCTTAGGTCTCCGTAGCAGCTTTTTGAAAACAAATACGAAAAGTTTTCATTTAATCAAAAACTATGTACTGAATCAGATTTATTTATACACCAATATTGGTGTTTTTAACTTAATGAAAACACCTCCAGAAGTTTCAATTTCGTAGCACTAACTTCATAGTTTATATCCGTTTGTTAATTTTCGTAGCTGTCATAATATAAACGTTTTTGTATGGTAGCATCTTGATTAAGTCTTCGTAGCAGTTTTTTTTTAATTAAAAAAGTAAAATGGATTGTTGTCTAATCTCTGTTATGTCATAATATAAACTTTCTTGTTTCGTAGCGTCTTGCTTAGGTCTCCGTAGCAGCTTTTGAAAACAAATACGAAAAGTTTACATTTACTCAAAAACTATGTACTGAATCAGATTTATTTATACACCAATATTGGTGTTTTTAACTTAATGAAAACACCTCCAAAGTTTCAATTTCGTAGCACTAACTTCATAGTTTATATCCGTTTGTTAATTTTCGTAGCTGTCATAATATAAACTTTTTTGTTTGGTAGCATCTTGATTAAGTCTTCGTAGCAGTTTTTTTTAATTAAAAAAGTAAAATGGATTGTTGTCTAATCTCTGTTATGTCATAATATAAACTTTCTTGTTTCGTAGCGTCTTGCTTAGGTCTCCGTAGCAGCTTTTGAAAACAAATACGAAAAGTTTACATTTAATCAAAAACTATGTACTGAATCAGATTTATTTATACACCAATATTGGTGTTTTTAACTTAATGAAAACACCTCCAGAAGTTTCAATTTCGTAGCACTAACTTCATAGTTTATATCCGTTTGTTAATTTTCGTAGCTGTCATAATATAAACTTTTTGTTTGGTAGCATCTTGATTAAGTCTTCGTAGCAGTTTTTTTAATTAAAAAAGTAAAATGGATTGTTGTCTAATCTCTGTTATGTCATAATATAAACTTTCTTGTTTCGTAGCGTCTTGCTTAGGTCTCCGTAGCAGCTTTTTGAAAACAAATTCGAAAAGTTTACATTTAATCAAAACTATGTACTGAATCAGATTTATTTATACACCAATATTGGTGTTTTTAACTTAATGAAAACACCTCCAGAAGTTTCAATTTCGTAGCACTAACTTCATAGTTTATATCCGTTTGTTAATTTTCGTAGCTGTCATAATATAAACTTTTTTGTTTGGTAGCATCTTGATTAAGTCTTCGTAGCAGTTTTTTTTTAATTAAAAAGTAAAATGGATTGTTGTCTAATCTCTGTTATGTCATAATATAAACTTTCTTGTTTCGTAGCGTCTTGCTTAGGTCTCCGTAGCAGCTTTTTGAAAACAAATACGAAAAGTTTTCATTTAAACTGAATCAGATTTATTTATACACCAATATTGGTGTTTTTAACTTAATGAAAACACCTCCAGAAGTTTCAATTTCGTAGCACTAACTTCATAGTTTATATCCGTTTGTTAATTTTCGTAGCTGTCATAATATAAACTTTCTTGTTTGGTAGCATCTTGATTAAGTCTTCGTAGCAGTTTTTTTTAATTAAAAAAGTAAAATGGATTGTTGTCTAATCTCTGTTATGTCATAATATAAACTTTCTTGTTTTGTAGCGTCTTGCTTAGGTCTCCGTAGCAGCTTTTTGAAAACAAATACGAAAAGTTTTCATTTAAACTGAATCAGATTTATTTATACACCAATATTGGTGTTTTTAACTTAATGAAAACACCTCCAAAAGTTTCAATTTCGTAGCACTAACTTCATAGTTTATATCCGTTTGTTAATTTTCGTAGCTGTCATAATATAAACTTTTTTGTTTGGTAGCATCTTGATTAAGTCTTCGTAGCAGTTTTTTTTAATTAAAAAAGTAAAATGGATTGTTGTCTAATCTCTGTTATGTCATAATATAAACTTTCTTGTTTCGTAGCGTCTTGCTTAGGTCTCCGTAGCAGCTTTTTGAAAACAAATACGAAAAGTTTTCATTTAAACTGAATCAGATTTATTTATACACCAATATTGGTGTTTTTAACTTAATGAAAACACCTCCAGAAGTTTCAATTTCGTAACACTAACTTCATAGTTTATATCCGTGTGTTAATTTTCGTAGCTGTCATAATATAAACGTTTTTGTACGGTAGCATCTTGATTAAGTCTTCGTAGCAGTTTTTTTTAATTAAAAAAGTAAAATGGATTGTTGTCTAATCTCTGTTATGTCATAATATAAACTTTCTTGTTTCGTAGCGTCTTGCTTAGGTCTCCGTAGCAGCTTTTTGAAAACAAATACGAAAAGTTTTCATTTAATCAAAAACTATGTACTGAATCAGATTTAATTATACACCAATATTGGTGTTTTCAACTTAATGAAAACACCTCCAGAAGTTTCAATTTCGTAAGCACTAAGTTCATAGTTTATATCCGTTTGTTAATTTTCGTAGCTGTCATAATATAAACGTTTTTGTTTGGTAGCATCTTGATTAAGTCTTCGTAGCAGTTTTTTTTAATTAAAAAAGTAAAATGGATTGTTGTCTAATCTCTGTTATGTCATAATATAAACTTTCTTGTTTCGTAGCGTCTTGCTTAGGTCTCCGTAGCAGCTTTTTGAAAACAAATACGAAAAGTTTTCATTTAATCAAAAACTATGTACTGAATCAGATTTATTTATACACCAATATTGGTGTTTTTAACTTAATGAAAACACCTCCAGAAGTTTCAATTTCGTAGCACTAACTTCATAGTTTATATCCGTTTGTTAATTTTCGTAGCTGTCATAATATAAACGTTTTTGTTTGGTAGCATCTTGATTAAGTCTTCGTAGCAGTTTTTTTTAATTAAAAAGTAAAATGGATTGTTGTCTAATCTCTGTTATGTCATAATATAAACTTTCTTGTTTCGTAGCGTCTTGCTTAGGTCTCCGTAGCAGCTTTTGAAAACAAATACGAAAAGTTTACATTTAATCACAAAACTATGTACTGAATCAGATTTATTTATACACCAATATTGGTGTTTTTAACTTAATGAAAACACCTCCAGAAGTTTCAATTTCGTAGCACTAACTTCATAGTTTATATCCGTTTGTTAATTTTCGTAGCTGTCATAATATAAACTTTTTGTTTGGTAGCATCTTGATTAAGTCTTCGTAGCAGTTTTTTTAATTAAAAAAGTAAAATGGATTGTTGTCTAATCTCTGTTATGTCATAATATAAACTTTCTTGTTTCGTAGCGTCTTGCTTAGGTCTCCGTAGCAGCTTTTTGAAAACAAATACGAAAAGTTTACATTTAATCAAAAACTATGTACTGAATCAGATTTATTTATACACCAATATTGGTGTTTTTAACTTAATGAAAACACCTCCAGAAGTTTCAATTTCGTAGCACTAACTTCATAGTTTATATCCGTTTGTTAATTTTCGTAGCTGTCATAATATAAACTTTTTGTTTGGTAGCATCTTGATTAAGTCTTCGTAGCAGTTTTTTTAATTAAAAAGTAAAATGGATTGTTGTCTAATCTCTGTTATGTCATAATATAAACTTTCTTGTTTCGTAGCGTCTTGCTTAGGTCTCCGTAGCAGCTTTTTGAAAACAAATACGAAAAGTTTACATTTAATCAAAAACTATGTACTGAATCAGATTTATTTATACACCAATATTGGTGTTTTTAACTTAATGAAAACACCTCCAGAAGTTTCAATTTCGTAGCACTAACTTCATAGTTTATATCCGTTTGTTAATTTTCGTAGCTGTCATAATATAAACTTTTTTGTTTGGTAGCATCTTGATTAAGTCTTCGTAGCAGTTTTTTTAATTAAAAAAGTAAAATGGATTGTTGTCTAATCTCTGTTATGTCATAATATAAACTTTCTTGTTTCGTAGCGTCTTGCTTAGGTCTCCGTAGCAGCTTTTGAAAACAAATACGAAAAGTTTACATTTAAACAAAACTATGTACTGAATCAGATTTATTTATACACCAATATTGGTGTTTTTAACTTAATGAAAACACCTCCAGAAGTTTCAATTTCGTAGCACTAACTTCATAGTTTATATCCGTTTGTTAATTTTCGTAGCTGTCATAATATAAACGTTTTTGTTTGGTAGCATCTTGATTAAGTCTTCGTAGCAGTTTTTTAATTAAAAAAGTAAAATGGATTGTTGTCTAATCTCTGTTATGTCATAATATAAACTTTCTTGTTTCGTAGCGTCTTGCTTAGGTCTCCGTAGCAGCTTTTGAAAACAAATACGAAAAGTTTACATTTAATCAAAACTATGTACTGAATCAGATTTATTTATACACCAATATTGGTGTTTTTAACTTAATGAAAACACCTCCAGAAGTTTCAATTTCGTAGCACTAACTTCATAGTTTATATCCGTTTGTTAATTTTCGTAGCTGTCATAATATAAACTTTTTGTTTGGTAGCATCTTGATTAAGTCTTCGTAGCAGTTTTTTAATTAAAAAAGTAAAATGGATTGTTGTCTAATCTCTGTTATGTCATAATATAAACTTTCTTGTTTCGTAGCGTCTTGCTTAGGTCTCCGTAGCAGCTTTTTGAAAACAAATACGAAAAGTTTTCATTTAACACTGAATCAGATTTATTTATACACCAATATTGGTGTTTTTAACTTAATGAAAACACCTCCAGAAGTTTCAATTTCGTAGCACTAACTTCATAGTTTATATCCGTTTGTTAATTTTCGTAGCTGTCATAATATAAACTTTTTGTTTGGTAGCATCTTGATTAAGTCTTCGTAGCAGTTTTTTTAATTAAAAAAGTAAAATGGATTGTTGTCTAATCTCTGTTATGTCATAATATAAACTTTCTTGTTTCGTAGCGTCTTGCTTAGGTCTCCGTAGCAGCTTTTTGAAAACAAATACGAAAAGTTTTCATTTAAACTGAATCAGATTTATTTATACACCAATATTGGTGTTTTTAACTTAATGAAAACACCTCCAGAAGTTTCAATTTCGTAGCACTAACTTCATAGTTTATATCTGTTTGTTAATTTTCGTAGCTGTCATAATATAAACGTTTTTTGTTTGGTAGCATCTTGATTAAGTCTTCGTAGCAGTTTTTTTATATTAAAAAAGTAAAATGGATTGCTGTCTAATCTCTGTTATGTCATAATATAAACTTTCTTGTTTCGTAGCGTCTTGCTTAGGTCTCCGTAGCAGCTTTTTGAAAACAAATACGAAAAGTTTTCATTTAAACTGAATCAGATTTATTTATACACCAATATTGGTGTTTTTAACTTAATGAAAACACCTCCAGAAGTTTCAATTTCGTAGCACTAACTTCATAGTTTATATCCGTTTGTTAATTTTCGTAGCTGTCATAATATAAACTTTTTGTTTGGTAGCATCTTGATTAAGTCTTCGTAGCAGTTTTTTTAATTAAAAAAGTAAAATGGATTGTTGTCTAATCTCTGTTATGTCATAATATAAACTTTCTTGTTTCGTAGCGTCTTGCTTAGGTCTCCGTAGCAGCTTTTTGAAAACAAATACGAAAAGTTTTCATTTAATCAAAACTATGTACTGAATCAGATTTATTTATACACCAATATTGGTGTTTTTAACTTAATGAAAACACCTCCAGAAGTTTCAATTTCGTAGCACTAACTTCATAGTTTATATCCGTTTGTTAATTTTCGTAGCTGTCATAATATAAACTTTTTTGTTTGGTAGCATCTTGATTAAGTCTTCGTAGCAGTTTTTTTTAATTAAAAAAGTAAAATGGATTGTTGTCTAATCTCTGTTATGTCATAATATAAACTTTCTTGTTTCGTAGCGTCTTGCTTAGGTCTCCGTAGCAGCTTTTTGAAAACAAATACGAAAAGTTTTCATTTAAACTGAATCAGATTTATTTATACACCAATATTGGTGTTTTTAACTTAATGAAAACACCTCCAGAAGTTTCAATTTCGTAGCACTAACTTCATAGTTTATATCCGTTTGTTAATTTTCGTAGCTGTCATAATATAAACGTTTTTGTTTGGTAGCATCTTGATTAAGTCTTCGTAGCAGTTTTTTTAATTAAAAAGTAAAATGGATTGTTGTCTAATCTCTGTTATGTCATAATATAAACTTTCTTGTTTCGTAGCGTCTTGCTTAGGTCTCCGTAGCAGCTTTTTGAAAACAAATACGAAAAGTTTTCATTTAATCAAAAACTATGTACTGAATCAGATTTATTTATACACCAATATTGGTGTTTTTAACTTAATGAAAACACCTCCAGAAGTTTCAATTTCGTAGCACTAACTTCATAGTTTATATCCGTTTGTTAATTTTCGTAGCTGTCATAATATAAACGTTTTTGTTCGGTAGCATCTTGATTAAGTCTTCGTAGCAGTTTTTTTAATTAAAAAAGTAAAATGGATTGTTGTCTAATCTCTGTTATGTCATAATATAAACTTTCTTGTTTCGTAGCGTCTTGCTTAGGTCTCCGTAGCAGCTTTTTGAAAACAAATACGAAAAGTTTACATTTAATCAAAAACTATGTACTGAATCAGATTTATTTATACACCAATATTGGTGTTTTTAACTTAATGAAAACACCTCCAGAAGTTTCAATTTCGTAGCACTAACTTCATAGTTTATATCCGTTTGTTAATTTTCGTAGCTGTCATAATATAAACTTTTTGTTTGGTAGCATCTTGATTAAGTCTTCGTAGCAGTTTTTTTTAATTAAAAAAGTAAAATGGATTGTTGTCATACTCTGTTATGTCATAATATAAACTTTCTTGTTTCGTAGCGTCTTGCTTAGGTCTCCGTAGCAGCTTTTTGAAAACAAATACGAAAAGTTTACATTTAATCAAAAACTATGTACTGAATCAGATTTATTTATACACCAATATTGGTGTTTTTAACTTAATGAAAACACCTCCAGAAGTTTCAATTTCGTAGCACTAACTTCATAGTTTATATCTGTTTGTTAATTTTCGTAGCTGTCATAATATAAACGTTTTTTGTTTGGTAGCATCTTGATTAAGTCTTCGTAGCAGTTTTTTTTTATTAAAAAAGTAAAATGGATTGCTGTCTAATCTCTGTTATGTCATAATATAAACTTTCTTGTTTCGTAGCGTCTTGCTTAGGTCTCCGTAGCAGCTTTTTGAAAACAAATACGAAAAGTTTTCATTTAAACTGAATCAGATTTATTTATACACCAATATTGGTGTTTTTAACTTAATGAAAACACCTCCAGAAGTTTCAATTTCGTAGCACTAACTTCATAGTTTATATCCGTTTGTTAATTTTCGTAGCTGTCATAATATAAACTTTTTGTTTGGTAGCATCTTGATTAAGTCTTCGTAGCAGTTTTTTTTAATTAAAAAAGTAAAATGGATTGTTGTCTAATCTCTGTTATGTCATAATATAAACTTTCTTGTTTCGTAGCGTCTTGCTTAGGTCTCCGTAGCAGCTTTTTGAAAACAAATACGAAAAGTTTTCATTTAAACTGAATCAGATTTATTTATACACCAATATTGGTGTTTTTAACTTAATGAAAACACCTCCAGAAGTTTCAATTTCGTAGCACTAACTTCATAGTTTATATCCGTTTGTTAATTTTCGTAGCTGTCATAATATAAACGTTTTTGTTTGGTAGCATCTTGATTAAGTCTTCGTAGCAGTTTTTTTAATTAAAAAGTAAAATGGATTGTTGTCTAATCTCTGTTATGTCATAATATAAACTTTCTTGTTTCGTAGCGTCTTGCTTAGGTCTCCGTAGCAGCTTTTTGAAAACAAATACGAAAAGTTTTCATTTAAACTGAATCAGATTTATTTATACACCAATATTGGTGTTTTTAACTTAATGAAAACACCTCCAGAAGTTTCAATTTCGTAGCACTAACTTCATAGTTTATATCCGTTTGTTAATTTTCGTAGCTGTCATAATATAAACGTTTTTGTTCGGTAGCATCTTGATTAAGTCTTCGTAGCAGTTTTTTTAATTAAAAAGTAAAATGGATTGTTGTCTAATCTCTGTTATGTCATAATATAAACTTTCTTGTTTCGTAGCGTCTTGCTTAGGTCTCCGTAGCAGCTTTTTGAAAACAAATACGAAAAGTTTTCATTTAATCAAAAACTATGTACTGAATCAGATTTATTTATACACCAATATTGGTGTTTTTAACTTAATGAAAACACCTCCAGAAGTTTCAATTTCGTAGCACTAACTTCATAGTTTATATCCGTTTGTTAATTTTCGTAGCTGTCATAATATAAACGTTTTTGTTTGGTAGCATCTTGATTAAGTCTTCGTAGCAGTTTTTTTTAATTAAAAAAGTAAAATGGATTGTTGTCTAATCTCTGTTATGTCATAATATAAACTTTCTTGTTTCGTAGCGTCTTGCTTAGGTCTCCGTAGCAGCTTTTTGAAAACAAATACGAAAAGTTTACATTTAATCAAAAACTATGTACTGAATCAGATTTATTTATACACCAATATTGGTGTTTTTAACTTAATGAAAACACCTCCAGAAGTTTCAATTTCGTAGCACTAACTTCATAGTTTATATCTGTTTGTTAATTTTCGTAGCTGTCATAATATAAACGTTTTTGTTTGGTAGCATCTTGATTAAGTCTTCGTAGCAGTTTTTTTAATTAAAAAGTAAAATGGATTGTTGTCTAATCTCTGTTATGTCATAATATAAACTTTCTTGTTTCGTAGCGTCTTGCTTAGGTCTCCGTAGCAGCTTTTTGAAAACAAATACGAAAAGTTTTCATTTAAACTGAATCAGATTTATTTATACACCAATATTGGTGTTTTTAACTTAATGAAAACACCTCCAGAAGTTTCAATTTCGTAGCACTAACTTCATAGTTTATATCCGTTTGTTAATTTTCGTAGCTGTCATAATATAAACTTTTTTGTTTGGTAGCATCTTGATTAAGTCTTCGTAGCAGTTTTTTAATTAAAAAAGTAAAATGGATTGTTGTCTAATCTCTGTTATGTCATAATATAAACTTTCTTGTTTCGTAGCGTCTTGCTTAGGTCTCCGTAGCAGCTTTTTGAAAACAAATACGAAAAGTTTTCATTTAAACTGAATCAGATTTATTTATACACCAATATTGGTGTTTTTAACTTAATGAAAACACCTCCAGAAGTTTCAATTTCGTAGCACTAACTTCATAGTTTATATCCGTTTGTTAATTTTCGTAGCTGTCATAATATAAACGTTTTTGTTCGGTAGCATCTTGATTAAGTCTTCGTAGCAGTTTTTTTTAATTAAAAAGTAAAATGGATTGTTGTCTAATCTCTGTTATGTCATAATATAAACTTTCTTGTTTCGTAGCGTCTTGCTTAGGTCTCCGTAGCAGCTTTTGAAAACAAATACGAAAAGTTTTCATTTAAACTGAATCAGATTTATTTATACACCAATATTGGTGTTTTTAACTTAATGAAAACACCTCCAGAAGTTTCAATTTCGTAGCACTAACTTCATAGTTTATATCCGTTTGTTAATTTTCGTAGCTGTCATAATATAAACTTTCTTGTTTGGTAGCATCTTGATTAAGTCTTCGTAGCAGTTTTTTTAATTAAAAAGTAAAATGGATTGTTGTCTAATCTCTGTTATGTCATAATATAAACTTTCTTGTTTCGTAGCGTCTTGCTTAGGTCTCCGTAGCAGCTTTTTGAAAACAAATACGAAAAGTTTTCATTTAATCAAAAACTATGTACTGAATCAGATTTATTTATACACCAATATTGGTGTTTTTAACTTAATGAAAACACCTCCAGAAGTTTCAATTTCGTAGCACTAACTTCATAGTTTATATCCGTTTGTTAATTTTCGTAGCTGTCATAATATAAACTTTTTGTTTGGTAGCATCTTGATTAAGTCTTCGTAGCAGTTTTTTTAATTAAAAAAGTAAAATGGATTGTTGTCTAATCTCTGTTATGTCATAATATAAACTTTCTTGTTTCGTAGCGTCTTGCTTAGGTCTCCGTAGCAGCTTTTGAAAACAAATACGAAAAGTTTTCATTTAAACTGAATCAGATTTATTTATACACCAATATTGGTGTTTTTAACTTAATGAAAACACCTCCAGAAGTTTCAATTTCGTAGCACTAACTTCATAGTTTATATCCGTTTGTTAATTTTCGTAGCTGTCATAATATAAACGTTTTTGTTTGGTAGCATCTTGATTAAGTCTTCGTAGCAGTTTTTTTAATTAAAAAGTAAAATGGATTGTTGTCTAATCTCTGTTATGTCATAATATAAACTTTCTTGTTTCGTAGCGTCTTGCTTAGGTCTCCGTAGCAGCTTTTTGAAAACAAATACGAAAAGTTTTCATTTAATCAAAAACTATGTACTGAATCAGATTTATTTATACACCAATATTGGTGTTTTTAACTTAATGAAAACACCTCCAGAAGTTTCAATTTCGTAGCACTAACTTCATAGTTTATATCCGTTTGTTAATTTTCGTAGCTGTCATAATATAAACGTTTTTGTACGGTAGCATCTTGATTAAGTCTTCGTAGCAGTTTTTTTAATTAAAAAGTAAAATGGATTGTTGTCTAATCTCTGTTATGTCATAATATAAACTTTCTTGTTTCGTAGCGTCTTGCTTAGGTCTCCGTAGCAGCTTTTTGAAAACAAATACGAAAAGTTTACATTTAATCAAAAACTATGTACTGAATCAGATTTATTTATACACCAATATTGGTGTTTTTAACTTAATGAAAACACCTCCAGAAGTTTCAATTTCGTAGCACTAACTTCATAGTTTATATCCGTTTGTTAATTTTCGTAGCTGTCATAATATAAACTTTTTTGTTTGGTAGCATCTTGATTAAGTCTTCGTAGCAGTTTTTTTTAATTAAAAAAGTAAAATGGATTGTTGTCATACTCTGTTATGTCATAATATAAACTTTCTTGTTTCGTAGCGTCTTGCTTAGGTCTCCGTAGCAGCTTTTTGAAAACAAATACGAAAAGTTTACATTTAATCAAAAACTATGTACTGAATCAGATTTATTTATACACCAATATTGGTGTTTTTAACTTAATGAAAACACCTCCAGAAGTTTCAATTTCGTAGCACTAACTTCATAGTTTATATCTGTTTGTTAATTTTCGTAGCTGTCATAATATAAACGTTTTTTGTTTGGTAGCATCTTGATTAAGTCTTCGTAGCAGTTTTTTTTTATTAAAAAAGTAAAATGGATTGCTGTCTAATCTCTGTTATGTCATAATATAAACTTTCTTGTTTCGTAGCGTCTTGCTTAGGTCTCCGTAGCAGCTTTTGAAAACAAATACGAAAAGTTTTCATTTAAACTGAATCAGATTTATTTATACACCAATATTGGTGTTTTTAACTTAATGAAAACACCTCCAGAAGTTTCAATTTCGTAGCACTAACTTCATAGTTTATATCCGTTTGTTAATTTTCGTAGCTGTCATAATATAAACTTTCTTGTTTGGTAGCATCTTGATTAAGTCTTCGTAGCAGTTTTTTTAATTAAAAAGTAAAATGGATTGTTGTCTAATCTCTGTTATGTCATAATATAAACTTTCTTGTTTCGTAGCGTCTTGCTTAGGTCTCCGTAGCAGCTTTTTGAAAACAAATACGAAAAGTTTTCATTTAAACTGAATCAGATTTATTTATACACCAATATTGGTGTTTTTAACTTAATGAAAACACCTCCAGAAGTTTCAATTTCGTAGCACTAACTTCATAGTTTATATCCGTTTGTTAATTTTCGTAGCTGTCATAATATAAACGTTTTTGTTCGGTAGCATCTTGATTAAGTCTTCGTAGCAGTTTTTTTAATTAAAAAAGTAAAATGGATTGTTGTCTAATCTCTGTTATGTCATAATATAAACTTTCTTGTTTCGTAGCGTCTTGCTTAGGTCTCCGTAGCAGCTTTTTGAAAACAAATACGAAAAGTTTTCATTTAAACTGAATCAGATTTATTTATACACCAATATTGGTGTTTTTAACTTAATGAAAACACCTCCAGAAGTTTCAATTTCGTAGCACTAACTTCATAGTTTATATCCGTTTGTTAATTTTCGTAGCTGTCATAATATAAACTTTTTTGTTTGGTAGCATCTTGATTAAGTCTTCGTAGCAGTTTTTTTAATTAAAAAGTAAAATGGATTGTTGTCTAATCTCTGTTATGTCATAATATAAACTTTCTTGTTTCGTAGCGTCTTGCTTAGGTCTCCGTAGCAGCTTTTGAAAACAAATACGAAAAGTTTTCATTTAATCAAAAACTATGTACTGAATCAGATTTATTTATACACCAATATTGGTGTTTTTAACTTAATGAAAACACCTCCAGAAGTTTCAATTTCGTAGCACTAACTTCATAGTTTATATCCGTTTGTTAATTTTCGTAGCTGTCATAATATAAACTTTTTTGTTTGGTAGCATCTTGATTAAGTCTTCGTAGCAGTTTTTTTAATTAAAAAGTAAAATGGATTGTTGTCTAATCTCTGTTATGTCATAATATAAACTTTCTTGTTTCGTAGCGTCTTGCTTAGGTCTCCGTAGCAGCTTTTTGAAAACAAATACGAAAAGTTTTCATTTAATCCAAAACTATGTACTGAATCAGATTTATTTATACACCAATATTGGTGTTTTTAACTTAATGAAAACACCTCCAGAAGTTTCAATTTCGTAGCACTAACTTCATAGTTTATATCCGTTTGTTAATTTTCGTAGCTGTCATAATATAAACTTTTTGTTTGGTAGCATCTTGATTAAGTCTTCGTAGCAGTTTTTTTAATTAAAAAGTAAAATGGATTGTTGTCTAATCTCTGTTATGTCATAATATAAACTTTCTTGTTTCGTAGCGTCTTGCTTAGGTCTCCGTAGCAGCTTTTTGAAAACAAATACGAAAAGTTTTCATTTAATGTACTGAATCAGATTTATTTATACACCAATATTGGTGTTTTTAACTTAATGAAAACACCTCCAGAAGTTTCAATTTCGTAGCACTAACTTCATAGTTTATATCCGTTTGTTAATTTTCGTAGCTGTCATAATATAAACTTTTTGTTTGGTAGCATCTTGATTAAGTCTTCGTAGCAGTTTTTTTTAATTAAAAAGTAAAATGGATTGTTGTCTAATCTCTGTTATGTCATAATATAAACTTTCTTGTTTCGTAGCGTCTTGCTTAGGTCTCCGTAGCAGCTTTTTGAAAACAAATACGAAAAGTTTTCATTTAATCAAAACTATGTACTGAATCAGATTTATTTATACACCAATATTGGTGTTTTTAACTTAATGAAAACACCTCCAGAAGTTTCAATTTCGTAGCACTAACTTCATAGTTTATATCCGTTTGTTAATTTTCGTAGCTGTCATAATATAAACTTTTTTGTTTGGTAGCATCTTGATTAAGTCTTCGTAGCAGTTTTTTTTAATTAAAAAGTAAAATGGATTGTTGTCTAATCTCTGTTATGTCATAATATAAACTTTCTTGTTTCGTAGCGTCTTGCTTAGGTCTCCGTAGCAGCTTTTTGAAAACAAATACGAAAAGTTTTCATTTAATCAAAAACTATGTACTGAATCAGATTTATTTATACACCAATATTGGTGTTTTTAACTTAATGAAAACACCTCCAGAAGTTTCAATTTCGTAGCACTAACTTCATAGTTTATATCCGTTTGTTAATTTTCGTAGCTGTCATAATATAAACTTTTTGTTTGGTAGCATCTTGATTAAGTCTTCGTAGCAGTTTTTTTTAATTAAAAAGTAAAATGGATTGTTGTCTAATCTCTGTTATGTCATAATATAAACTTTCTTGTTTCGTAGCGTCTTGCTTAGGTCTCCGTAGCAGCTTTTTGAAAACAAATACGAAAAGTTTTCATTTAATCAAAAACTATGTACTGAATCAGATTTATTTATACACCAATATTGGTGTTTTTAACTTAATGAAAACACCTCCAGAAGTTTCAATTTCGTAGCACTAACTTCATAGTTTATATCCGTTTGTTAATTTTCGTAGCTGTCATAATATAAACGTTTTTGTTTGGTAGCATCTTGATTAAGTCTTCGTAGCAGTTTTTTTAATTAAAAAGTAAAATGGATTGTTGTCTAATCTCTGTTATGTCATAATATAAACTTTCTTGTTTCGTAGCGTCTTGCTTAGGTCTCCGTAGCAGCTTTTTGAAAACAAATACGAAAAGTTTTCATTTAATCAAAACGACTGAATCAGATTTATTTATACACCAATATTGGTGTTTTTAACTTAATGAAAACACCTCCAGAAGTTTCAATTTCGTAGCACTAACTTCATAGTTTATATCCGTTTGTTAATTTTCGTAGCTGTCATAATATAAACGTTTTTGTTTGGTAGCATCTTGATTAAGTCTTCGTAGCAGTTTTTTTTAATTAAAAAAGTAAAATGGATTGTTGTCTAATCTCTGTTATGTCATAATATAAACTTTCTTGTTTCGTAGCGTCTTGCTTAGGTCTCCGTAGCAGCTTTTTGAAAACAAATACGAAAAGTTTACATTTAATCAAAACTATGTACTGAATCAGATTTATTTATACACCAATATTGGTGTTTTTAACTTAATGAAAACACCTCCAGAAGTTTCAATTTCGTAGCACTAACTTCATAGTTTATATCCGTTTGTTAATTTTCGTAGCTGTCATAATATAAACGTTTTTGTTTGGTAGCATCTTGATTAAGTCTTCGTAGCAGTTTTTTTTAATTAAAAAGTAAAATGGATTGTTGTCTAATCTCTGTTATGTCATAATATAAACTTTCTTGTTTCGTAGCGTCTTGCTTAGGTCTCCGTAGCAGCTTTTGAAAACAAATACGAAAAGTTTACATTTAATCAAAACTATGTACTGAATCAGATTTATTTATACACCAATATTGGTGTTTTTAACTTAATGAAAACACCTCCAGAAGTTTCAATTTCGTAGCACTAACTTCATAGTTTATATCCGTTTGTTAATTTTCGTAGCTGTCATAATATAAACGTTTTTGTTTGGTAGCATCTTGATTAAGTCTTCGTAGCAGTTTTTTAATTAAAAAGTAAAATGGATTGTTGTCTAATCTCTGTTATGTCATAATATAAACTTTCTTGTTTCGTAGCGTCTTGCTTAGGTCTCCGTAGCAGCTTTTGAAAACAAATACGAAAAGTTTTCATTTAAACTGAATCAGATTTATTTATACACCAATATTGGTGTTTTTAACTTAATGAAAACACCTCCAGAAGTTTCAATTTCGTAGCACTAACTTCATAGTTTATATCCGTTTGTTAATCTTCGTAGCTGTCATAATATAAACTTTTTGTTTGGTAGCATCTTGATTAAGTCTTCGTAGCAGTTTTTTTTTTTTTTTTTTTTTTTTTTTTTTGAAAACAAATACGAAAAGTTTACATTTAATCAAAACTATGTACTGAATCAGATTTATTTATACACCAATATTGGTGTCTTTAACTTAATGAAAACACCTCCAGAAGTTTCAATTTCGTAGCACTAACTTCATAGTTTATATCCGTTTGTTAATTTTCGTAGCTGTCATAATATAAACTTTTTTTGTTTGGTAGCATCTTGATTAAGTCTTCGTAGCAGTTTTTTTAATTAAAAAGTAAAATGGATTGTTGTGTAATCTCTGTTATGTCATAATATAAACTTTCTTGTTTTGTAACGTCTAGCTTAGGTCTCCGTAGCAGCTTTTTGAAAACAAATACGAAAAGTTTACATTTAATCAAAAACTATGTACTGAATCAGATTTATTTATACACCAATATTGGTGTTTTTAACTTAATGAAAAACACCTCCAGAAGTTTCAATTTCGTAGCACTAACTTCATAGTTTATATCCGTTTGTTAATTTTTGTAGCTGTCATAATATAAACTTTTTGTTTGGTAGCATCTTGATTAAGTCTTCGTAGCAGTTTTTTTTTAATTAAAAAAAGTAAAATGGATTGTTGTCTAATCTCTGTTATGTCATAATATAAACTTTCTTGTTTCGTTGCGTCTTGCTTAGGTCTCCGTAGCAGCTTTTTGAAAACAAATTCGAAAAGTTTACATTTAATCAAAACTATGTACTGAATCAGATTTATTTATACACCAATATTGGTGTTTTTAACTTAATGAAAACACCTCCAGAAGTTTCAATTTCGTAGCACTAACTTCATAGTTTATATCCGTTTGTTAATTTTCGTAGCTGTCATAATATAAACATTTTTTCTTTGGTAGCATCTTGATTAAGTTTTCGTAGCAGTTTTTTTTTATTAAAAAAGTAAAATGGATTGCTGTCTAATCTCTGTTATGTCATAATATAAACTTTCTTGTTTCGTAGCGTCTTGCTTAGGTCTCCGTAGCAGCTTTTTGAAAACAAATACGAAAAGTTTACATTTAATCAAAAACTATGTACTGAATCAGATTTATTTATACACCAATATTGGTGTTTTTAACTTAATGAAAACACCTCCAGAAGTTTCAATTTCGTAGCACTAACTTCATAGTTTATATCCGTTTGTTAATTTTCGTAGCTGTCATAATATAAACTTTTTTGTTTCGTAGCATCTTGATTAAGTCTTCGTAGCAGTTTTTTTTAATTAAAAAAGTAAAATGGATTGTTGTCTAATCTCTGTTATGTCATAATATAAACTTTCTTGTTTCGTAGCGTCTTGCTTAGGTCTCCGTAGCAGCTTTTTGAAAACAAATTCGAAAAGTTTACATTTAATCAAAACTATGTACTGAATCAGATTTATTTATACACCAATATTGGTGTTTTTAACTTAATGAAAACACCTCCATAAGTTTCAATTTCGTAGCACTAACTTCATTGTCTATATCTGTTTGTTAATTTTCGTAGCTGTCATAATATAAACGTTTTTGTTTGGTAGCATCTTGATTAAGTCTTCGTAGCAGTTTTTTTAATTAAAAAAGTAAAATGGATTGTTGTCTAATCTTTGTTATGTCATAATATAAACTTTCTTGTTTCGTAGCGTCTTGCTTAGGTTTCCGTAGCGTCTTGCTTAGGTTTCCGTAGCAGCTTTTTGAAAACAAATACGAAAAGTTTTCATTTAATGAAAAACTATGTACTGAATCAGATTTATTTATATACCAATATTGGTGTTTTTAACTTAATGAAAACACCTCCAGAAGTTTCAATTTCGTAGCACTAACTTCATAGTTTATATCCGTTTGTTAATTTTCGTAGCTGTCATAATATAAACTTTTTTGTTTGGTAGCATTTTGATTAAGTCTTCGTAGCAGTTTTTTTTAATTAAAAAAGTAAAATGGATTGTTGTCTAATCTCTGTTATGTCATAATATAAACTTTCTTGTTTCGTTGCGTCTTGCTTAGGTCTCCGTAGCAGCTTTTTGAAAACAAATTCGAAAAGTTTACATTTAATCAAAAACTATGTACTGAATCAGATTTATTTATACACCAATATTGGTGTTTTTAACTTAATGAAAACACCTCCAGAAGTTTTAATTTCGTAGCACTAACTTCATAGTTTATATCCGTTTGTTAATTTTCGTAGCTGTCATAATATAAACTTTTTGTTTGGTAGCATCTTGATTAAGTCTTCGTAGCAGTTTTTTTTAATTAAAAGTAAAATGGATTGTTGTCTAGTCTCTGTTATGTCATAATATAAACTTTCTTGTTTCGTAGCGTCTTGCTTAGGTCTCCGTAGCAGCTTTTTAAAAACAAATTCGAAAAGTTTACATTTACTCAAAAACTATGTACTGAATTAGATTTATTTATACACCAATATTGGTGTTTTTAACTTAATGAAAACACCTCCAGAAGTTTCAATTTCGTAGCACTAACTTCATAGTTTATATCCGTTTGTTAATTTTCGTAGCTGTCATAATATAAACTTTTTGTTTGGTAGCAACTTGATTAAGTCTTCGTAGCAGTTTTTTTTAATTAAAAAAGTAAAATGGATTGTTGTCTAATCTCTGTTATGTCATCATATAAACTTTCTTGTTTCGTTGCGTCTTGCTTAGGTCTCCGTAGCAGCTTTTTACAAACAAATTCGAAAAGTTTACATTTAATCAAAAACTATGTACTGAATCAGATTTATTTATACACCAATATTGGTGTTTTTAACTTAATGAAAACACCTCCAGAAGTTTCAATTTCGTAGCACTAACTTCATAGTTTATATCCGTTTGTTAATTTTCGTAGCTGTCATAATATAAACTTTTTTGTTTGGTAGCATCTTGATTAAGTCTTCGTTGCAGTTTTTTTTAATTAAAAAAGTAAAATGGATTGTTGTCATACTCTGTTATGTCATAATATAAACTTTCTTGTTTCGTAGCGTCTTGCTTAGGTCTCCGTAGCAGCTTTTGAAAACAAATACGAAAAGTTTACATTTAATCAAAAACTATGTACTGAATCAGATTTATTTATACACCAATATTGGTGTTTTTAACTTAATGAAAACACCTCCAGAAGTTTCAACTTCGTAGCACTAACTTCATAGTTTATATCCGTTTGTTAATTTTCGTAGCTGTCATAATATAAACGTTTTTTGTTTGGTAGCATCTTGATTAAGTCTTCGTAGCAGTTTTTTTTTATTAAAAAAGTAAAATGGATTGCTGTCTAATCTCTGTTATGTCGTAATATAAACTTTCTTGTTTCGTAGCGTCTTGCTTAAATCTCCGTAGCAGCTTTTTGAAAACAATTACGAAAAGTTTACATTTAATCAAAAACTATGTACTGAATCAGATTTATTTATACACCAATATTGGTGTTTTTAACTTAATGAAAACACCTCCAGAAGTTTCAATTTCGTAGCACTAACTTCATAGTTTATATCCGTTTGTTAATTTTCGTAGCTGTCATAATATAAACTTTTTTGTTTCGTAGCATCTTGATTAAGTCTTCGTAGCAGTTTTTTTAATTAAAAAAGTAAAATGGATTATTGTCTAATCTCTGTTATGTCATAATATAAACTTTCTTGTTTCGTAGCGTCTTGCTTAGGTCTCCGTAGCAGCTTTTTGAAAACAAATACGAAAAGTTTTAATTTAAACTGAATCAGATTTATTAATACACCAATATTGGTGTTTTTAACTTAATGAAAACACCTTTATAAGTTTCAATTTCGTAGCACTAACTTCATTGTTTATACCTGTTTGTTAATTTTCGTAGCTGTCATAATATAAACGTTTTTGTTTGGTAGCATCTTGATTAAGTCTTCGTAGCAGTTTTTTTTAATTAAAAAGTAAAATAGATTGTTGTCTAATCTCTGTTATGTCATAATATAAACTTTCTTGTTTCGTAGCGTCTTGCTTAGGTCTCCGTAGCAGCTTTTTGAAAACAAATACGAAAAGTTTTCATTTAAACTGAATCAGATTTATTTATACACCAATATTGGTGTTTTTAACTTAATGAAAACACCTCCAGAAGTTTCCATTTCGTAGCACTAACTTCATAGTTTATATCCGTTTGTTAATTTTCGTAGCTGTCATAATATAAACTTTTTTGTTTGGTAGCATCTTGATTAAGTCTTCGTAGCAGTTTTCTTTAATTAAAAAAGTACAATGGATTGTTGTCTAATCTCTGTTATGTCATAATATAAACTTTCTTGTTTCGTAGCGTCTTGCTTAGGTCTTTGTAGCAGCTTTTGAAAACAAATACGAAAAGTTTTCATTTAATCAAAAACTATGTACTGAATCAGATTTATTTATACACCAATATTGGTGTTTTTAACTTAATGAAAACACCTCCAGAAGTTTCAATTTCGTAGCACTAACTTCATAGTTTATATCCGTTTGTTAATTTTCGTAGCTGTCATAATATAAACGTTTTTGTACGGTAGCATCTTGATTAAGTCTTCGTAGCAGTTTTTTTTAATTAAAAAGTAAATGGATTGTTGTCTAATCTCTGTTATGTCATAATATAAACTTTTATATTTCGTAGCGTCTTGCTTAGGTCTCCGTAGCAGCTTTTTTGAAAACAAATACGAAAAGTTTACATTTACTCAAAAACTATGTACTGAATCAGATTTATTTATACACCAATATTGGTGTTTTTAACTAATGAAAACACCTCCAGAAGTTTCAATTTCGTAGCACTAACTTCATAGTTTATATCCGTTTGTTAATTTTCGTAGCTGTCATAATATAAACTTTTTTGTTTGGTAGCATCTTGATTAAGTCTTCGTAGCAGTTTTTTTAATTAAAAAAGTAAAATGGATTGTTGTCTAATCTCTGTTATGTCATAATATAAACTTTCTTGTTTTGTAGCGTCTTGCTTAAGTCTCCGTAGCAGCTTTTTGAAAACAAATACGAAAAGTTTTCATTTAATGAAAACTATGTACTGAATCAGATTTATTTATACACCAATATTGGTGTTTTTAACTTAATGAAAACACCTCCAGAAGTTTCAATTTCGTAGCACTAACTTCATAGTTTATATCAGTTTGTTAATTTTCGTAGCTGTCATAATATAAACTTTCTTGTTTGGTAGCATCTTGATTAAGTCTTCGTAGCAGTTTTTTTTAATTAAAAAGTAAAATGGATTGTTGTCTAATCTCTGTTATGTCATAATATAAACTTTCTTGTTTCGTAGCGTCTTGCTTAGGTCTCCGTAGCAGCTTTTGAAAACAAATACGAAAAGTTTTCATTTAATGAAAAACTATGTACTGAATCAGATTTATTTATACACCAATATTGGTGTTTTTAACTTAATGAAAACACCTCCAGAAGTTTCAATTTCGTAGCACTAACTTCATAGTTTATATCCGTTTGTTAATTTTCGTAGCTGTCATAATATAAACTTTTTTGTTTGGTAGCATCTTGATTAAGTCTTCGTAGCAGTTTTTTTTAATTAAAAAGTAAAATGGATTGTTGTCTAATCTCTGTTATGTCATAATATAAACTTTCTTGTTTCGTAGCGTCTTGCTTAGGTCTCCGTAGCAGCTTTTGAAAACAAATACGAAAAGTTTTCATTTAAACTGAATCAGATTTATTTACACACCAATATTGGTGTTTTTAACTTAATGAAAACACCTCCAGAAGTTTCAATTTCGTAGCACTAACTTTATAGTTTATATCCGTTTGTTAAATTTCGTAGCTGTCATAATATAAACTTTCTTGTTTGGTAGCATCTTGATTAAGTCTTCGTAGCAGTTTTTTTTAATTAAAAAGTAAAATGGATTGTTGTCTAATCTCTGTTATGTCATAATATAAACTTTCTTGTTTCGTAGCGTCTTGCTTAGGTCTCCGTAGCAGCTTTTTGAAAACAAATAAGAAAAGTTTACATTTAATCAAAAACTATATGTACTGAATCAGATTTATTTATACACCAATATTGGTGTTTTTAACTTAATGAAAACACCTCCAGAAGTTTCAATTTCGTAGCACTAACTTCATAGTTTATATCCGTTTGTTAATTTTCGTAGCTGTCATAATATAAACTTTCTTGTTTGGTTGCATCTTGATTAAGTCTTCGTAGCAGTTTTTTTAATTAAAAAAGTAAAATGGATTGTTGTCTAATCTCTGTTATGTCATAATATAAACTTTCTTGTTTCGTTGCGTCTTGCTTAGGTCTCCGTAGCAGCTTTTGAAAACAAATACGAAAAGTTTTCATTTAAACTGAATCAGATTTATTTATACACCAATATTGGTGTTTTTAACTTAATGAAAACACCTCCAGAAGTTTCAATTTCATAGCACTAGACTTCATAGTTTATATCCGTTTGTTAATTTTCGTAGCTGTCATAATATAAACTTTTTTGTTTGGTAGCATCTTGATTAAGTCTTCGTAGCAGTTTTTTTTAATTAAAAAGTAAAATGGATTGTTGTCTAATCTCTGTTATGTCATAATATAAACTTTCTTGTTTCGTAGCGTCTTGCTTAAGTCTCCGTAGCAGCTTTTTGAAAACAAATACGAAAAGTTTTCATTTAATGAAAAACTATGTACTGAATCAGATTTATTTATACACCAATATTGGTGTTTTTAACTTAATGAAAACACCTCCAGAAGTTTCAATTTCGTAGCACTAACTTCATAGTTTATATCCGTGTGTTAATTTTCGTAGCTGTCATGATATAAACTTTTTTGTTTGGTAGCATCTTGATTAAGTCTTCGTAGCAGTTTTTTTTAATTAAAAAAGTAAAATGGATTGTTGTCTAATCTCTGTTATGTCATAATATAAACTTTCTTGTTTCGTAGCGTCTTGCTTAGGTCTCCGTAGCAGCTTTTTGAAAACAAATACTAAAAGTTTTCATTTAATCAAAAACTATGTACTGAATCAGATTTACTTATACACCAATATTGGTGTTTTTAACTTAATGAAAACACCTCCAGAAGTTTCAATTTCGTAGCACTAACTTCATAGTTTATATCCGTGTGTTAATTTTCGTAGCTGTCATAATATAAACTTTTTGTTTGGTAGCATCTTGATTAAGTCTTCGTAGCAGTTTTTTTAAATTAAAAAGTAAAATGGATTGTTGTCTAATCTCTGTTATGTCATAATATAAACTTTCTTGTTTCGTAGCGTCTTGCTTAGGTCTCCGTAGCAGCTTTTGAAAACAAATACGAAAAGTTTTCATTTAATCAAAACTATGTACTGAATCAGATTTACTTATACACCAATATTGGTGTTTTTAACTTAATGAAAACACCTCCAGAAGTTTCAATTTCGTAGCACTAACTTCATAGTTTATATCCGTGTGTTAATTTTCGTAGCTGTCATAATATAAACTTTTTTGTTTGGTAGCATCTTGATTAAGTCTTCGTAGCAGTTTTTTTAAATTAAAAAGTAAAATGGATTGTTGTCTAATCTCTGTTATGTCATAATATAAACTTTCTTGTTTCGTAGCGTCTTGCTTAGGTCTCCGTAGCAGCTTTTTGAAAACAAATACGAAAAGTTTTCATTTAATCAAAACTATGTACTGAATCAGATTTATTTATACACCAATATTGGTGTTTTTAACTTAATGAAAACACCTCTAGAAGTTTCAATTTCGTAGCACTAAATAGTCTACATCTCTTCTACGTAAAAATACAAACAATGTTAAATTTCGTAGTTGTATAATAAACATTTGTATCGTAGCATCTCGCATAAGTTTCCGTATCGGTTTTTTTAAAGCAGATACAAAAAATATGTACTAAATAAGGACTCTAGTTTTGATTTCGTAGCGTTAACTTTGATAGCCGATATCTCTTCTACGAAAAGTGATACGTAAAATTTTGAAGATACGAAAAACTTAAATTAGATTATTTTTATAGGTATGCCTTTTAAATTTCGTAACAGTAATTATGAAAAAAAATCATTCGTAGCATTTCGCTTACGTCTACACGTAGCATTTTTTTTTTAAGGCAGACATAAAAAATTAAAGATGCATTCATTAGTTTTATTTATTTATGGTTTCTTATAATATCTTCACACCTGATTTATTTAAGCATATGGATTTACTGTAAGGTTTTCTCGCCTCTATTTCCCCCGGCAGTTTACCGCGAGGAGAATGTTTTGTTTTTTAACATTCAGGTTGTTCTCATAATATGATGGTTTCTTTGAGTGATTTATTTGAGCATATGGATTTACTGTAAGGTTAACTCGCCTCTAGTTTTCCAGATAGTCTACTCATCGTCTACCGTGAGGAGAATGTTTTGTTTTATAACATTTAGACTGTTCTCATAATGATGGTTTCTTAATATTCGGCTGTTAGCAGTGAAAGAGAAAGGTCGTAAAATCGTCGTAGAGTGGAAAACGTAAGCGGGAATAAGTGGAAGAAGTGAACTTAATTAGTGAAAGATATTGGGTGGTTTTTAGTGTTTTGTAAATACGCTGTTTGGTATAAATATTTAAGTTAGTTATTGTAAGAGACAAAAAATATACAAAGAGAAGAAAAAATGTTAAAGTAGGTATCCTAAAAATGTGGGTGGAAGGAGAGGCACGAACATGGATAGACAAGGAAGGAAAAGTGGGAAAGTGGACAGCAAAAACTAAGAAAGGGGGACAAGAGTGGAAAAAAGGAGGAAAGAATTAAAAATATGAGAGGGAGTAAAAAGGGACAAGGAAAAAAACAGATATTATTTTGGAATGTGGCAGCAATAAGAAACAAAGGAAAAGAATTTTAGATTTTAAAATGGTGAGGCTGTTAGAAACCTGGGATGGAGGAGAAAGATTGGGAAGAGTGGAAAGACAAGATGCCTAAAGAATTCATATGGGATATACAGTTTGCGGAAAGAACAGAAAAGAGAGGAAGAGCAAAAGGAGGAATAATAACAGAAAAGGAGGAAAGAAGGAGAGAGGAAAAGTAATGGGGTTATTGAAAACCAATATAGAAACAGAAGAATTTAAGATACATTTTAAAGCAGTCTACTTATAAAAGTATGATTCAGAATGAAGCAATATCAATGTGTGAAAGAGGGATTAATATTTTCTGTTCCGTGACATTTATTTCTATCTATTTTAATATCTTTAGTTTATTGTACATGTTTACATAATTGTAAAACTTAATATTGACTAAATTGACTACATTATGGCCATCTCAAAATTGACGCAATCTCGAAAATCCAACTGAATAGGCAGGTAAGAGCTTTCGCGACTGGTGAAACTCGCTTGTTACCCACGGTGTTATACACTGTTAACTAATTTTCTTCAGTTTTGAATGTTAATTATTTGATACACAGTTTGGTTATGTTGTGTTTGTTTAATTGTTAAGGCGGAACCTGAGGTTTTCTCTTAACCTTCTTTCCTCAGGCAGCCTAAGCAGAGGGGTACCTTTTGGCTTTAAATATTTACACAATTTTGTCAAAATTGATCATTTTATTTAAAATAAATTAACGTTCAATATAATTTACGTTGTCACCATGCTTATGTTTTATTTCATTTCTGATATTACTACATTTATCACTGCACTCTAGCGGTTGTTAGGGATTTTATCCTAGATTTAACGTAGATGTCTTTAGTTAGCTTTTCCCGCTTTTCGATCGGCCAAGTTCGCTTCGGGTTTAGTGGCGGACTATTCAAATCATGCTTTTACACAAGTGCCTGGGTTACGTTTGTTACATTACAAGGTCATAGTTGATCCTTTATTATATTTCATAAATCTTTCATTCCAATTAGATATATTCCCAAAAGTCTTAACATTAAGCAAATGTTCCTTTACACAAAAATGGCGATCCACAAGATATATCTATATACCGACCGATTACCAACGACTTCAGTATTTGCAAAAATTTTGGAATATTGTTTTTAAGTAGACTCTACAGTCGTTTATAACCAAATTCAATATTTTGTCAACAAATCAATTTGGTTTTCAACATAAAAAATCAACAATTAATGCAATGAACGTTAAAGTTTATTATGTAAACTTGAAAAACACGACATCAGAGAAGAAATTGGATTAAAATTGGTTACGGTGAATCACCATTCTCATAGAACTTACTGCGTTGGTAAATCTCAAATCATTAAAATTAAAAACGGGGTTCCTCAGGGATTTGTATTAGGGCCTGCTTTGTTTATTTTCTATATAAATGAAATTGACAATGCAGTATCTGAAAACGTATTATGTACTCTTTATGCGAATGATACTTCTTTGTTAATCTCACATAGAGACAATGACACATTAAGAAATCACTGATAAACTCCAATCAATATCGTCATGGTTTAATAATAACTCACTTTCCTTAAATACCAAGAAAACAGGCTACATACGATTTCATACTTTTCAAAAGAAAAGATATGGATCTAAGTTTAGCAATTAGTAACAACAACATCCTAAGGCAAAATTACATGAATTTCTTAGGTCTTAAAATGTCAATTGGAAAGTACACTGTTCAGAAATTAGATTCAATGACGTATCTTTTTAGAAATTTAAAGACTGTATTAACGTTTGAATAACTAATAGTATCATACCAGTCTTTAGGTGTATGTTGCATCACACATTAGGTATGGTATCGGTTTCTGGGGTTTATCGACAATGGCTGATAAAGTTTTTAAATGCAAGTTTACTAATTTTTGAGTTGTGTTAATATATTTTTCTTAATTCTATAGCATACTTAATAAAATAAAGAAATCCTCAAACATAATTTAAGAAATAATAATCTGTATCGAATACCCTTTTACAAGCTAGAAGCAACCAAAAGGTCACTTACCCTTATAGGGAGAAAAATATTTAATCAATTACCTGATCACATTAAGAAGTCTCACACCTATCCAATATTTAAATGTGAACTTTCTGCATTTCTAGTTAATGGCTGTTCTCATAATGATGGTTTCCAGGAGTGATTTATTTGAGCATATGGACTTACTGTAAAGTTTTCTCGCCTCTATTTCTCCAGACAGTCTACTTATCTACCGAGAGGAGATTGTTTAATTTTTTTAATATTCATCAGAGATATAATGATAATTGCTTAAATGATTTATTTGAGCATATGGACTTTCTGTGAGGTTTTTTCTCCTCTGTTTCTCCAGACAGTCGACTCAACTACCGTGAGGGAATGTTTTGTTTTTTAACATTCAGATTGTTCTTATAATCATGGTTTCTTGGAATAATTTATTTAAGCATAACGTTTTTTTGCCTCTATTTCTCCAGGCAGTCGAACTTACCTACCGAGAGGAAATTCTTTTGATTTATTCAGTATTCAGAGATTGTTCTCATAATGATAATTGCTTAAAATGATTTATTTGAGCATAAGGACTTTCTGTGAGGTTTTTTCTTCTATTTCTCCAGACAGTCTACTCAATTACCTTTTGTTTTTTAACATTCAGATTGTTCTTATAATCATGGTTTCTTGGAATGATTTATTTAAGCATAACGTTTTCTTGCCTCTATTTCTCCAGATAGTCTACTTATCTACCGAGAGGAAAACCTTTTATTTTTTAATACCTATTCAGGGATTGTTTTCATAATGATGGTTCCTTGGAACCATTTATTTGAGCATATGGATTTTCTGTGAGGTTTTCTCGCCTCTATTTCTCCAGACAGTCTACCTATCTACCGAGACGAGAGTCTTTTGTTTTTTAATACCTATTCAGGAATTGTTCTCATAATGATGGTTCCTTGAAATGATTTATTTGAGCATATTGACTTTCTGTGAGGTTTTTCTCCTCTATTTCTCCAGACAGTCTACTCAACTACCGTGAGGGGAATGTTTTGTTTTTAACATTCAGATTGTTCTCATAATCATGGTTTCTTGGAATGATTTATTTAAGAATAACGTTTTTTTGCCTCTATTTCTCCAGACAGTCTAACTTACCTACCGAGAGAAAATTCTTTTGATTTATTCAGTATTCAGAGATTGTTCTCATAATGATAATTGCTTAAAATGATTTATTTGAGCATATAGACTTTTTGTGAGGTTTTTTCTCTTCTATTTCTGCAGACAGCCTAACTGTCTACAGAAACGAGAATCTTTTGTTTTTCTAATACCTATTCAGGGATTGTTCTCATAATGATGGTTCCTTGGAATGATTTATTTGAGCATATGGACTTTCTGTGAGGTTTTTTTCTCCAGACAGTCTACTCAACTACCGAGAGGGGAATGTTTTGTTTTTTAACATTCAGATTGTTCTCATAACCATGGTTTCTTGGAATGATTTATTTAAGCATAACGTTTCTTTGCCTCTATTCCTCCAGACAGTCTACATATCTACTGAGAGAAGAATCTTTTGTTTATTTTAATATTCAGAGATTGTTCTCATAATGATGGTTCCTAAAAATTATTTTATTTGAGCATATGGACTTTCTGTAAGGTTTCTTGGCTCTATTTCTCTAGGCAGTCTATTTATCTACCGAGAGGAAAACCTTTTATTTTTTTAATACCTATTCAGGGATTGTTCTCATAATGATGGTTCCTTAGAATGATTTATTTGAGCATATAGACTTTCTGTGAGGTTTTTTCTCCTCTATTTGTCCAGACAGTCTACTCAACTACCGTAGGGGAATGTTTTGTTTTTTAACATTCAGATTGTTCTTATAATCATGGTTTCTTGGAATGATTTATTTAAGCATAACGTTTTCTTGCCTCTATTTCTCCAGATAGTCTACTTATCTACCGAGAGGAAAACCTTTTATTTTTTAATACCTATTCAGGGATTGTTTTCATAATGATGGTTCCTTGGAACTATTTATTTGAGCATATGGACTTTCTGTGAGGTTTTCTCGCCTCTATTTTTCCAGACAGTCTACCTATCTACCGAGACGAGAATCTTTGTTTTTCTAATACCTATTCAGGGATTGTTCTCATAATGATGGTTCCTTGGAATGATTTATTTGAGCATATGGACTTTCTGTGAGGTTTTTTCTCCTCTATTTCTCCAGACAGTCTACTCAACTACCGTGAGGGGAATGTTTTGTTTTTAACATTCAGATTGTTCTCATAACAATGGTTTCTTGGAATGATTTATTTAAGCATAACGTTTTCTTGCCTCTATTTCTCCAGACAGTCTACTTATCTACCGAGAGGAAAACCTTTTATTTTTTAATACCTACTCAGGGATTATTTTCATAATGATGGTTCCTTGGAACCATTTATTTGAGCATATGGACTTTCTGTGAGGTTTTCTCGCCTCTATTTTTCCAGACAGTCTACTCAACTACCGTGTGGGGAATGTGTTGTTTTTTAACATTCAGATTGTTCTCATAACCATGGTTTCTTGGAATTATTTATTTAAGCATATCGTTTTTTTGCCTCTATTTCTCCAAACAGTCTAACTTACCTACCGAGAGGAAATTCTTTAATTTATTCAGTATTCAGAGATTGTTCTCATAATGATAATTGCTTAAAATGATTTATTTGAGCATATGCACTTTCTGTGAGGTTTTTTCTCTTCTATTTCTCCAGACAGTCTACTCAACTACCGTAAGGGGAATGTTTTGATTTTTAACATTCAGATTGTTCTCATAACCATGGTTTCTTGGAATTATTTATTTAAGCATATCGTTTTTTTGCCTCTATTTCTCCAGACAGTCTAACTTACCTACCGAGAGGAAATTCTTTTAATTTATTCAGTATTCAGAGATTGTTCTCATAATGATAATTGCTTAAAATGATTTATTTGAGCATATGCACTTTCGGTGAGGTTTTTTCTCTTCTATTTCTCCAGACAGTCTACTCAACTACCGTAAGGGGAATGTTTTGATTTTTAACATTCAGATTGTTCTCATAACCATGGTTCCTTGGAATGATTTATTTAAGCATAAGGTTTTTTTGCCTCTATTTCTCCAGATAGTCTACTTATCCACCGAGAGAAGATTCTTTTGTTCTTTCAATATTCAGAGATTGTTCTCATAATGATAATTCCTTGAAATGATTTATTTGAGCATATGGACTTTCTGTGAGGTTTTTCTCTTCTATTTCTCCAGACAGTCTACTCAACTACCGTGAGGGGAATGTTTTGTTTTTTAACATTCAGATTGTTCTCATAATCATGGTTTCTTGGAATGATTTATTTAAGCATAACGTTTTCTTGCCTCCATTTCTCCAGACAGTCATCTACTTATCTACCGAGAGGAAAACCTTTAATTTTTTTTTTTTACCTATTCAGGGATTGTTTTCATAATGATGGTTCCTTGGAACCATTTATTTGGGCATATGGACTTTCTGTGAGGTTTTCTCGCCTCTATTTCTCCAGACAGTCTACTCAACTACCGTGTGGGGAATGTGTTGTTTTTAACATTCAGATTGTTCTCATAACCATGGTTTCTTGGAATTATTTATTTAAGCATATCGTTTTTTTGCCTCTATTTCTCCAAACAGTCTAACTTACCTACCGAGAGGAAATTCTTTTAATTTATTCAGTATTCAGAGATTGTTCTCATAATGATAATTGCTTAAAATGATTTATTTGAGCATATGCACTTTCGGTGAGGTTTTTCTCTTCTATTTCTCCAGACAGTCTACTCAACTACCGTAAGGGGAATGTTTTGATTTTTAACATTCAGATTGTTCTCATAACCATGGTTTCTTGGAATTATTTATTTAAGCATATCGTTTTTTTGCCTCTATTTCTCCAAACAGTCTAACTTACCTACCGAGAGGAAATTCTTTTAATTTATTCAGTATTCAGAGATTGTTCTCATAATGATAATTGCTTAAAATGATTTATTTGAGCATATGCACTTTCGGTGAGGTTTTTTCTCTTCTATTTCTCCAGACAGTCTACTCAACTACCGTAAGGGGAATGTTTTGATTTTTAACATTCAGATTGTTCTCATAACAATGGTTTCTTGGAATGATTTATTTAAGCATAACGTTTTCTTGCCTCTATTTCTCCAGACAGTCTACTTATCTACCGAGAGGAAAACCTTTTATTTTTTTAATACCTACTCAGGGATTATTTTCATAATGATGGTTCCTTGGAACCATTTATTTGAGCATATGGACTTTCTGTGAGGTTTTCTCGCCTCTATTTTTCCAGACAGTCTACTCAACTACCGTGTGGGGAATGTGTTGTTTTTAACATTCAGATTGTTCTCATAACCATGGTTTCTTGGAATGATTTATTTAAGCATATCGTTTTTTTGCCTCTATTTCTCCAAACAGTCTAACTTACCTACCGAGAGGAAATTCTTTTAATTTATTCAGTATTCAGAGATTGTTCTCATAATGATAATTGCTTAAAATGATTTATTTGAGCATATGCACTTTCGGTGAGGTTTTTTCTCTTCTATTTCTCCAGACAGTCTACTCAACTACCGTAAGGGAAATGTTTTGATTTTTAACATTCAGATTGTTCTCATAACCATGGTTCCTTGGAATGATTTATTTAAGCATAACGTTTTTTTGCCTCTATTTCTCCAGATAGTCTACTTATCCACCGAGAGAAGATTCTTTTGTTCTTTCAATATTCAGAGATTGTTCTCATAATGATAATTACTTGAAATGATTTATTTGAGCATACGGACTTTCTGTGAGGTTTTTTCTCTTCTATTTCTCCAGACAGTCTACTCAACTACCGTGAGGGGAATGTTTTGTTTTTTAACATTCAGATTGTTCTCATAATCATGGTTTCTTGGAATGATTTATTTAAGCATAACGTTTTCTTGCCTCCATTTCTCCAGACAGTCATCTACTTATCTACCGAGAGGAAAACCTTTAATTTTTTTTTTTACCTATTCACGGATTGTTTTCATAATGATGGTTCCTTGGAACCATTTATTTGAGCATATGGACTTTCTGTGAGGTTTTCTCGCCTCTATTTCTCCAGACAGTCTACCTATCTACCAAGACGAGAGTCTTTTGTTTTTCTAATACCTATTCCGGGATTGTTCTCATAATGATGGTTCCTTGAAATGATTTATTTGAGCATATGGACTTTCTGTGAGGTTTTTTCTCCTCTATTTCTCCAGACAGTCTACTCAACTACCGTGAGGGGAATGTTTTGTTTTTTAACATTCAGATTGTTCTCATAATCATGGTTTCCTGGAATGATTTATTTAAGCATAACGTTTTTTTGCTTCTATTACTCCAGACAGTCTAACTTACCGACCGAGAGGAAATTCTTTTGATTTATTCAGTGATTGTTCTCATAATGATAATTGCTTAAAATGATTTATTTGAGCATATAGACTTTCTGTGAGGTTTTTGCTCTTCTATTTCTCCAGACAGTCTACTCAACTACCGTGAGGGGAATGTTTTGTTTTTTAACATTCAGATTGTTCTCATAATCATGGTTTCTTGGAATGATTTATTTAAGCATAACGTTTCTTTTGCCTCTATTCCTCCAGACAGTCTACATATCTACCGAGAGGAGAATCTTATGTTTTTTTTAATATTCAGAGATTGTTCTCATAATGATGGTTCCTAAAAATTATTTTATTTGAGCAAATGGACTTTCTGTAAGGTTGCTTGGCTCTATTTCTCCAGACAGTCTATTTATCTACCGAGAGGAAAACCTTTTATTTTTTTAATACCTATTCAGGGATTGTTTTCATAATGATGGTTCCTTGGAACCATTTATTTGAGCATAAGGACTTTCTGTGAGGTTTTTTCGCCTCTATTTCTCTAGACAGTCTACCTATCTTCCGAGACGAGAATCTTTTGTTTTTCTAATACCTATTCAGGGATTGTTCTCATAATGATGGTTCCTTGGAATGATTTATTTGAGCATATGGACTTTCTGTGAAGTTTTTTTCTCCTCTATTTCTCCAAACAGTCTACTCAACTACCGTGAGGGGAATGTTTTGTTTTTTAACATTCAGATTGCTCTCATAATCATGGTTTCTTAAAATGATTTATTTAAGCATAACGTTTTCTTGCCTCTATTTGTCCAGACAGTCTACTTATCTACCGAGAGGAAAACTTTTTATTTTTTTAATACCTATTTAGGGATTGTTTTCATAATGATGGTTCCTTGGAACCATTTATTTGAGCATGTGGATTTCTGTGATGTTCTTTCGCCTCTATTTCTCCAGACAGTCTACCTATGTACCGAGACGAGAATCTTTTGTTTTTCTTATACCTATTCAGGGATTGTTCTCATAATGATGGTTCCTTAGAATGATTTATTTGAGCATATAGACTTTCTGTGAGGTTTTTTCTCCTCGATTTCTCCAGACAGTTTACTCAACTACAGTGAGAGGAATGTTTTGTTTGTTAACATTCAGATTGTTCTCATAATCATGGTTTCTTGGAATGATTTATTTAAGCATAACGTTTCTTTGCCTCTATTCTTCCAGACAGTCTACATATCTACCGAGAGGAGAATCTTTTGTTTTTTTTAATATTCAGAGATTGTTCTCATAATGATGGTTCCTAAAAATTATTTTATTTGAGCATATGGACTTTCTGTAAGGTTTCTTGGCTCTATTTCTCCAGACAGTCTATTTATCTACCGAGAGGAAAACCTTTTATTTTTTTAATACCTATTCAGGGATTGTTTTCATAATGATGGTTCCTTGGAACTATTTATTTGAGCATATGGACTTTCTGTGAGGTTTTCTCGCCTCTATTTTTCCAGACAGTCTACCTATCTACCGAGACGAGAATCTTTTGTTTTTCTAATACCTATTTAGGGATTGTTCTCATAATGATGGTTCCTTGGAATGATTTATTTGAGCATATGGACTTTCTGTGAGGTTTTTTTCTCCTCTATTTCTCCAGACAGTCTACTCAACTACCGTGAGGGGAATGTTTTGTTTTTTAACATTCAGATTGTTCTCATAACAATGGTTTCTTGGAATGATTTATTTAAGCATAACGTTTCTTTGCCTCTATTTTTCCAGACAGTCTACATATCTACCGAGAGGAGAATCTTTTGTTTTTTTTAATATTCAGAGATTGTTCTCATAATGATGGTTCCTAAAAATTATTTTATTTGAGCATATGGACTTTCTGTAAGGTTTCTTGGCTCTATTTCTCCAGACAGTCTATTTATCTACCGAGAGGAAAACCTTTTTTTTTTTAATACCTATTCAGGGATTGTTTTCATAATGATGGTTCCTTGGAACTATTTATTTGAGCATATGGACTTTCTGTGAGGTTTTCTCGCCTCTATTTTTCCAGACAGTCTACCTATCTACCGAGACGAGAATCTTTTGTTTTTCTAATACCTATTTAGGGATTGTTCTCATAATGATGGTTCCTTGGAATGATTTATTTGAGCATATAGACTTTCTGTGAGGTTTTTCTCCTCGATTTCTCCAGACAGTTTACTCAACTACAGTGAGAGGAATGTTTTGTTTGTTAACATTCAGATTGTTCTCATAATCATGGTTTCTTGGAATGATTTATTTAAGCATAACGTTTCTTTGCCTCTATTCTTCCAGACAGTCTACATATCTACCGAGAGGAGAATCTTTTGTTTTTTTTAATATTCAGAGATTGTTCTCATAATGATGGTTCCTAAAAATTATTTTATTTGAGCATATGGACTTTCTGTAAGGTTTCTTGGCTCTATTTCTCCAGACAGTCTATTTATCTACCGAGAGGAAAACCTTTTATTTTTTTAATACCTATTCAGGGATTGTTTTCATAATGATGGTTCCTTGGAACTATTTATTTGAGCATATGGACTTTCTGTGAGGTTTTCTCGCCTCTATTTTTCCAGACAGTCTACCTATCTACCGAGACGAGAATCTTTTGTTTTTCTAATACCTATTTAGGGATTGTTCTCATAATGATGGTTCCTTGGAATGATTTATTTGAGCATATGGACTTTCTGTGAGGTTTTTTCTCCTCTATTTCTCCAGACAGTCTACTCAACTACCGTGAGGGGAATGTTTTGTTTTTAACATTCAGATTGTTCTCATAACAATGGTTTCTTGGAATGATTTATTTAAGCATAACGTTTCTTTGCCTCTATTCTTCCAGACAGTCTACATATCTACCGAGAGGAGAACCTTTTGTTTTTTTTAATATTCAGAGATTGTTCTCATAATGATGGTTCCTAAAAATTATTTTATTTGAGCATATGGACTTTCTGTAAGGTTTCTTGGCTCTATTTCTCCAGACAGTCTATTTATCTACCGAGAGGAAAACCTTTTATTTATTTAATACCTATTCAGGGATTGTTCTCATAATGATGGTTCCTTAGAATGATTTATTTGAGCATATAGACTTTCTGTGAGGTTTTCTCGCCTCTATTTCTCCAGACAGTCTACTCAACTACCGTGTGGGGAATGTGTTGTTTTTTAACATTCAGATTGTTCTCATAACCATGGTTTCTTGGAATGATTTATTTAAGCATAACGTTTCTTTGGCTCTATTTTTCCAGACAGTCTACTCGTCTACAGTGAGTGGAATGTTTTGTTTTTTAACATTCAGATTGTTGGCTTCTTATACATTTATTTAAGCATATGGACTTTCTGTGAGATTTTCTCGCCTCTATTTCTCCAGACAGTCTACTCAACTACCGTGAGGGGAATGTTTTGTTTTTTAACATTCAGATTGTTCTCATAATCATGGTTTCTTGGAATGATTTGTTTAAGCATAACGTTTTCTTGCCTCTATTTCCCCAGACAGTCTACTTATCTACCGAGAGGAAAACCTTTTATTTTTTTTATACCTATTCAGGGTTTATTTTCATAATGATGGTTCCTTGGAACCATTTATTTGAGCATATGGACTTTCTGTGAGGTTTTCTCGCCTCTATTTCTCCAGACAGTCTACTCAACTACTGTGTGGGGAATATGTTGTTTTTTAACATTCAGATTGTTCTCATAATCATGGTTTCTTGGAATGATTTATTTAAGCATAACGTTTTCTTGCCTCTATTTCTCCAG
This sequence comes from Abscondita cerata, assembly GCA_030710515.1. NCBI lineage: Eukaryota > Metazoa > Arthropoda > Insecta > Coleoptera > Lampyridae > Abscondita > Abscondita cerata. The sequence goes on along the minus strand of JALBCR010000862.1, from coordinate 196,407 downwards.
ACAGTCTACTTATCTACCGAGAGGAAAACCTTTTATTTTTTTAATACCTATTCAGGGATTATTTTCATAATGATGGTTCCTTGGAACCATTTATTTGAGCATATGGACTTTCTGTGAGGTTTTCTCGCCTCTATTTCTCCAGACAGTCTACTCAACTACCGTGTGGGGAATATGTTGTTTTTAACATTCAGATTGTTCTCATAATCATGGTTTCTTGGAATGATTTATTTAAGCATAACGTTTTCTTGCCTCTATTTCTCCAGACAGTCTACTTATCTACCGAGAGGAAAACCTTTTATTTTTTTAATACCTATTCAGGGATTGTTTTCATAATGATGGTTTCTTGGAACCATCTATTTGAGCATATGGACTTTCTGTGAGGTTTTCTCGCCTCTATTTCTCCAGACAGTCTACTCAACTACCGTGTGGGAAATGTGTTGTTTTTAACATTCAGATTGTTCTCATAACCATGGTTTCTTGGAATGATTTATTTAAGCATAACGTTTTCTTGCCTCTATTTCTCCAGACAGTCTAACTTACCTACCGAGAGGAAATTCTTTTGATTTATTCAGTATTCAGAGATTGTTCTCATAATGATAATTGCTTAAAATGATTTATTTGAGCATATGGACTTTCTGTGAGGTTTTTTTTCTTTATTTCTCCAGACAGTCTACTCAACTACCGTGAGGGGAATGTTTTGTTTTTTAACATTCAGATTGTTCTCATAATCATGGGTTCTTGGAATGATTTATTTAAGCATAACGTTTTCTTGCCTCTATTTCTCCAGACAGTCTACTTATCTACCGAGAAGAAAACCTTTTATTTTTTTAATACCTATTCAGGGATTGTTTTCATAATGATGGTTCCTTGGAACCATTTATTTGAGCATATGGACTTTCTGTGAGGTTTTCTCGCCTCTATTTCTCCAGACAGTCTACCTATCTACCGAGACGAGAATCTTTTGTTTTTCTAATACCTATTCAGGGATTGTTCTCATAATGATGGTTCCTTGGAATGATTTATTTGAGCATATGGACTTTCTGTGAGGTTTTTTCTCCTCTATTTCTCCAGACAGTCTACTCAACTACCGTGAGGGGAATGTTTTGTTTTTTAACATTCAGATTGTTCTCATAACAATGGTTTCTTGGAATGATCTATTTAAGCATAACGTTTCTTTGCCTCTATTCTTCCAGACAGTCTACATATCTACCGAGAGGATAATCTTTTGTTTTTTTTAATATTCAGAGATTGTTCTGATAATGATGGTTCCTAAAAATTATTTTATTTGAGCATATGGACTTTCTGTAAGGTTTCTTGGCTCTATTTCTCCAGACAGTCTATTTATCTACCGAGAGGAAAACCTTTTATTTTTTTAATACCTATTCAGGGATTGTTCTCATAATGATGGTTCCTTAGAATGATTTATTTGAGAATATAGACTTTCTGTGAGGTTTTCTCGCCTCTATTTCTCCAGACAGTCTACTGAACTACCGTGTGGGGAATGTGTTGTTTTAACATTCAGATTGTTCTCATAACAATGGTTTCTTGGAATGATTTATTTAAGGATAACGTTTCTTTGGCTCTATTTTTCCAGACAGTCTACTCGTCTACAGTGAGTGGAATGTTTTGTTTTTTAACATTCAGATTGTTGGCTTCTTATACATTTATTTAAGCATATGGACTTACCGTAAAGTTTTCTCGCCTCTGTTTCCCCTATGCTTCAACATAGAGGGAAATATGTTGTTTCTTTAAATATTGTGGTTATATTTATTCAACATATGTTTTTCTTAAATCTAACAACAATTAACTACATTTCAAACCGTAAAGTAGTTCCTAATATACTTTATTGTGTATTTGAGACAATTTACACATGATCTTATAATATCTATATCTCACTATTTTCCTTACGCTTTAAATAATTACTACTTAGTTTGTATTTTTACATTTTTTTATTACATACCATAAGTCTAAGTTTAATAAAAGGTATCTCATTATATCTTAAGGCGACTTTTAATCTAAGTTACCTAAGTATATTATTATAAGTATCGATGAAGTATAATAATAATACACGTTTACAATCTCAACTTTACAAGTGCAGCAAACAAGACCCAGACTTTTCGAGAAAACAAAAATCGAAAATGATTTGTATACTCGAACAGATATGCGTTCCGGCGACAAAAAAACAACCTCTCCCACGTTAATCACCAAATGTTATGTTTCTTATATAAAACTACAGTAAATTTTACGAAAATTCAAAACATGTACTGCGTTATCCTATCACAATAAATTTTGGCTTATCTTAAATAACTCACTTGGTAAAATCAAGTGCGCGATCTGTGCACAAACCTCGATTTTTTTTTAGGCCTTAAAAATTTTCGACGCCGCATTAACGAACCAGTCGATCGCGAACGTAGAAGCGTTCGGATAAAATGGAAACCCCGACAAAAAACACTGTACATGGTATAAGAATCTGATTCCACTACTTTATAGGATTTTTATATGCACAACCGTAATAGAGCATGTACTACTTTTTATATGTACAAACTAAATTGACAAGTTTCAAATATTGCTCTTCTTTTACTTATTGATAGTTTATTGACTAATTTGACCAAAAACTTAAAAGCACCGGAACGGGCCAAAAAACAATAATGAGGTACGTAAGGAGAGAAATACTTTGGCCAAACCAGATTTAGGTACATTCTAAGCATTAAATCTATTTACAATATACAACAAAACTTGGATTAAATAAATACTAACCTTAACATTAATCCTAAATCCCTAAGATTAATAACAATATCTACATAAATATTCATCATCTTTGGAACTTACAGCATTTAAAAAACAAGACAAAAACATGTTAACAAACTAACTCATCCTAAAAATCTCTTACTGTACTAAAAACAAAACAAACTAAAGTTCTTTTAAAGTGCCTCCAATTTTTAAAATTTTTCAAATTTCAACAACATTTGTAAACATTAATAATCGTCACAGCCTAAAAGTTAAAAATTTTGTGACTTAACACTGTACAAAAACAAAGGTACGGAGAGACAGAGAGCTTCACTAATTGTATGTGGTGGGTTAGAAACCCTTTCCCCCCCCCCTCCCCATCCTACTACGAAATGGCAGCTGTGAGCACTTTTCCGTAAGATGCGCGTAAACAATAAAAATGTCTTTTATCCCGTCTTTAAACGAAAACGTACAGGTACTAGGTTAAGTACATCCAAGAGCAAAATGGTTAACCTTTATGCTCGTAAAAAAAATTGAGACACTTAAGTAAACTGATTGTTTAAGTACGAATGTTGTTACTATATACAAAAAAATTTTATTGCACGTCCATTAAATTCCTCGGCTTTCCAAGTTGCGGTACTTCGGAGAGCGACACGAACAAAACACCGATCAAAGCCGAAACATCTTCTCTTCGGATAGTTTCGTTCGTATGACACAGCCCCGTTCACAGAACGAGCATAAAAGTAACCGCGTCACTTTGGATGTCAAAGAGGAAAAAAAAAAAAACGGACACGCGTGCTCCAAATTTCGTCATCCATTATCCTACTTCCTACATTGGTCAATACCGTATGTGTCCCCCAACAAAAAATAATAACAACTCTTAAGATTAAACACAGTTGAGGTGAATAGACTAACGACTCAAAATCGCGAAAGCGATTCAAATGGCATCTCTGTTATGTAATAATAGTGCAGAGTAATTTAACAATAATATTGTCATTTGTTAAATAATATTGCATTTTTTTTTTATATTTACATTTACACATTTAAATAATACTCCTCTATAAGCTAAGAATAAATATAGTTTACCCCTTTTTAAATACGCGAATTATCTCTAAATAATTTATTTAAATAATAATCGTACTTGTACAAGAATTTTCACAGTCTTTACAAATGGGTAGTTATTGCGGTGGTCTCGTTGAAATATCGAAACAACAAACAACGAGAGCACCGATAATAACATAACACATCTCAAATTTGTACAAATCACAACTTTAAGTTATCTAACATTTTGCAAGGATCATTAACGTCGGACGAAGGGGAGGGTAGGGGCGCGTCTCCAGCTCCGATCTCGTTAAGGGACGAAGTCGATGGACCTCGACGCACGGATCGCCTGCCCCCTCTGCGCGCGGGAGGGATAAAATTCAAGGATGCGATGGACGAGGGCATCTGTGGAGGAAGGGAATTTAAATTTACGTCGCTTTCGTCGCCATCTTTCTTTTTGAATTTGACGTCTCTCGTCGTATTGAAACTGGGGCTTCTCATCCCGTTGTAATAAGTTGGTCGTTTTGTTTGGGCAAAATTTCGAGGCGGGCCCTTATTGACACCGCCGTACCTGAAGTTGTTGTGGTTCATGTGAGGATGATGATATCGGATGTTGTTTTGAAAATTGCGGGTCGGGTATTTGTTGGCTGGGTTTGGAGGAGGAAGGGGAGGAGGAAAGTGTGGCTGAGGAGGCGTGCGACAAATTTTATCTTCGTTCCTATTTTCGTCTACACTAGTTTCGTGTTGCGAATGTTTATCGTCCGCGTATTTGTTTATAATATTACTTTTTTTGTTGTGCCACGTCCTGTCGTTTCCACCGTTACATAAATGAGGATTTTGATTCGAACCACCAAATTCGTTAGGCAAGGAACCGTTAAAGTTATTGCTAGAATTACTCGACTGAGGCGCATTATGACTACGATTAGGGTTTATGAAATTATTTTCGTACGCAACGAACACCATGTGCTTATTGTAATCGTGGATGTTGTTTATCGACGGTAGCGTTTCGGCAGATTTTCTACGTCTGCCACCTTGTAAAGACGTTAAATCCCTTTCTTGGTGTTGATCTAAAGAAAGTATGGAAACTACGGGTGTGTTCGATTGACGACTAAAGTCTACGGGCGAGTTCGGATAGTCTTGTATGCTATTGGTGTCGGTTGATTGTGGTGGTTCCGGATCGTTTGCTGCATTGCCAAAATAGCCATAACCGTCCTGATAAGTAACGAGAATTATAATAAAAGCGCCTTTTACGGTTACTTAGTTAGTAAACTAACGGAAAATTATGAAACAATTTAAATCAGATCGTAGAATACGAGCCTGTATTTAAATTTCAAGGCGTCGTGTTGGTATGGGAAAGCAAGTCACGGTATTGGTTAATTTAAAGAGGAGGCGGTGCTTGGTAACCTGATAACCTAAAAATCGAAAGGAACTTCACATTTCGCTAGGAGAACTATATCCTGGTATCGTAAATAAGCATCAAAAACTTGCCGACAGATCGAAAAAAAATGAAAATAGTTTCAAAACAAAGAGTTTTCTGAATTTAGTAAATAATGGGTACTAAAAATTGTTAAGCAATACGAATCTTAAATTACAAAAAAAATTGATGAACATTTAAAATATTTTTGTAAAAATTTAATTCATTTCTTGGGTCAAAAAAGTAACAAAATTCAAATCAAATTGAGTTCAACGAACTCTATTTTTCTGAATTTAGTAAAAGGCGGGTTAAAACTAAAAAATTGACAAGCAAACGAACCTTCATGAAGATTAAATCATTTTTGTAAAAATTTAATTCAATTGTTGAGTCAAAAAAAGTAAAAAAAATAAACTCAAATTGAGTTCAATGAACTGTATTTTTCTGAATTTAGTGAATGGCGGATTAAATGTAAAATTGCTAAGCAATACGAACCTTAAATAGAAACAAAATTGATAAAATTTCAAAACATTTTTGTAAAAATTTAATTCATTTCTTCAGTGAAAATATTTAAAAAATTCAAAACAAATTGAATTCAATGAACTCTATTTTTTCTAAATTTGAGTAAACGGCGAGTTAAAACTCAAAATTTCCACGCAATACGAATCTTAAATAGAAAAATTCAAATCAAATTGAGTTCAATGAACTCTAATTTTCTGAATTTAGTGAATGGTTTTAAACCTTAAATAGAAAAACAATGATAAAGTTTCAAAACATTTTTGTAAACATTTCTTGAGACAAAAGTAACAAAATTCAAATCAAATTGAGTTCAACGAACTCTATTTTTCTGAATTTAGTAAACGGCGGGTTAAAACTAAAATTGACAAGCAAACGAACCTTCATGAAGATTAAATCATTTTTGTAAAAATTTAATTCAATTGTTGAGTCAAAAAGTAAAAAAATAAACTCAAATTGAGTTCAATGAACTGTATTTTCTGAATTTAGTGAATGGCGGATTAAATGTAAAAATTGCTAAGCAATACGAACCTTAAATAGAAACAAAATTGATAAAATTTCAAAACATTTTTGTAAAAATTTAATTCATTTCTTCAGTGAAAATATTTAAAAATTCAAAACAAATTGAATTCAATGAACTCTATTTTTCTAAATTTGAGTAAACGGCGAGTTAAAACTCAAAATTTCCACGCAATACGAATCTTAAATAGAAAAAATTCAAATCAAATTGAGTTCAATGAACTCTAATTTTCTGAATTTAGTGAATGGTTTTAAACCTTAAATAGAAAAAACAATGATAAAGTTTCAAAACATTTTTGTAAACATTTCTTGAGACAAAAGTAACAAAATTCAAATCAAATTGAGTTCAATGAACTCTAGTTTTCTGAATTTAGTGAATGGCTTTAAACCTTAAATAGAAAAAACAATGATAAAGTTTCAAAACATTTTTGTAAACATTATTTGAATCAAAAAACTAAAAAAATTCAAATAAAAGTCCAATGAATTTTTTCTCAATTTAGTAAATTGTGGGTTAAAACTACAAATTGCTAACAATACGACCTAAATAGAAAAAAATTAATAACGTTTCAAAACATTTTTGTAAAAATATAATTCATTTGTTGAGTCAAAAAAAGTAAAAAAATATAAAATCAAATTGAGTTCAATGAACTCTATTTTTGTGAATTTACGGAATGGCCTTAAACCTTAAATAGAAAAAAAATGATAAAATTTCAAAACAGTTTTGTAAACATTTCTTGAGACAAAAAAGTAACAAAATTCAAATCACATTGAGTTCAATGAACTCTAGTTTTCTGAATTTAGTGAATGGTTTTAAACCTTAAATAGAAAAACAATAATAAAGTTTCAAAACATTTTTGTAAACATTTCTTGAGACAAAAAGTAACAAAATTCAAATCAAATTGAGTTCAATGAACTCTTGTTTTCTGAATTTAGTGAATGGCTTTAAACCTTAAATAGAAAAACAATGATAAAGTTCCAAAACATTTTTGTAAACATTTCTTGAGACAAAAAAGTAACAAAATTCAAATCAAATTGAGTTCAATATGAACTCTAGTTTTCTGAATTTAGTGAATGGTTTTAAACCTCAAATAGAAAAAACAATAATAAAGTTTCAAAACAGTTTTGTAAACATTTCTTGAGACAAAAAAGTAACAAAATTCAAATCACATTGAGTTCAATGAACTCTAGTTTTCTGAATTTAGTGAATGGTTTTAAACCTTAAATAGAAAAAACAATAATAAAGTTTCAAAACATTTTTGTAAACATTTCTTGAGACAAAAAGTAACAAAATTCAAATCAAATTGAGTTCAATGAACTCTTGTTTTCTGAATTTAGTGAATGGCTTTAAACCTTAAATAGAAAAAACAATGATAAAGTTCCAAAACATTTTTGTAAACATTTCTTGAGACAAAAAAGTAACAAAATTCAAATCAAATTGAGTTCAATGAACTCTAGTTTTCTGAATTTAGTGAATGGTTTTAAACCTCAAATAGAAAAAACAATAATAAAGTTTCAAAACAGTTTTGTAAACATTTCTTGAGACAATAAAGTAACAAAATTCAAATCAAATTGAGTTCAATGAACTCTAGCTTTCTGAATTTAGTGAATAGTTTTAAACCTTAAATAGAAAAAACAATGATAAAGTTTCAAAACATTTTTGTAAACATTTCTTGAGACAAAAAAGTAACAAAATTCAAATCAAATTGAGTTCAATATGAACTCTAGTTTTCTGAATTTAGTGAATGGTTTTAAACCTCAAATAGAAAAACAATAATAAAGTTTCAAAACAGTTTTGTAAACATTTCTTGAGACAAAAAAGTAACAAAATTCAAATCAAATTGAGTTCAATGAACTCTAGCTTTCTGAATTTAGTGAATAGTTTTAAACCTTAAATAGAAAAAACAATGATAAAGTTTCAAAACATTTTTGTAAACATTTCTTGAGACAAAAAGTAACAAAATTCAAATCAAATTGAGTTCAATATGAACTCTAGTTTTCTGAATTTAGTGAATGGTTTTAAACCTCAAATAGAAAAAACAATAATAAAGTTTCAAAACAGTTTTGTAAACATTTCTTGAGACAAAAAGTAACAAAATTCAGATCACATTGAGTTCAATGAACTCTAGTTTTCTGAATTTAGTGAATGGTTTTAAACCTTAAATAGAAAAAACAATGATAAAGTTTCAAAACATTTTTGTAAACATTTCTTTAGACAAAAAAGTAACAAAATTCAAATCAAATTGAGTTCAATATGAACTCTATGAACTCTAGTTTTCTGAATTTAGTGAATGGTTTTAAACCTTAAATAGAAAAAACAATAATAAAGTTTCAAAACAGTTTTGTAAACATTTCTTGAGACAAAAAAGTAACAAAATTCAAATCAAATTGAGTTCAATGAACTCTAGTTTTCTGAATTTAGTGAATGGCTTTAAACCTTAAATAGAAAAAACAATGATAAAGTTTCAAAACATTTTTGTAAACATTATTTGAGTCAAAAAACTAAAAAAATTTAAATAAAAAGTTCAATGAATTTTTCTCAATTTAGTAAATTGTGGGTTAAAACTACAAATTGCTAAGCAATACGACCTAAATAGAAAAAAAATTAATAACGTTTCAAAACATTTTTGTAAAAATTTAATTCATTTGAGTCAAAAAAAGTAAAAAAAATAAAATCAAATTGAGTTCAATGAACTCTATTTTTGTGAATTTACGGAATGGCCTTAAACCTTAAATAGAAAAAAAAATGATAAAATTTCAAAACATTTTTGTAAACATTTCTCGAGTCAAAAAAGTAAAAAAATTCAAATCAAAAGTTCAATAAACGCTATTTTTCTGAATTTAGTAAATTCCAGGTTAAAACTAAAAATTGCTAAAGTAATACGAACTGAAATAGGAAAAAAAATACAAAAAGTTTGAAAACATTTTTGTAAAAATTTAATTCATTTCTTGAGTCAAAAAGTAAAAAAAATTGAGTTCAATTTTTCTGAATTTCGTAAATGGGCCTTAAACATTAAATAGAAAAAAAATTATAACGATTCAAAACGTTTTTGTAAACATTACTTGAGTCAAAAAAGTAAAAAAATTCAAATCATAAGAGTTCAATGAATTTTTCTGAATTTAATAAATTGTGGGTTAAAACTAAAAATTGCTAAGCAGTACGAATCTTAAATAGAATCAAAATTGAAAAATATTTAAATCATTTTGGTAAAAGTTGAATTTATTTCTTAAGTCAAAAAAGTAAAAAAAAATCAAATCAAATTGAGTTCAATGAACTATACTTTTCTGAATTTAGTCAATGGCGGGTTAAAACTGAAATTTGACAAGCAATACAACTTTAAGTAAAAAAAAATTTAATAGTTACAAAACATTTTTATAAACATTGTTCGAGTCAAAAAAGTTAAAAAAATCAAATCAAAAGTTCAATGAACGCTATTTTTCTGAATTTAGTAAATTGCGGGTTAAAACTGAAAATTGTTAACAATGCGAACCTTAAATAGAAAAAAATTAATAAAATTTCAAAAGTTTTGTAAAAATTTAATTCATTTCTTCTGTCAAAAATTTTTAAAAAATTCAAAACAAATTGAATTCAATGAACTCTATTTTTTCTGAACTCAAAATTGGAAGCAATGCAAATCTTAAATTAAAAAAATGATGAAGATCTGAAACATTTTTGTAAAACAAAAAAACTTTTCTAGTGTAGGAAAATTCAAAAAGACAACTCTTTGTTCTGTGTTATTTAAAAGTAGCAGAAAAACTTGATGGGTTATGGATTCAAATAGAAAAAAATAATGGATTGTTAAAAAAATAAGCATTTTTGAATTAAAAATTCTATCGGGATTGAATTCAAGTAAGTGCACAATTGAGTGAGGTTCTACAGTCCAAATAGGGGAGAGTATTTTATTTTGAATTATGTAGAAACATTCACTTAAAAGAAGCAAAAAAAATTCAACAGAAATCGATTCCAAATAACCCTGTTTTCTTAATTAACGTGAAATACCAGCGCAATTGAGTCAATGGAGTGTCAATTCAAAAACAATTCAATAGTGAAGGAACCAAAACTTTTTTCTGAATCAATTAAATGTTGTAAATTAATAAATGTTGTGTTAAAAAAATATGAATTCTATTTTTGCACTTGAATTTGCCAAAATTTAGTTTAAAAAAATCGGTTGTGCCCAAAAAATGCATAATTTTGCAAGTGTTGTAAATGAAAAGTATCAAAAAAAATTCACTAAATTAATGAAAAAAATGCGCTGTAGAGTCAACATACTGGAAGAGATAGCGGGACATCAAAAATACCGGAACAGCCGAAAATCTGCAGAAATGACCGTTTGAAGATCATCTTGTGTATTAGGTTTCGTTCTGCTTCTTCTTCTTCGGTAAGATTGACTAATGAGAGTCAGTTTATGAAAGAATGGTTGCTTACTAAATATTTACGAAAACATTATGGAGAAGGGGAAATTTTTTAAATGTATATTTGTTTTTTTGATCTCATACTTATTTCTCAAAAAAATTGGGAATTTGATCTAAGATGATTATACCCCAATTAAGTATCCTCTTCAAGACCCAGTTTCTCGCGAGTTAGCAAACCTTAAATACTACAAACAAAAAAGTATACCTCGTTTATGTTCCCGTTGGCCATATCCAAGGATTCCTGATAGACTGTGGTAGCCTCCAACGAACCGCCGTACATGGGCATGTTGAAGTACACAGTCTCGGCGCCGTAGGGCATTGGTGTGTTATAGCAAGGGGTTCTTGGAGGGCTCCCGGGGCGTTGCATTGAATGCCCCTGAGGCTGGGATGTATTCTGGTTGCCCACCACGTATTGTGGACCTCCATTTGAGTAGTAGGGGTAGTCGTACTGAAATATGAAATTATTCTCAATTCCAAGACAAAAATCGCAACCACTACTTCAACATGCAAAATAGCTATGCGATAGCATGCTTTGAAAAAATCAGAGCGTCATCGAATGACGCACGTAACCTCTCACTTTGTCGAGATGTTCAGCTGTTGACATGTTTTCGTCAAAAACTGACTCGAAACTTTTTTAGCAGGTTAATCTACAAAAACAAAAATACAAGAACACAACAAATTAATGGTAAGTGATAACGTGCAGAAATATTGAAGTAGTATAGACCTTAAAAAAGGGGTAGAACATGAAGTAGGGCGACCTCAGTATTGCAAGCCGTCCAACAGTACGTACGCAGGTTGAGTCACTGGATAAAGTCCTTCCGATATGTAATTGCTGGACTGAACATACACAGTTATACACAATCATTCATTAACATGACAAAAAGAACATAATATTACAGTGTAGTTCCTTATCGTTAAACCAAAAAAGTCGAAAAGTCGTAGTCGTGGGTAATTACGATTTCGCAACACTTAAAATTCCGCCACTCTTCTACTTCAAACAGTAGAATTCTGCATCTCGAAAACTTTTCGCTCCCAATATTTACGTCATACCCTGTATAATACTATAGAAATGATAAAAATTATCACTATACACAGCATGGACAAAAAATTAATGTATGTATGGGTGTCTTACTTGAATAACGTTGAACCACCCTGTATTTTGAAATATTTTTTCAAAATAGATCTTTATGAATAGTGTAGATGGGCACTTTATGCTTTTGAACTCCATTTCCTAAAACGTGAGCATTTTATAATTGTCCTTCCTTGATTATCACCCTGTATATTATCTAAAGTAGACCCTTCTCCTTTCATGATTAATCTTTTTAATGTGATTTTTAATTTTAATCTTTCATTCCCAAAAGATTAAAAAAAGGCCTTTATGTCGTCCTACATTTTTGCACCACCCTGTATAATGTAATATATTTTTTCTAGAACAGATCCTCATGAATGATGTAGATTGGTACATTAGCGGAATTCTTAACTTAATTCATGGAAGGAGAATTACTCCGCATTGCTCCTAGATTTTAGACCATCCTTCCTTGACAAGTCATCTATGTCTGTCCAATCTGTACAATATAATTGCCATGCAATATTTTTTAAAATAGACTCATGAGCAACACTCCTAACTTAATCGAAGGTTATGCGAGAATTACTTACTATCATCACGTCCTTCATTTTTGACCTTTGTTAGACGGTAATCAACCAATGTAACCCCTAAAAAAACCTCTCTTATTTGTACCACATCCTTCGATTTGACCTTTCTTAGAATGTAATCAATGTATCCCGTTTCTTCCATCTATCTATCCTTCACTCGACATCTATTTTAGGATTCAAGTGCAAAATAATACAGGTCTGATTTTAAAAAAAGACCTTTCTCGTCAGACTTTTGCATCACCCTGTGTGATCCACAATATTTGTCTAACATATACCCTTATGAATGATAAATATGAGCGAAATTCCTAACTTAATCCTTGTACTCCTATCACTTTATCACCATACCTTACTTATGACCTTCCGTAAAGGTGATTAATGTAACCCATGTCCAACGAAAACATTCTACATACCTTCTCACTCATTTTGCGATTCATCATTAATTCGTAAAATAATACGGGTTTGATTTAAGAAAAAAGATCTTTATGAGGTCACCTATGATCAGCACGGAAAATTCCAAATTAATTCATCGAGACCTATGCGAGAATTACGCACTCATGAATAATTCTTCCACCGACTCTCATTTTTGACGTTTCTTAAAGGTCCCCTCGTTCCTAAACATTCTACTCACTCATCTATTTCGGAAATCATCTCTCATTCGCAAAATAATACAGCACCGATTTAAAAAAGACCTTTTATGAGGTCACATAGATCAGCACGGGAAAATTCCAAAATTAATTCATCGAGACCTATGCGAGAATTACGCACTCATGAATAATTCTTCCACCGACTCTAATTTTTGACCTTTCTTAAAGGTCCCCTCGTTCTCAAACATTCTACTCAGTCATCTATTTTGGAAATCATCTCTCATACGCAAAACAATACAGCACCGATTTAAAAAAAACCTTTTATGAGGTCACATAGATCAGCACGGGAAAATTCCAAACTTAATTCATCGAGACCTATGCGAGAATTACGCACTCATGAATAATTCTTCCACCGACTCTCATTTTTGACCTTTCTTAAAGGTCCCCTCGTTCCCAAACATTCTACTCACTCATCTATTTTGGAAATCATCTCTCATTCGCAAAATAATACAGCACCGATTTAAAAAAAAGACCTTTTTATGAGGTCACATAGATCAGCACGGGAAAATTCCAAAATTAATTCATCGAGACCTATGCGAGAATTACGCACTCATGAATAATTCTTCCACCGACTCTCATTTTGACCTTTCTTGAAGGTCCCGTCGATGCCAAAAATTCTACTCACTCATCTATTTTGAAAATCATCTCTCATTCGCAAAATAATACAGCACCGATTTAAAAAAAAGACCTTTTTATGAGGTCACATATATCAGCACGAGAAAATTCCAAAATTAATTCATCGAGACCTATGCGAGAATTACGCACTCATGAATAATTCTTCCACCGACTCTCATTTTTGACCTTTCTTGAAGGTCCCGTCGATGCCAAAAATTCTACTCACTCATCTATTTTGAAAATCATCTCTCATTCGCAAAATAATACAGCACCGATTTAAAAAAAAAGGCACATGGATCAGCACGAGGAAATTCCAAAATTAATTCATCAGGAGCTATGGGAGAATTACGCACTCATGAATAATTCTTCCACCGACTCTCATTTTGACCTTTCTTGAAGGTCCCGTCGATGCCAAAATTCTACTCACTCATCTATTTTGAAAATCATCTCTCATTCGCAAAATAATACAGCACCGATTTAAAAAAGGCACATGGATCAGCACGAGGAAATTCCAAAATTAATTCATCGGGAGCTATGGGAGAATTACGCACTCATGAATAATTCCTCCTACTCCTACCATTCTATCACCACCTCTCATTTTTGACATTTCTTAAAGTTACCCTCCTTCTCTCATAATCAAAATAATAAAGCTCTGATTTAAAAAAATAGACCTTTTTATGAGGTCACATAGATCAGCACGAGAAAATTCCAAACTTAATTCATCGAGACTTATGCGAGAATTACGCACTCATGAATAATTCCTCCTCCTACCATTCTATCACCACCTCTCATTTTTGACTTTTCTTAAAGTTACCGTCCTTCTCTCGTTGTCAAAATAATAAAGCTCTGATTTTAAAAAATAGACCTTTTTATGAGGTCACATAGATCAGCACGGGAAAATTCCAAACTTAATTCATCGAGACCTATGCGAGAATTACGCACTCATGAATAATTCTTCCACCGACTCTCATTTTTGACCTTTCTTGAAGGTCCCCTCGATGCCAAAATTCTACTCACTCATCTATTTTGGAAATCATCTCATTCGCAAAATAATACAGCACCGATTTTAAAAAGACCTTTTATGAGGTCACATAGATCAGCACGAGAAAATTCCAAACTTAATTCATCGAGACCTATGCGAGAATTACGCACTCATGAATAATTCTTCCACCGACTATCATTTTTGACCTTTCTTGAAGGTCCCTCGATGCCAAAAATTCTACTCACTCATCTATTTTGGAAATCATCTCTCATTCGCAAAATAATACAGCGCCGATTTTAAAAAAAGACCTTTTTATGAGGTCACATAGATCAGCACGAGAAAATTCAAACTTAATTCATCGAGACCTATGCGAGAATTACGCACTCATGAATAATTCTTCCACCGACTCTCATTTTTGACCTTTCTTGAAGGTCCCCTCGATGCCAAAAATTCTACTCACTCATCTATTTTGGAAATCATCTCTCATTCGCAAAATAATACAGCACCGATTTTAAAAAAAGACCTTTTTATGAGGTCACATAGATCAGCACGAGAAAATTCCAAACTTAATTCATCGAGACCTATGCGAGAATTACGCACTCATGAATAATTCTTCCACCGACTCTCATTTTTGACCTTTCTTGAAGGTCCCCTAGATGCCAAAAATTCTACTCACTCATCTATTTTGGAAATCATCTCTCATTCGCAAAATAATACAGCGCCGATTTTAAAAAAAGACCTTTTTATGAGGTCACATAGATCAGCACGAGAAAATTCCAAACTTAATTCATCGAGACCTATGCGAGAATTACGCACTCATGAATAATTCTTCCACCGACTCTCATTTTTGACCTTTCTTAAAGGTCCCCTCGTTCCCAAACATTCTACTCACTCATCTATTTTGGAAATCATCTCTCATTCGCAAAATAATACAGGTCTGATCTAAAAAGAGACCTTTATGAGGTCATATAGATCGAATCGGCACACGACAATAGTATTTTCCCAAAACAACTTTTCCCTGTAACGATGTGTTTGTAAACTCCCGTTACAATTGGGTGTATTGGGTACGGGATACCGCCCAGTTTCGTAGTTGTGACCGCCATTTTAGACAACCCCTCAACTTAGACATATAGTTCTTCGCCGTTTGGATACAACTTGAACATATCGCCTATGTGTGTCCAAATTGGACGTTGTATCCATAAAGTATTGTGTCCAAATAACAATTGAGCAATGTGTTCAAGTTGGGAGTTTTAACCAATAATCGAAATTGGTTATGTGTCCAAGTTGGGCGATGTGTCTGATAATCAAAGCCGACGATGTGTCCAAGTTGGGTATTGCGATCAAATAAAAAATCCAAGACCACGCGTCGTGTTAGTGGTGTCGCATTTTCGCACTTTTTTTCAAACTATGTGTCCTCTCGGTAGCATCAAACTTTAAAAGAGCTCACTCCCCCATATTTTCTATACTCAATTTTCTCTTTCTAAGAAATCGTAAATACTCACAACCAAGACTTACTTAAGACTTCGTAAAGAGAGGAGAATTGCCAATTCGAAGACCTAGTCTGGACGAGAAAAATTCGAGATCGTATTTAACTTTAGTAGTGGTGGGCAGTGTGTTGGCGTGAAAGATTAGTGTTAGTGTTAAGTGCATACAAACGTTAGTTCATCGTAACCCGCATATATACATGTACAAAAACGACTCGTGTGACGACATTTGACAAAAACAAGTATATTGAGAGGTATAAGATTTGATTACGTATTCGTGACACTCACCGGCACTGGCTGGTATGGAAACTGCTGTGGCATATACAACGGCTGTGTGGGATATACTAACGATGGATACGCGGCCGTCTGAGGCGGTCCAGACTGTGTAGGATATACAGCTGGTGCTGAAACATTAAACGCTTAAATACATTTTCGATTAAACCGCGTCGCATCTTACATGGGTAAACTGGGGCTTGTTGAGCGTTAGGATCTCCTGGCGGTGGCGCCTGTGAATAATAAGTCATTCCACTCTGATAAAACGGCATGCCTCCAGCTGGAATGAAATAGGGAGCCGGCGCGCCGGGAGTAATAGTTGGAGGACTAGATGCATCAAATGCACGACTAAAAGGCTGCAAACAAATCGAAATAAATTAAAAAAATTAGTCGTTCACTCACTTGTTTTTTAATTGCTGGCGCAATATTCAATTTTCTTTCACGCAAAACGATGTTGTCGGCTTCGCGTTGCAAACGTTTAGCGTCTTCTTCGCTTTCGAATGTGACGAATCCGTAACCTTTCGACACCCCCGCCCTATCTTGAATTATTTTCGCTGCTTTTACCGTGCCATAATTACTAAAAAGTTGGAGCAATTCAGCTTCCGTTGTGTTTGCTGATATGCCACCGACAAATATACGATTTGGCACCAGAGTACCTGAAAATATTACGGCACAATTAGAAAATAGTAAGATCAAAACTCTCTTCCGTATGACATCAAAACTGTTTTTTTTTCCAACCAACATAACAAATCCCCACCTTACATTCAAATTTTCTGCCAAAAGTGAAACAGAAGCATAAAAATCTGTTTACTCTGTTCCAAGACAGATAATTTAAAAATCATTAAGTACGGGGCGTGGCTTAAATGTACTGTTTTAAGATTTTACCGCTGCAACGATGCTGTCGCAATTTTGAGAATGCGCAGAAGTGAGAAATTTTCATTTCTATCACATTCATTTAAAATTGAGTGAGTGAGTCTCATTTAGAAACAATAATAAGGGATATAGTTTGAACAGTAGAATGAAAGTCGTGTTTGGTATCCCCTCCATCCCCGTACTACAACATAGCCGTTTTTGCTCTGCACCGTGCGTCGTCTTAGGGGTGTCAACTTTCGCACCCCTAATACCCCCAAGTTGACGTATCTGTCAATAATTGACGGCTTCTCTGTCCTCAAAATCGAATCCGTGAACAATGTACCCAATTTCATCAATGTCTCCTTTACGAAAGCTGATACAAGAAAATATTAAGATACCGAAAGTTAAATTCGACTAAATTTCGTAGCTAAACATATAATTTTCGTAACACCACATGTAGGTGTCCGTAGTCGCTTATTGCAAAGTAAAAGACTTAAGTAAATCAATCCATCTTGAGTTATGGGAAAGTCAGACGGATCAAACTATGACAAACACGAACCTACCAGGAGACATCAAATGCGGTAAAAAATTGACTTATTTAGGTTTCGTTATCTTAGAATGGGTTTGGTTAGGTTAGGATGTTCGTTTATTTTGGGTTACGTTTTGTTTTGGTTGGGTTAGGTTAGGCTAGGATGGGTTAGGTTAAATTTTGGAATAAAATTTTTAAAATACAATACTTGTATTTGATAGAACTCGACGAGGGCATTATTTTCCAACTAAATTTTTTAAACAATCAGTAATATATATTTTTTGGTAGCTAACCTAACCTAACTTAACCTATATGTCATCAAAAAATATATATTTTGGTATTTCGGATAACCTAACCAGACAATAAACAGTTAAAAAATAATATTTTAGGAGTTGACCTACGTGAGTTCATCCACCACTCTACCCCCTACAAAAAATTGATGAGACTCAAAAATGATCCTCAGTTCCAATGAATCACATTTATAAAAAACTGCCTTATTTAGATTGGGTTAGGTTTGGTTAGGATATTTTATTTTGGGACTGATTAAGATTAGGTTAGGTTAGGTTTGAAGTCAGAAATATAAATCCCGAGTTCTTAGGTTAGAATAGACTACAACAAAGTTATCAAAAATTAAATACATAATATACTAAAATAATTCTAAAACAAATATGTAATAGTAATTAGTCCTTGATCGTGTTACCACGATCAAGGTTGACCTGCGGTAGCAGGCCAACGCCCAAAAAAAAATAAAAAAGATTAGGTTTGGTTAGGCTAGGGTAGGGTGGGTTAGCCCCAAACTTGCAATAAATCGATTAAAATAGAAAATTAAAAAGTTCTAACTTTTGAACTGTACATTTCCCCAAAAAATTGAACTCAGGAGTCGATTTCCTATCAAAATAGCTATAAAAAATCGTCACCAATAAAGGAGAGGGAGGAAAAAAATACTTTTCCGGAATGTGGCAGAGATAAAGAACAACGGAGGAGAGAATAGAGAAATGGGTAGCAAAAAACTGTTGGGGTGGGAGTGGATGGAAATTAAGGGAAAGCAGGAAGGAAATGGCAATAAGAGTTTCAAGGTAAAAGGGAAAATTTTGGAACATAGCGGGGTTGAAAAATACTGACTTTTGGAGGTTTTAAAATGGTGGAGACTTGGAGGAAGAGTTTGTGTGGAGAATAAAATTTACGGTGAAAAAGAGCAGGGTCAAAGGGAGGATAATAACTGAGTAGTAGATAGAAAAGAAACAGGAAGGAATGATAAGAATGAGGATGAAGAGGGATTATTAAGAAATATTAACTGTTTACGGAAAAGAAATGAAATGCTAATAGAAGGCGGAGAAGGGAAAAATATAATAGGGGGCGACTTCAATGCGAGAATAGAAGAGGAATTAAGTACAATGATTGATGGAAAAGTGAAGGAGTTCGAAGGATAAGAAATTAAACGGGCAAGAAAAAAAACGAATAGAAATCTGTGAAGAAAAGGGATGAACAATTTAAAATGGAAACATGGAGGAGGAAGAGAAAGGAGATTACACATACTCAGGTGGGAGGGGGGAGTCTGTAATAGATTATGTGATAGCGAACGATAAGCATACAGAGGTTAATAATAAAAGATGAACTAGAATTCGACCACCAGCCCTTGGAAGTGAATATGGTCTGGGAGGAAGTTGAAATGCAGGAAGAAACGAAGGAATGGAGGGAAATTAATATATGGACAAAAGAAAGTATAAAAGGAGGATGGTAGTGGAACAGGAGGAGAACTAGCAAAATTTACTGAATAAAATGGAATGGAGAATGTGAAAGATCAGAAAGAGAAATGAGAAAAAGGAGGTGAGAGAAAGAAAAATAAGTATGAGAATACAAACCTCCGAGAGAGGAATACCGGGAAAGATGCGAAAAAAGGAAGGAGGAATATAAGAGAGAAATGGAGGAAAAGATAAAAAATGAGGGACAACCATGGAAATTAATTAACAAAGAAAGAAAAATAGGAAATACAATAACGGAGATAGATGAAGGGAAATAGGAGGATTATTGTATGAGACTTTACAGGGAGGAAAGAATAAACAGGATAATGATACAGAAAGGGGAGAGAGAAGAATAAGAGACAGAGATAGAGAGGATAGAAGAGCGGGTTAATGCAATAAAAAAAAATAAGAATAGGAGTTGCGAGAGGTACAGAGTAAGGAAGATAATGAACAAGATATGGAAGGGAAAGAGTTTCCCAGAAAAATGGAGGGAGGTGGTCACATAGGTGGATATCTCGGAAAATATTGAGGTTAGAAAAAACTTTCACAATGAAAGTTGTGCAAATCAATGAGCTCCAAATTTTAAAATTATTTTCGTTTATACAGGGTGTTCCATAAAAGAGCGACATTACAAAGTTATGTTTTTTTAAAATTGAACCACCCATTTTTTATTACGAATTTGGATTCCTTGGGAAATTCTAATGTGACTTTATGCATTATACATAGTGTCTAAAATGGAGAGTTTTACTTTTTTCGAAAAAATTAAATAACTTAGTTATCCTGGAATTTATCCAACTGCGATTTCGCAGCTTTAATATGCATTACATGTGCGAACTACAGCTGGTGGTTCACCTTTCCAACCTCGCATGGTTTTGAGGATAAATTCCAAGATAACTGAGTTATTTAATTTTTTCGAATAACCTTTTATTCTCATTACAAACATATAAAAAATATGGGTCTTACATAAGAATTTTTTTAGAAAAATACGATTAATAGTTGAGGTTGAGTTTGCCATGAAAATAACTTATTTTTGTGATTATGTTATAACAAAAAATTGTATTTACTTATATTATAGAGAATTTAATTTCATTTACGAAAATTAAAAAAAAATAAAAATAACGAAAATACAAGCCTGGGGAGTGATCTCTGGGACACCGTGTATATTATGATAAACGGAACACTCAAAAATTAGGAAAATCAGTTTGACAACTAACTTTACGCATTGCTCCTAGATAAAAATGACAAAAATCAGTTATTTCCATGGCAAACCTACCTTCAACTATTAATCGTGTTTTTCTAACAAAAGTTCTTATGTAGGACCCATATTTTTTTTTATGGTTGTAAAGAGAATAAAAGGTACTATCCGAAATATTAAAAAAAAATATATTATGCTATTTGAAAAAAAAAAAGTTGAATATCGCTACCATTATACAAGTGCAGAATTTGAAAATTGTATTTACTTATCTTATAGAGAATTTAATTTCATTTACGAAAATTAAAAAAATAAAAAACGAAAATACAAGCCTGGGTAGTGATCTCTGGGACACCCTGTATATTATGATAAACGGAACACTGAAAATTAGAAAAATCAGTTTGACAACTAACTTTACGCATTGCTCCTAAATAAAAATGACAAAAATCAGTTATTTCCATGGCAAACCTACCTTCAACTATTAATCGTGTTTTTCTAACAAAATTCTGTATGTAGGGCCCATATTTTTTATATGGTTGTAACGAGAATAAAAGGTACTATCCGAAATATTAAAAAAATATATTATGCTATTTGAAAAAAAAAAGTTGAATATCGCTACCATTATACAAGTGCAGAATTTGAAAATTGTATTTACTTATCTTATAGAGAATTTAGTCTCATTTACAAAAATAAAAAAAAAATAGAAACAAAAAATAACGGAAATACAAGTCTGGGGAGTGGTCTCTGGGACACCCTGTATATTATGCTAAACGGAACACTCAAAAATTAGGAAAATCAGTTTGACAACTAACTTTACGGATTGCTCCTAGATAAAAATGACAAAAATCAGTTATTTCCATGGCAAACCTACCTTCAACTATTAATCGTGTTTTTCTAACAAAAGTTCTTATGTAGGACCCATATTTTTTTATATGGTTGTAATGAGAATAAAAGGTACTATCCGAAACATTAAAAAAAAGTATATTATGCTATTTGAAAAAAAAAGTTGAATATCGCTTCCATTATACAAGTGCAGAATTTAAAAATTGTATTTACTTATCTTATAGAGAATTTAGTCTCAATTACGAAAATAAAAAAAAAAGAAACATAAAAAATAACGGAAATACAAGCCTGGGGAGTGGTCTCTGGGACACCCTGTATATTATGCTAAACGGAACACTCAAAAATTAGGAAAATCAGTTTGACAACTAACTTTACGGATTGCTCCTAGATAAAAATGACAAAAATCAGTTATTTCCATGGCAAACCTACCTTCAACTATTAATCGTGTTTTTCTAACAAAAGTTCTTATGTAGGACCCATATTTTTTTTTATGGTTGTAAAGAGAATAAAAGGTACTATCCAAAATATTAAAAAAGTATATTATGCTACTTGAAAAACAAAGTTGAATATCGCTACCATTATACAAGTGCAGAATTTGAAAATTGTATTTACTTATCTTATAGAGAATTTAATTTCATTTACGAAAATTAAAAAAAATTAAAAAAAAAACGAAAATACAAGCCTGGGTAGTGATCTCTGGGACACCCTGTATATTATGATAAACGGAACACTGAAAAATTAGAAAAATCAGTTTGACAACTAACTTTACGCATTGCTCCTAAATAAAAATGACAAAAATCAGTTATTTCCATGGCAAACCTACCTTCAACTATTAATCGTGTTTTTCTAACAAAAATTCGTATGTAGGGCCCATATTTTTTTATATGGTTGTAACGAGAATAAAAGGTACTATCCGAAATATTAAAAAAAAATATATTATGCTATTTGAAAAAAAAAAGTTGAATATCGCTACCATTATACAAGTGCAGAATTTAAAAATTGTATTTACTTATCTTATAGAGAATTTAGTCTCAATTACGAAAATAAAAAAAAAGAAACATAAAAAATAACGGAAATACAAGCCTGGGGAGTGGTCTCTGGGACACCCTGTATATTATGCTAAACGGAACACTCAAAATTAGGAAAATCAGTTTGACAACTAACTTTACGGATTGCTCCTAGATAAAATGACAAAATCAGTTATTTCCATGGCAAACCTACCTTCAACTATTAATCGTGTTTTTCTAACAAAAGTTCTTATGTAGGACCCATATTTTTTTATATGGTTGTAATGAGAATAAAAAGTACTATCCGAAATATTAAAAAAAAGTATATTATGCTATTTGAAAAAAAGTTGAATATCGCTACCATTATACAAGTGCAGAATTTAAAATTGTATTTACTTATCTTATAGAGAATTTAGTCTCAATTACGAAAATAAAAAAAAAGAAACATAAAAATAACGGAAATACAAGCCTGGGGAGTGGTCTCTGGGACACCCTGTATATTATGCTAAACGGAACACTCAAAAATTAGGAAAATCAGTTTGACAAATAACTTTACGGATTGCTCTAGATAAAAATGACAAAAATCAGTTATTTCCATGGCAAACCTACCTTGAACTATTAATCGTGTTTTTCTAACAAAAGTTCTTATGTAGGACCCATATTTTTTTATATGGTTGTAATGAGAATAAAAAGTACTATCCGAAATATTAAAAAAAGTATATTATGCTATTTGAAAAAAAAAGTTGAATATCGCTACCATTATACAAGTGCAGAATTTGAAAATTGTATTTACTTATCTTATCGAAAATTTAGTCTCATTTACGAAAATGAGTGTCTCTGGGACACCCTGTATATTTTAAAACAGTTCAATTTCAAATTAATTTAATTCTGTCTTTTTTTCATTTCAATCTTTGTAATTTTAAAGTTAAAAAATAAAATTTGGTTTCTAACGCAATTGTTTTCATCATGTATTAGTTTATAAAAATGACGATATCTCAAAAACTACGCAAAATAAAAAGAAACGTCGAGAGAAGCTTTTCTAAGAAAAAAGTATGGGCCATGATATGAGCTGCATCAGAATATCCTAAAGTTACAGCTTAACAAAATTTAAACTTGTCAAACTTTTTGAACGGCACCCGTATCTGTCCAGATTTTTTTCAAAAATTAAAAAAATTTCCAAATCACCACTTCGAAATGCTGAACATGCCTACCAAATTTCATTTGAATAACTATTTTCGTTTAGGAATTAAAAATAAAAAACTGGTTTTTAGGGAGCTAGCACTTCGGTTTTTATTTTTGATGTACTTTCCACCCTTTAAGTTTCCTACAATCAATTCGGACCACCCTGTATATTGAGGATTTGAAGGTGTGGTGGTGATAAAAGGTAAAAAGTATGGGGAGAAGAAGACAAGAGAAGAAGAATTAGCAAGAGAGGGCACGTGATACTGGGGCAGACGTGGAAATTAGGAAAAAGAAAAGAAAGAGAAGGTGAATATTTAAAAAACTGGTGAAAAGGTGTGAGGAAAGAAGGAGTGGGAGATTTTTGAGAAAGTCATGAAAGATGTTGGAGATTGACGATGGGGCTAGATAAAAAGACACCGGGGTACATAATAGATGAGGAAATGAAGCTGGAGAGGGTAGGAATAAAAGCGGGGAAAAGAGCGATGAGATATGAACATGAAGAGAAAATGAAATTTTATACGAGTGTTGGAGGCAGGCGGGACATGGGGATAAGAAGAGATGAGGTTTTATTATGAGCGAGTAGAATACGTAAGAGAGTAGGTGGAATGATATAGAAGAGAAGAGAGGATGTTAGAAGGGGACAAGGATACGCAAATGCAGGAAAGGAGAGAGAAGAAAAGAGTAGTGTAAGGACTTAATAACAAATGAGAAACCTAAATATATAACGTGAGTTTTTTCGAAGTTTAGCATAGGGATCACAGAAACTAATAAAGATAGAGAGGCGGTTAAATAGGGAAAGAATTGTAGTTTTTAAGCTTAATAAAATGTGTTTTTGTTTTTTCGAAAAAATGCAAAGCTAACTAGATATTTCAAAAAATAAGATTTTTGTAAATTCGATTGGTGCTTATTGAGACTTTACAAAAAATTTAAAGAGAAAAAAGTTTTGGTATTTCTGTGTCTAGTATTTAACCTATAATTTTTCAGTTATAACACAAACTTCTGTTTTTTCTAATGGAAACCATAGTCGGCTATGACTTCATGATAAAGGTGCATTTTCTATGATTCATTGAAACACCATATGTCATAATAATTATTTCAATCAATTTTGATTATTTTTTTTCAAAACTGCTTGAATAGTGTGCTATGGAAACATGCATGCATCTTTATTATGACGTCATAGCCGACTATGATTTCCATTAGAAAAAACAGAAGTTTCTGTCATAACTCAAAAATTGTACATTATTTTATTATTTATCACAGAAATACCTAAAACTTTTCCCTGAATAAATAAAGCAACATACACCAAATGAATTCACCAAAAAACATGTTTTTAGAAATATTTAGTTAGCCATGCATTTTTTCGGGGTAATGAGGTTAATGAAGAATAGAAGGATTGAGAAGTTTAGAACGGGGAACGGGGAAAACGAAAACAGGTACTCGTGGGAGGATGTCAAACGGACATGTGGGAAAAAGTAGACAAGAAGAATGTTACGAGCTAAGGTTCGAATTAAGAGACAGTAAGGAGGAACGTGGAGAAGGAGTAAGTCGGAGTTATTTTCGTGTATTTATATTTGGGGTTTAAGAGATACAAGTATATTGTTTAAAATTCCTTTTTTTTGTATTGGTTGTGAACCAAATTCTTTTGTTAATAAAATTGATTAAAACCAATGTTACTTAAAAGTACGAAGGTGGCGTAATCTGTTTGAACAATGATACTGGGCTGCTATTCTCGACCATTCGAATATAGATATTCGTATACAACGTAAAACATAATGATAATTTAAGTACACGAATATAAACGAATGATCGAGAATAGTATGTAATTCTAGTTGGGAAACGGAACTTTTGTTGTTTATTTGTATATTATTTATTAAACCCAAATACAATTGAGGTGAGACGCTACAGTACCCAACCTCTTCCATAACGGTTTCAATTATACAATGACATCAGGTCTCATTTATTTGCTTCAAGTCTATCAACTTCTAGACTCGAAAGCACAAAATCGTTACATCGATATCACTGTTTGCCTCAAAACATAAGGTTCCCAAATTAAACTAGTAATTAACATAAATGTTTTGTCAGCGCCAATTCAGGTTCCTCTCTCGACGACGTTAAACAGACGTCTGAAACTTACTCAACGGAACGTCATAGACCGCTAATAATAAAAAATCACACTGGTGCGACTAAGTAACCGATTAATAAACCATCGACAAAAAATCAACGACATTGACCAAAAAATTATAGATAATTTCGTACAGAATTATGCAACATGTCCTTGTACAAAGCACACAATACACAATAACGAGCACAGTTAATCTTGCGAAAACTATACATTCAGAGAGCAAAAAAAAAAAAAAAGTTACACTCACCATATTTTGGAGCATTATTCGGTGGAGTCGTACTTTGTACGGGTGCTTGAGTATTAACCGAATTGGCGATCGTAGAAATTGGTGTACTGGATGGCGTGTTTGTAATCGAATTGTTGGTGCTGTTGTTTTTCTTCCCGGTGCTTTGTTGATTCGAAGTCGACATTTTCTTTTGAGTACCGTTTATCACAAAACACTTTTTTTTTTCTACCTATAAACGTAATTTGCTTAGCTTAATTTTGTTTAACAACAATTTGTTTTACAATCTGAACACATTTCGAACACTTCAGTTTATACTTAATCGAAGGATTAAAAGAAAATTTTATCGGAAAAGCTCACTCACTTTGCAGCACCGCTAGCAGACGAATTATGTAAGTAGTTGTGACTATAATTTTCTGAAAAGATATGAAAATTCTGTAAGTTATTGTTGTTTTAAAAAAAAAAATTGGTGAGTCAAATGCAAACAATAAACAAATCGCGCAATGCTACCAACGGTTAACCTAGAAAAATTTAAATTCCCCGTAGTTTGACCCAGTTCCTGGTGTCCTATTTTCAGATTCCTCTTAAACTAATGGAAATTCAAAGACGAACTGAAAGCGACTTAGGAAAAGTCTTCCAGGTGCATGCACATTACCCGGAAGAAATACTTAGGACACTGATCCGAACAGTGTCCGTACACTTTCAAATTCATCGGATAGCGGGAGGTGCACATCCGTTTTACACGCACAACCCGTTGAATACACAATTACATGCACGGGGGTGCGTGTTAACGCCAAAAAAACCACCAACAACAATATAATGTGGCACACGCATACCCGCGCAATAATATGACAGAAACGTTCAAGTTTTTTAAATACACTTACATTAGAAGATGTTACGAAGTTGTTACTTATGTGCATTAGTAAATTTTGAAAAAATTAACACATAAACTAAAGGGGTTTTCACTACAAACGAACCATCAATAAAATGGCGACAACCAATCAGCGGCAGCTGTCATTGCGAATGCGCGAATTTGTGACGTTTTAAAATTGGGAAAATTCAAACAAAAAATGTTCGTACTTACCCTTCTATAATAATCGCCGTTTGTTTAATAAATGTGGAACGGGTTAAGATTTTTTTGGTTTTTTTCGTTAATTGGTCACACAGTGTGTAATCTTAAATTGCGTTAAATTAATTAAAACGTAACATAACAAAACTATTAACGCTATGAACTTAAACAATAGCGAACACATTAAATACTGTATTGATTTAAGGATACTTCGATTTCAGTTTTCAAGACTTTATGCCGAATTATTTACAAAATTTTATTATATGTAAACACGCTGTATATTTATTTACATGTCGACAGTTACATGGGTTGGTTGCAATGAATCAATGTACAGTGCAAGGAAAAATAACTTTCAAAACGCGCTCCTTCCGAAAAATTTATTCACCGCATTCAGGTGAGATATACAGAGTAACTTCCAAAGAAGGAAGAAAAAAAAGAATCGAACGAGAAATAGGGAAACATAATAAGGAAGAAGAAGAAAGATCAGAGTAGAGAAGAGAAGATATACGATAATGAGAGGACTAGACGTAAAAAGAGGAAAAGGAGTGGTTCAAAGATTAAAAATCAATCGAAATAGGAGAAGGCGTAGTGTTAATAAAATGAGAAGCATGGAAGAAAAAATGTATAATGAAGAACAAGAATACGTAGAAGTAAACGACGAGAGACACTCAAATGAAGATAAGACAAGGAGGTAGAAAATTAGAAAATGAGGGAAAGAGGTTGAACGTAAGGTACACGAGAATGTGGTAGAAGAAAAAACGATGAGAGATTGGAGAGAATAAAAGAAAAGGAAATTATTTGTCTTATATACATTAACAAATGATTCGGTGCAGTAACAAAATAAAAAAAAACAATACCGCAAACCCTGACTCCTTTCTTCATTTACCTCCCATTGTCTTTCTTCTATTTATTTTTTTAACCACTCTCCTCCCTGTCTCTTTCTTTCCCAACAATAACACTCTTCTCACTCTTTCCTCCAGCTCTTATTTCACTGCAGTCTACTTTCGAATTCTAATATTTTCTTACCCTTCCTTCTTATCTTTGTCACTTATTTACATTTTCCTCATTTCCAACTCTTGTGATTAACGTTTCACCCCACAATCCAATTTTTCCTGTT
This sequence comes from Abscondita cerata, assembly GCA_030710515.1. Lineage (NCBI taxonomy): Eukaryota > Metazoa > Arthropoda > Insecta > Coleoptera > Lampyridae > Abscondita > Abscondita cerata. Next base: position 168,254 of record JALBCR010000862.1, on the reverse strand, counting down.
ATGTACTTTGGTTTTCCTTCTACTATTAACTTTTATACTTCGTGTTGTATTATCCTTCAGTAATCCTTGCTCTTTTTGCTTCTGCCTATGTGTCCATAACTCTCTGTACTATTTCTTCTCTCGTACTTCTTCCTCCATCTATTATCTTCTTTATTACCTCTTTTGCATAACCTCCGATTTCATAATATCTTCTTCCCCAATTTTTGCACTTTCTTTCAACAGTCATACACACTTATTTTTCAATTTTTCTTTATACCTTTACCCGTTTTCCTCTCCGTATCTTTATTTTTTCCAGTTTCAGTTCGTTTTCACTATTTGACCTGGCGTTTCCTTCTCCAATCCTAGTGTCCACTTCTAATACTTTTCTTATATCTTCTCCAGTTTCTCCCATTCTCTCCATCCCCACTTTTCACTATTCTCTCAAATATCAACCTTAAGTTTTTTTCATATATTGTTTCTCCTACACCTCATACTTTCTTATTATATTTTTTCCTTTTTGTTCTAATTCCTTAATCTTCCTACTGTCGAACCTTTCGTATATCCTAGTTATTTATACTTATCCACCATCTCAACCTCTTCCTCTTCCCACTTCCATTCCCCTCCTTTATTTATTCTACCATTTTTCTTGTTAAGCTCCATAATTTTTGTCTTTTCTAAATTTACTTCTAGTTTTTCTTTTTCCAAATATTCATCACCCTTATTATTCCTTTTAAGCTCATCTCGTCTGTTTTTACCAAAATCGCCATATCATCTGCTTAGGCTAGAACCCAAATTTTTTTTGTCTTTCCACCACTATTCTTTTTATCTGTTGCCCTTTAATTTCTTTCTATAAATTTCTTAAGTATAAAGAAAATAAACAAGAACTCAGTGAATCTTAGCCGTTTTTTTATTCATAACTTTCTTCCCAGCTTTTTTCTCCTACTCTAGTTTTGCACATTGTTTCTATTTATAATTCTTCTATTGCGTCTATTAAATTTTCATTTATCCCACCACATTAAATCTACAAATACAGCAAGCATTTTTCTTATTTTCTATTCTAATTCCTTATTAACAATATGTTTTAAAATACACAACCTATTATTGTCTATGTTCCTCTTCTTCTTCTTCTAAAACCCATTTGCCAACCACGTATCAACTTATTTCTCTAGCCGTTTTCTTATTAATTCGCCGTAAATCTTGTACCCGACATTCAGAAGGCAAACTCCTCTGTAATTTCTTTCTTATCTCCGTTTTTGTATATTGGGCTTTTCTCCATTTTTCTTGTAACCCTCTCTTATCCATATTTTTAAAAATATTAATTTCTCCCTCATCTGCTCTATTGTGTATCTCCACTGATTCCCCTCTGTCTCTAGCTTATTTCCTTTTTAATTTTATTTATTGCTTTTTCTTCTCATCCTTTTCGATCCCTCCTTCTCTTATTTACTAATTTTGCCTCTTACCGCTTTTTGTCTACTTCCTCTAATAACTTCTTACAATGTTGCTCTCATTTTCCGTTTCTATTTTGCCTCTTCTCTTGTCCTTCGTCTCTTATTTCTTCAATTTTTCTCTCTTTCTAACCTTATCTAGTATTTTTTTACATTTTCATTTAAATTTTATTCTAATCTATTTATATTCATCAATGCGATTTTTTTAATTTTTTATTCCCGTTCCTCATTTTTTTCTTTGCTTTGTGGCACTCTCCATTCTACGATTAATTTTGTTTTCAAATTCTTTGTTCTCGCTCCATTCTTTTTGCTTTCTTTATTATTTTTATTTTCTTGTTTATTTCCTCCTTCTGGAGCTTTCTTCTCTCTCTATTTCTATATTTTCTTTCTTCCATACCTTCCTTTCTCTCCACTATTCTCCATCTTCTCCCTCCCACTAAGTCACTTCTAATTGTTGATGGACAGAATCTTCACCTTTACAAATTTTTCATAATTCTTTTATTTGTAATTATATAGTACTAGTCTTTAAGCACGTCCTACGGACGCATGAATTTCATATAACTTTTAACTTTAAGGTCATAGGTCAAAATGATGTATACAAAACATTTGGTAATAAAATCAAAAATTAATTTTGAAGTTTGGAGAGAGTGGGTGTGGCCTCAGGAGGTTAAGTTAGAGTTTCAAAAACCCTTGCATCTAAACCTTCTTAACATCCTCTATCGAATGGTGTATTCAGTTTTTTTTGAAACACCTCGGCGGAGATGATAAACAGACGGACAGAAATTTCAAGGAAATTATATATATATAGATATTACTGACTCCAAAAAACTCCTTTCTCTCCATCTTCCATGTTTTTTGTTTTTTCTCACAAAATTCTACCAACTTTCTTCCTTGCCCATTTATTATTTTATCCATTGATACTCTTTTACCCTTCTAATTTACCATTATACTTTCGTCTCTTCTTATTCTTGCATTGAAATCCTTTCCTAACATTAGATTTCCTTCATTTCTCTCTTTAATTACTTATTCTATTTTTCTTGGTCTTTTCCATTTCTTGTATATAAGTTGTTATTACTTCATACTTTTCTTTTTCTTCTATTGGTTATCATTAACTTTATTATTATTTCATTCTTAATAAAATTAAGATTAATTATTCTCATCTTTTCCCTTCTCTTGATTATTTCTCTGTTTTCTACCAGCCTCTACCATTTTAAAATCCCTAATATAACTCCAAAATTACCTTCTTTTGTTTCTTATTCTTATATTTTTGTACCCCTTTTACTCCCTCTCATTTTTCTCATTACTTTTTTCTATTTATCCCCTCTCCTTTTTTAGTTTGTTGCTGTCACTTTCTTACTTTTCCATCATTTTCTATTTGTCTTCGATTCTCCCTCCGATTCAAACATTATTCTATTTTGTGTTAATTTAATAAATCCAATAATTTCTTTTGACGTTGTTTTTTGACTCCCATGAAACTTAAATCGTCAATTTAAAACCGTTTGCAAAATTTCCAATCAAACAAATTTTTTTAATAAAATTTAGAGTATTTCAGAATGCCGCTAAAGTCTCAGATTTAAAAAAAAACCATCTCAAATCTCAAGAAACATTCAATTTGAAGACCCTACAAAATTTCAAGATACTGCTAAAGTCTGAGATTTCAAATGGAACCCTATCAAAGAACAAAATCCATTACAAGTCGTTGCAAAATTTTCAAACACATTTTTTTTTTATAAAATTTAGTAAATTCCAGAATGCCGCTAAATCTTAGATTTCAAATGAAACTCCATGAAAGAAAAAATCCATCTCAAATCTCAAGCCAATCTTCAGTTTAAAGACCCTAGAAAATTTCAGAATGCCGCTAAAGGCTCAGATTTCAAATGAAATGCCATGAAGGAAAAATCCATCTCAAGTCGTCAATTTAAAAAAAAAATTTTAGAATTAGTCTCAGATTTCAAATAACACTTGATGAAAGAAAATTCATCTTAAATCTCAAGTCATACCCTAGAAAGTTTAAAAATGCGCTAAAGTCTCAGATTTCAAATGAAATTCGATGAGAAAAAATTCAACCGCCAATTTGAAGGCTTTAGAAAAAAGTGAAGTCTTTTTGGCACGTGATGTCTCTCATTCAAATCTAAGGAAAACGTGTAAAATTTCCAATCAAACCAAATTTTTTATAGCAACAAAAAAAAATTCAGAATGCCGCTAAAATCTCAGATTTCAAAAGGAACCTCAAGAAAGAAGAAATCCATTGCAACTCTTCAATTTAAAACCTTTTGCAAAATTTCAAATCTAACAAATTTTTTTTTCAAATTTTGAAAATTTTGAATGCCGCTGAAGTCTCAGATTTCAAATGAAACTTCATAAAAGAAAAAACCATCTCAAATCAACTTTCAATTTGAAGATCCTAGAAAGTTTCAGAAAACCGCTCAAGTCTCAAATTTCACATAGAACCCCATGCATGAAAAAATGCATTTCCAGTCGACAATTTGAAACCTTTCCATCCAATCAAACATTTTTATAAAATTTCAAAATGGAAGAAAGTATTCAACTTCAAGTCAAATTTCAATTTGATGCCCCTAGAAAATTTCAGAATGCCGCTATAAAGTCTCAATTTTCAAATGGAACGCCATGAAAGAAAAAATCAATCTCAAGTCATCAATTTAAAACCTTTTGCAACAATAGACCCGATCAGTGGTGACGTCAAATTAAACCGCTAAAATCAAAATTCGGTACTTGGCAAAATTGTGGTCGAAAGTGAACCTTAAGTACATGGACTTAAGGGTGATAATAAAATAGGTCAATAAAAAGTGGTTGGTTTTCCAATATACACACATAAATAAGGGAAATCGTTTTCATATTCACTAATTCTGAACCTTTATCTTTCATCTAGTATCAATATTACATTTTCAAATAGCATATTTTTATTATAAATTAAAATTAACTTATATACTACAAATACATGCGCAAAACCAGCTGGCGGGAACAGTAATGTTAGAAATACGCACCGGGTTAACCTTATACTTTGTAATTGCTGTTTTCCTTTGTTGTTCCTGGCGTTACTCTTGTTTCTTTATTAGCTTATTGACTCGTTTACTTCATTAGTTTGATCTTTATAATACGTAATTTATAGTTTAATTTAATAGTACTTCATAGTAATTAGGTTATGGTTAACCCGGTGCGTATTTCTAAAATTACTGTTCCTGCCAGCTGATTTCTGCATGTATTTGTAGTATAAAAATTAATTTTAATTTATAATAAAAATATGCTATTTGAAAATGTAATATTGATACTAGATGAAAGATAAAGGTTCAGAATTAGTGAATATGACAACGATTTCTCTTATTTATGCGTATATATTGGAAAACCAACCAACTTCTATTGATCTATTTGAATATAACCCTTAAGTCCTTGTACTTAAGGTTCACTTTTTCGTCCACAATTTTGCAAAGTACCGAATTTTGAATTTAGCGGTTTTACGTACGTCACACTAATCGTGTTATATACCAATATAAAATTATTTTTTATAAATTTTACAAATTGATAAAGTGATTCAAATGTACCCCATTAAAAAAATATACAATAATCAAGTCAACCGATAGATCTTTGTTCGTAGAAGCCGCTTATTAAAATCTACTAAGAACGTTAAAGTCTCAGATTTCAATTAAAACCCCTCAATTGTCAAATTTTAAGTCAACCGTCAATTAAAGGCTTTAGAAAATAGTGCTTATTGAAATTATTACCTCTAGTCTCAGATTTTCGATATAACCTTATGAAAAAAAATAGTGAAGTCTCACTTGTCTCGTGGTCGTCGCCTACTTAATCCTACAGAAAAATTTGAAATTTCAAATAGTTTTTGGTTTAGTTCTGTTTTTACCTAAGAAAGTACTAGATTTGTTGCTTAATTAGTTTAAGGAGACGGTGAACTGTATAAATTTCTTAATTATTCCCTAGAAAAACAGAATTAATTCCACGAGGCAAGGTTTATTTAAGAATGACGATAAAAGAAAATACCACACGATATAAATTATTCAAGAAAATCCAGATCCTTAAAACAAAAAATTAATGATTAATTATAATCAATAAATTGTTTAAAATTACTCATCACTTAGCTTTTTTTTTGTAATGAGCTGAGTATAGGCAACCTAACCTACGTTGCCTACACCAAAAAATTATATTGTGTTATAAAATTTTATTTATTGCTTACAGTAATGTACACATTAATCGATTGTTGTTTACGTAACCTTCCTTGACATTGCCTTGGCACCGTTACATACAATGTAAGCAATAAAGTCATCTTCGTTTTCGATGACCTCGTATTTAACGTTTTCAAAATTCAATTAGCCATTATTTGTCTCCTTTTAGGGATGCTGGTTGCGTTCTTTAAGTGAATTAAAAACAAGCCGTCTTTATTCCTTTCAGAACTTAAAGAACCTACGGCTCGATCTTACTGCTTTGTATGCAAATTTTCTTGGTCTTGTTGTTGGTCTCAAGCATCAGATCGTGCTCTCTCTTATTGTTGGCGTAGTTCCAGTCTTGGATCTGAGCCAAAAAAACTGGTAAAAAACAGAGGCGCGAATAAATGCAGCGCTTACCTCCGACGTTCCCCAAATTTGATACATCAAGTAGGTGGTGATACCCATTCCCGCAGTTATGTTGAAGTTGGTTTGGTACGCAGAAATCGTGTGCTAAAAAAGACAGTGTTAAGATTTGTGTTAGGAAGAGCGATTACTTATGCATGCTTACTCCATCTCGAGTGATGTAACCGGCAACTAGCGGACTGAACACGCCTCCAATCATGTAAATAGTCTGGCAGAAACCTACGACCACTCCGCTGAAGTTGGGCGCTACGTCTACAATACTAGCCATGGCGCCGGCGAAAGGAGCCGACAGAATGTTGATAGCGAGGAAATACAATATCAAAATCACCACGATGTTGCACCCGATGTATCCCATCAAGATGCACAACAAACTGGGAACGATTTGACCGAAGAAGGTGAAAACCTTCCTAGTGGTCGTTTTCGTAAGCCAGCCCCGATTCATAATCTGATCGGCTGCGTACCCGAACATAACCGTCGAAATATAGCAAGCCATGAAAGGGGCGCCCGACAGCAGTCCGTTCTAAAAACCCAAGCACGAGTTTATTGAAAACCCCACGCTTAACGCACCTTTTCGACGCTAAAACCTAAAATGTGCTTCATGTATTGGGGACCGTAAATCGTGAAGGTGTAGAGAATCCAAACGCGTCCGAAACAAGTTACCGCAATCGCCCATACGGGTACCGAACGTAAGATCGATGTCCACGGCACCTTCTGTTGACGCCTACAAGCGTAAGTGCTATCAGTATTCTTCTTAATGTATTCTTGTTCTTCACGTGAAATCCTTGGATGTTTCTCAGGACTGTCAAACACCAAGAAGTACCAAAGCGCGCACCAAACTAATCCGATGGAACCGGACGTGTAGAACACAGCCTTCCACCCAAAGTTGGCTATGATTAATCCGCAGATCGCGTACGAGATTCCCGTGCCGAAGTTTGAACCTTGGAAGCTTGATAAAAAGCGGTTGCGTTCTTGTTTCGGTATCCAGTGACCTACAATAGAATACATGGCGGGCCAAACAAAGCCCTAACTCATCTTGTTAGCGCATTTTCTCAAGCTTTCAGATACTTACGCTCGCAAAACCTTGAACGGAACGAATCGCGATGACGATGCCGTAATGGGTTTCGCTGGCAATCAGGCAGACAGAAGCTGCATAAGGCGCACGTGAACTGTACGTAACCAAAAACGCGCTTGGTTCCGAATTTTTGGGTTACAAAGCCACCGATTATGTGCGCGCACACGTACATCCAATAGAATGAAGCTATGATGTAGCTTTGCGCATCGGGCGACCAATCCAAAGTGCCGCCGTAATCCTAAAACAAAATCAAAGTTTAAGGTTACCTTAAAAACATTAGGTTGGAAGAGACGCGTGTACAAAAAACTCTTCTTAGGTTAGGTTGGGTTAATCAATAGAGAACTTAGAAGAATGAAAAATAAGAAAAGTAGTGGAAAAACCCATAAAGATTACACCGTTACAATTTAAATGGTATTGATCAAGAAGGTTAAGGTTTCCTTAAAAGAATAGGTTGGTAAAGAAGCTGTTATGTTATCGAGCGAGTAGTAATTTTTTACGATACTGGCTTACTACATACAATTAAAGGATAAAAAATGCGTTAGAGTTTGTGCGTCAGCAACTTGAGATTAAAAAACTTAACGACAGAGAAGTTGGTGCAAGAAGTTAGGTTACCACCTCCACCTAATGAAAAAACGGATTAAAGTTTGCTACGTTACCGACCGAGTTAGGTTACTACAACCGCTTACTAAAGACAATTAACCCCACAGCATAAGAATGCGTTAAATTTGTGAAATCGTCCGCAGCTTAGAAAAAAAAAAAAGTTAAATTAAAAACTCATTAAAGTTCGCCACATTAACGACAGAGACATTTAAAGTTGGGGCAAGAAATTACTTTGCCGCAGCCTACTTCTTAAAAAAAACGGATTAAAGTATGCTAGATTATCGACCGAGTAGTAATTTTTTTAGGTTACAACAGGCGCTTACTAAAGACAATTAAATCATAAGAAATGCGTTGAAGTTTGTGCGTCCGCAACGTAGAATTAAAAAAACCCATTAGAGTTTGTCACATTAACGACAGAGAAGTTTAAAGTTGGGGCAAGAAATTAGGTTACCACAACCACCTAATTAAAAAACGGATTAAAGTTTGCTACGTTACCGACCGAGTTAGTTACTACAACCGCTTACTAAAGACAATTAAAGCATAAGAATGCGTTAAATTTGTGCGTCCGCAGCTTAGAATTAAAAACTCATTAAAGTTCGCCACATTAACGACAGAGAAATTTAAAGTTGGGGCAAGAAATTACTTTGCCGCAGCCTACTTCTTAAAAAAATACGGATTAAAGTATGCTAGATTATCGACCGAGTAGTAATTTTTTTAGGTTACAACAGGCGCTTACTAAAGACAATTAAATCATAAGAAATGCGTTGAAGTTTGTGCGTCCGCAACGTGGAATTAAAAAACCCATTAGGTTTGTCACATTAACGACAGAGAAGTTTAAAGTTGGGGCAAGAAATTAGGTTACCACAACCACCTAATTAAAAACGGATTAAAGTTTGCTACGTTACCGACCGAGTTAGGTTACTACAACCGCTTACTAAAGACAATTAACGCATAAGAATGCGTTAAATTTGTGCGTCCGCAGCTTAGAATTAAAAACTCATTAAAATTCGCCACATTAACGACAGAGACATTTAAAGTTGGGGCAAGAAATTACTTTGCCGCAGCCTACTTCATAAAAAAAACGGATTAAAGTATGCTAGATTATCGACCGAGTAGTAATTTTTTTAGGTTACAACAGGCGCTTACTAAAGACAATTAAATCATAAGAAATGCGTTGAAGTTTGTGCGTCCGCAACGTAGAATTAAAAAACCCATTAGGGTTTGTCACATTAACGACAGGAAGTTTAAAGTTGGGGCAAGAAATTAGGTTACCACAACCACCTAATTAAAAACGGATTAAAGTTTGCTACGTTACCGACCGAGTTAGGTTACTACAACCGCTTACTAAAGACAATTAAAGCATAAGAATGCGTTAAATTTGTGCGTCCGCAGCTTAGAATTAAAAACTCATTAAAATTCGCCACATTAACGACAGAGACATTTAAAGTTGGGGCAAGAAATTACTTTGCCGCAGCCTACTTCTATAAAAAAACGGATTAAAGTATGCTAGATTATCGACCGAGTAGTAATTTTTTTAGGTTACAACAGGCGCTTACTAAAGACAATTAAATCATAAGAAATGCGTTGAAGTTTGTGCGTCCGCAACGTGGAATTAAAAAACCCATTAGGGTTTGTCACATTAACGACAGGGAAGTTTAAAGTTGGGGCAAGAAATTAGGTTACCACAACCACCTAATTAAAAACGGATTAAAGTTTGCTACGTTACCGACCGAGTTAGGTTACTACAACCGCTTACTAAAGACAATTAAAGCATAAGAATGCGTTAAATTTGTGCGTCCGCAGCTTAGAATTAAAAACTCATTAAAATTCGCCACATTAACGACAGAGACATTTAAAGTTGGGGCAAGAAATTACTTTGCCGCAGCCTACTTCATAAAAAAACGGATTAAAGTATGCTAGATTATCGACCGAGTAGTAATTTTTTAGGTTACAACAGGCGCTTACTAAAGACAATTAAATCATAAGAAATGCGTTGAAGTTTGTGCGTCCGCAACGTAGAATTAAAAAACCCATTAGAGTTTGTCACATTAACGACAGAGAAGTTTAAAGTTGGGGCAAGAAATTAGGTTACCACAACCACCTAATTAAAAAACGGATTAAAGTTTGCTACGTTACCGACCGAGTTAGGTTACTACAACCGCTTACTAAAGACAATTAAAGCATAAGAATGCGTTAAATTTGTGCGTCCGCAGCTTAGAATTAAAAACTCATTAAAATTCGCCACATTAACGACAGAGACATTTAAAGTTGGGGCAAGAAATTACTTTGCCGCAGCCTACTCCATAACAAAAACGGATTAAAGTATGCTAGATTATCGACCGAGTAGTAATTTTTTAGGTTACAACAGGCGCTTACTAAAGACAATTAAATCATAAGAAATGCGTTGAAGTTTGTGCGTCCGCAACGTGGAATTAAAAAACCCATTAGGGTTTGTCACATTAACGACAGGGAAGTTTAAAGTTGGGGCAAGAAATTAGGTTACCACAACCACTAATTAAAAACGGATTAAAGTTTGCTACGTTACCGACCGAGTTAGGTTACTACAACCGCTTACTAAAGACAATTAAAGCATAAGAATGCGTTAAATTTGTGCGTCCGCAGCTTAAATTAAAAACTCATTAAAATTCGCCACATTAACGACAGAGACATTTAAAGTTGGGGCAAGAAATTACTTTGCCGCAGCCTACTCCATAAAAAAACGGATTAAAGTGTGCTAGATTATCGACCGAGTAGTAATTTTTTTAGGTTACAACAGGCGCTTACTAAAGACAATTAAATCATAAGAAATGCGTTGAAGTTTGTGCGTCCGCAACGTGGAATTAAAAAACCCATTAGGGTTTGTCACATTAACGACAGGGAAGTTTAAAGTTGGGGCAAGAAATTAGGTTACCACAACCACCTAATTAAAAAACGGATTAAAGTTTGCTACGTTACCGACCGAGTTAGGTTACTACAACCGCTTACTAAAGACAATTAACGCATAAGAATGCGTTAAATTTGTGCGTCCGCAGCTTAAATTAAAAACTCATTAAAATTCGCCACATTAACGACAGAGACATTTAAAGTTGGGGCAAGAAATTACTTTGCCGCAGCCTATTCCATAAAAAAAACGGATTAAAGTATGCTACATTATCGACCGAGTAGTAATTTTTTTAGGTTACAACAGGCGCTTACTAAAGACAATTAAATCATAAGAAATGCGTTGAAGTTTGTGCGTCCGCAACGTAGAATTAAAGAACCCATTAGGGTTTGTCACATTAACGACAGGGAAGTTTAAAGTTGGGGCAAGAAATTAGGTTACCACAACCACCTAATTAAAAAACGGATTAAAGTTTGCTACGTTACCGACCGAGTTAGGTTACTACAACCGCTTACTAAAGACAATTAAAGCATAAGAATGCGTTAAATTTGTGCGTCCGCAGCTTAGAATTAAAAACTCATTAAAATTCGCCACATTAACGACAGAGACATTTAAAGTTGGGGCAAGAAATTACTTTGCCGCAGCCTACTTCTATAAAAAACGGATTAAAGTGTGCTAGATTATCGACCGAGTAGTAATTTTTTTAGGTTACAACAGGCGCTTACTAAAGACAATTAAATCATAAGAAATGCGTTGAAGTTTGTGCGTCCGCAACGTAGAATTAAAGAACCCATTAGGGTTTGTCACATTGACGACAGGGAAGTTTAAAGTTGGGGCAAGAAATTAGGTTACCACAACCACCTAATTAAAAAACGGATTAAAGTTTGCTACGTTACCGACCGAGTTAGGTTACTACAACCGCTTACTAAAGACAATTAAAGCATAAGAATGCGTTAAATTTGTGCGTCCGCAGCTTAGAATTAAAAACTCATTAAAATTCGCCACATTAACGACAGAGACATTTAAAGTTGGGGCAAGAAATTACTTTGCCGCAGCCTACTCCATAAAAAACGGATTAAAGTATGCTAGATTATCGACCGAGTAGTAATTTTTTTAGGTTACAACAGGCGCTTACTAAAGACAATTAAATCATAAGAAATGCGTTGAAGTTTGTGCGTCCGCAACGTAGAATTAAAGAACCCATTAGGGTTTGTCACATTAACGACAGGGAAGTTTAAAGTTGGGGCAAGAAATTAGGTTACCACAACCACCTAATTAAAAAACGGATTAAAGTTTGCTACGTTACCGACCGAGTTAGGTTACTACAACCGCTTACTAAAGACAATTAAAGCATAAGAATGCGTTAAATTTGTGCGTCCGCAGCTTAGAATTAAAAACTCATTAAAGTTCGCCACATTAACGACAGAGAAATTTAAAGTTGGGGCAAGAAATTACTTTGCCGCAGCCTACTCTATAAAAAAACGGATTAAAGTGTGCTAGATTATCGACCGAGTAGTAATTTTTTAGGTTACAACAGGCGCTTACTAAAGACAATTAAATCATAAGAAATGCGTTGAAGTTTGTGCGTCCGCAACGTAGAATTAAAAAAGAACCCATTAGGGTTTGTCACATTGACGACAGGGAAGTTTAAAGTTGGGGCAAGAAATTAGGTTACCACAACCACCTAATTAAAAAACGGATTAAAGTTTGCTACGTTACCGACCGAGTTAGGGTTACTACAACCGCTTACTAAAGACAATTAAAGCATAAGAATGCGTTAAATTTGTGCGTCCGCAGCTTAGAATTAAAAACTCATTAAAATTCCCACATTAACGACATAGACATTTAAAGTTGGGGCAAGAAATTACTTTGCCGCAGCCTACTCCATAAAAACGGATTAAAGTGTGCTAGATTATCGACCGAGTAGTAATTTTAGGTTACAACAGGCGCTTACTAAAGACAATTAAATCATAAGAAATGCGTTGAAGTTTGTGGTCCGCAACGTAGAATTAAAGAACCCATTAGGTTTTGTCACATTGACGACAGGGAAGTTTAAAAGTTGGGGCAAGAAATTAGGTTACCACAACCACCTAATTAAAAAACGGATTAAAGTTTGCTACGTTACCGACCGAGTTAGGTTACTACAACCGCTTACTAAAGACAATTAAAGCATAAGAATGGGTTAAATTTGTGCGTCCGCAGCTTAGAATTAAAAACTCATTCAAAATTCCCCACATTAACGACATAGACATTTAAAGTTGGGGCAAGAAATTACTTTGCCGCAGCCTACTCCATAAAAACGGATTAAAGTGTGCTAGATTATCGACCGAGTAGTAATTTTTTAGGTTACAACAGGCCCTTACTAAAGACAATTAAATCATAAGAAATGCGTTGAAGTTTGTGCGTCCGCAACGTAGAATTAAAAAACCCATTAGAGTTTGTCACATTAACGACAGAGAAGTTTAAAGTTGGGCAAGAAATTAGTTACCACAACCACCTAATTAAAAAACGGATTAAAGTTTGCTACGTTACCGACCGAGTTAGGTTACTACAACCGCTTACTAAAGACAGTTAAAGCATAAGAATGCGTTAATATTGTGCGTCCGCAGCTTAGAATTAAAAACTCATTAAAGTTCGCCACATTAATGACCGAGAAATTTTAAGTTGGGGCAAGAAATTACTTTGCCGAAGCCTACTTCTTAAAAAAAACCGATTAAAGTATGCTAGTTATCGAATTAATTTTTTCAGGTTACAATAGGCGCTTACTAAAGACCAATTAAATCATAAGAAATGCGTTGAAGTTTGTGCGTCCGCAAGGTGGAATTAAAAAACCCATTAGGGTTTGTCCCATTAACGACAGAGAATTTTAACGTTGGGGCAAGAAATTAGGTTGCGACAGCCTCCTACTTAAAGGAACAGAATGAAGTTTGCCTCCTTATCGACCAAGCAGTATTTTTTTGGGGTTATTACAACCGCTTACTTAAGACAATTAAATCAAAAGAAAAGCTTTAAAGTATATGCTTCAGCAACTTCAAAAAATTAGGTAACCACAACCTCCTACTTAACAAAAAACTGTATTAAAGTTTGCTATGTTATCGATGGAATAGTAAATTCATTAAATCATAAGTTAGAGTCGGAAATATTAAGTTATTAAAAACAAAAATCTCTAAAAGTTGAAGTTTCTCACATTAACAACAGAAAAGTTTGAAGTAACGTCAAAAAAATAGGTTTCCGCAGCTTCCTACTTGAAAAGAAAACTGTATTAACATTGCAAAGTTATCGGCGGGGTTGTAAATTAATTAAATCCTAGGTTAGTGTCAAAAGTATTAAGTGACTAAAAACAAATAATCTTTAAAATTAAAGTTTCTCACATTAACGGCAAAAAAAATTAGGTTGCCACAGCCTCCTACTTAAGAAACGTAAAGTTTGCTATGTTATTGGTGGAGTAATAAATTCATTAAATTATAAGTTAGTGTCAAAAATAATAGGTTACTAAAAACAAAGAATCTTTAAAAGTTAAAGTTTACATTAACGACAGAAAAGTTGAGTCATAATATTAGGTTGCCACAGTCTCCTATTTCAAGGAAAAAAAGTATTAAAATTTTACTATGTTATCGGTGGAGTAGTAAATCTATTAAATCATAAGTTACTGTCAAAAATATTAAGTTACTAATAACAAAGAATTTTTAAAAGTTAAACTTTGTTAAATTAACGAAAGAAAAGTTTAAAGTTGCGTCAAAAAGTTAGGTTACCCTAGCCTCCTACTTAAGAAAAAATTGTATTAAAATTTGTTATGTTATCGGCGGAGTAATAAATTCATTAAATCATAAGTTAATGTTAGAAGTATTAGGTTACGAAATACAGAAAAGTTAAAATTTGTTACATAACGACAGAAATAGTTGAGTTTTGTCAAATAATTAGATTGCCACAGCCCCCTACTTAAGAAAAAAATATTATTAAAGTTTGTTATGCTATCGGCGGAGTAATAAATTCATTAAATCATAAGTTAGTGTCAAAAATAATAGGCTGCTAAAAACAAAGAATCTTTAAAAGTTAAAGTTTGTCAAATTAACGACAGAAAAGTTTGAAGTTAGGTCAAATATTAAAGTTTGTTACGTTATCAACCAAGTAGCAACTTGGAATTAAAAAGCGTATTTTTAATCTCTTCCACATTCCACATTAAAAAATTAGGTAGCCATAGCCTCCTACATACAAAAATTTTTTTTGAGGTTACTACAGCCGCTGACTAAAGAAAAAGCATCAGAATCGCTTAGCAGTTTATAGCAAATAACATTAATTAAATTAGTTGCCACAGCCTCCTAGTTTAAAAAAAAAAGCGTATTAACGTTATCGGCAGAATATTAATTATTTTCGGCTATTACAACCGGTGACTAAAGAAAAAGCATCAGAAAGTTTGTGCGCTGACTTGAAATTAAAAATCGCGTAAAGTAAACTTGGCTTCTTATTGATGTTTTACCTAAAAAAAATTATCATAAAAATAGTTATCGGCAAAAAACGTTAAAAATTAGGTTGCCACAGCCACCTAGTTTAAAAAAGGCGTATTAAAGTTTGTGTGCTGACGCTGACTTTTGGAAATAAAAATTGCGTCAATTATACTTGGGCGCCATTAAATTTGCCTACTCTTGATGTTTACCTCCACAAAAACGCGTTACCGAAAAAATTAGGTTGCCATCACAGCCTCCTACTTTATAAAAAAGTTTGCTACGTTATCGACATAGAACTTAAAAGTTGTTTTAAAAAAATTAGGTTGTCACAGCCGCCTGAGACGTTTAAATAATACTTTCGCACAATGCGTTCACCTTGAACTCTGCGAATAAAAATATTATTCTTGTACTCACCAAGACCTCGGTGCTGTTCGAAGTCGTGTCCACCGTGTAGCAATGACTGCTTCGATCGGCGCTGACCGTGACGTTTCGCTTCTTATCCTTAACCATTGCCAGAATGGTCAGGTTGATATCGTTTCGTATGATAAACGACACCATAAAACCGGACATTGATAACAAATACAGCACAAATCGCGTCGGTATTTTATCTAAAATTCCGTTAGTCGACGAGATAACGGGAATAGAGTTTTACAAAATGTTTACCTTGAAACCTGCTCAAAAGGCACTTATCGGCGATTGGTATCGTCATTTCGTTGTTGTAGATTTGATTGCTGTCCATCGCAGGCGCCGGTGCTGACGAGTCCATTGCTTAAACTTTTAACTTCTAGTTACAAAGACTACTTAGTACATTCTAAGTTGCATAATAGTATTTTTCCACTAAGTACTGGAGGAGGTAGTAGATGGAAGCAAAAAAAATTACATCTAGTTGATTATGCACATTAATAAAAGAGAAAACTCGTTTCGCCGAGCCGCTCGCTTGTAACAACCATTTCGTCGAGACTTACCTCGATGTTAAAAAAAATTCAATGTTTACACACGTACGTACTTGACACTGAAACCACTCTGTTCGAAAACCAACAGCGTTCAAATATAAAACGGGTTCTAAAGTAACATCGTTTTTACAAAAAAAAACTTGTTTTTATGTGTCCTTTCACGATCTCCCCAAGAGATACACATGCAAAATGTTCAAAACCATCAATCTCACAACTAGTTCTTTCTTTCTTCTCTTTTCAACAACCGTTTCATTATGCAACGCATCGTACGCGCGTTTCTATTTTTAGCTCGTTTGGGCAGAGGCCGCACGATTTGCATTCGCATTAAAATTCTGCAAAAGGAAGACCTAGTGGAACACCTGACTCGACTACGGGGTCTTCGTACTAAGGTTGTCGAGCGTACTCACTTGATGGACGTCGACGGGCAATTTTTTTTCGAAAATCTTAAGAAAAAAATGAAAGCTATGCGAGGTTGTTCGCCTTTTCGCAAAAAAAGAAAGTGAAAGCGATCGATTTGCTTAGAGAAAAAAGCAATCGAGATGGCCGTGCATTAAATGTCAACCTAAAAAAAAAACTGCCGCCTAATCAAAGCCTACTGCGCATTAATGTCGGAATCCTTTTACAGCGTACTTAACGGCAAAAAACCAAGTGTTTTTTTTAACCTTGGCCGAGTCATAAAAACACAAGACTTACATACATTGATTGAATCCGCATATTAAAATTTTTTGAGGCCCGTGGATGTTATGTTATTGTTAGGTATGACGAGCATTGGTTTTTCCTTTAGTGTTTGATGAGATCGCCGTAATTGTGACAATGAAGGTGAAAGAATTTAGGTCCATGTTTGGTAAATTTTGCTCACGCGACTTTAGGTCATTATGCATACCAAAACGGAAAAATTACTAACAGAAACAAATCTTATAACGGGTTTGATTATCAATTTTGAAAATTTAGTATTAAACTGGTTCAACAATTGTTGGATGCGCAAATGAAATTCATTATGAAATTGTGAAAACTAAGTAATACTGTCAGATGTTAAAATTACAATGGTTTTAAAATGGTTCAAATCATGGTTTGATTATCAATTATACAAATTTAATATTATATTTTGTTCAACAAATGTTGAATCAACAAACGAAAGTTGCCGAAATTGTTTTTAAAAATTAATATTGTCAGATGCGAAGATTAAAATGGTTTTAAAAAAGTTCAAATCACGGTTTGATTATCAAATTTGGAAATTTAGTATTCAATTGGTTCAACAATTGTTGGATGCGCAAATGAAAGTCGCTGAAATTGATTATGAAATTGTGAAAACTAAGTAATACTGTCAGATGTCAAAATTATAATTATTTTAAAATGGTTCAAATCATGGTTTGATTATCAATTATACAAATTTAATATTAAATTTTTTCAATAATTGTTGAAGCAACAAACGAAAGTCGCCGAAATTGTTTTAAAAATTAATATTGTCAGATGCGAAGATTAAAACGGTTTTAAAAAGTTCAAATCATGGTTTAATTATCAATTTTGCAAAATTTAGTATTAAATTGGTTCAGCAATTGTTGGATGCGCAAATGAAAGTCGCTGAAATTGATTATGAAATTGTGAAAACTAAGTAATACTAACAGATGCCAAATTAGAATGGTTTTAAAATGGTTCAAATCATGATTTGATTATCAATAATACAAAGTAAATATTAAATTTTTTCAATAATTGTTGAGTCAACAAACGAAAGTCCAGAAATTGTTTTTAAAAATTAATATTGTCAGATGCGAAGATTAAAACGGTTTTAAAAAAGCTCAAATCATGGTTTGATTATCAATTTTGCAAATTTCGTATTAAATTGGTTCAGCAATTGTTGGATGCGCAAATGAAAATCACTGAAATTGATTATGAAATTGTGAAAACTAAGTATTACTGTCAGATGTCAAAATTATAATGGTTTTAAAATGGTTCAAATCATCGTTTGATTATCAATTATACAAATTTAATATTAAATTTGTTCAACAATTGTTGAATCAGCAAACGAAAGTCGCCGTAATTGTTTTTAAAAATTAATATTGTCAGATGCGAAGATTAAAACGGTTTTAAAAAAGTTCAAATCACAGTTTGATTATCAATTTTAGTATTCAATTGGTTCAACAATTGTTGGATGCGCAAATGAAAGTCACTGAAATTGATTATGAAATTGTGAAAACTAAGTATTACTGTCAGATGTCAATATTATAATGGTTTTAAATAGGTTCAAATCATGGTTTGATTATCAATTATACAAATTTAATATTAAATTTGTTCAACAATTGTTGAATCAGCAAACGAAAGTCGCCGTAATTGTTTTTAAAAATTAATATTGTCAGATGCGAAGATTAAAACGGTTTTAAAAAAGCTCAAATCATGGTTTGATTATCAATTTTGCAAATTTCGTATTAAATTGGCTCAACAATTGTTGGATGCACAAATGAAAATCGCTGAAATTGATTATGAAATTGTGAAAACTAAGTAATACTAACAGATGTCAAAATTATAATGGTTTTAAATGGTTCAAATCATGGTTTGATTATCAATTATACAAAGTAAATATTAAATTTTTTCAATAATTGTCGAATCAACAAACGAAAGTCCAGAAATTGTTTTTAAAAATTAATATTGTCAGATGCGAAGATTAAAACGGTTTTAAAAAGTTAAAATCATGGTTTGATTATCCATTTTGCAAATTTAGTATTAAATTGGCTCAACAATTGTTGGATGCACAAATGAAAGTCGCTGAAATTGATTATGAAATTGTGAAAACTAAGTAATACTAACATATGTCAAAATTATAATGGTTTTAAAATGGTTTAAATCATGGTTTGATTATCAATTATACAAAGTAAATATTAAATTTTTTCAATAATTGTCGAATCAACAAACGAAAGTCCAGAAATTGTTTTAAAAATTAATATTGTCAGATGCGAAGATTAAAACGGTTTTAAAAAAGTTCAAATCATGGTTTGATTATCAATTTTGCAAATTTAGTATTAAATTGGTTCAGCAATTGTTGGATGCGCAAATGAAAGTCGCTGAAATTGATTATGAAATTGTGAAAACTAAGTAATACTAACAGATGTCAAAATTATAATGGTTTTAAAATGGTTCAAATCATGGTTTGATTATCAATTATACAAAGTAAATATTAAATTTTTTCAATAATTGTCGAATCAACAAACGAAAGTCCAGAAATTGTTTTTAAAAATTAATATTGTCAGATGCGAAGATTAAAACGGTTTTAAAAGTTAAAATCATGGTTTGATTATCAATTTTGAAAATTTAGTATTAAATTGGCTCAACAATTGTTGGATGCACAAATGAAAATCGCTGAAATTGATTATGAAATTGTGAAAACTAAGTAATACTAACAGATGTCAAAATTATAATGGTTTTAAAATGGTTCAAATCATGGTTTGATTATCAATTATACAAAGTAAATATTAAATTTTTTCAATAATTGTCGAATCAACAAACGAAAGTCCAGAAATTGTTTTTAAAAATTAATATTGTCAGATGCGAAGATTAAAACGGTTTTAAAAAAGTTAAAATCATGGTTTGATTATCAATTTTGCAAATTTAGTATTAAATTGGCTCAACAATTGTTGGATGCACAAATGAAAGTCGCTGAAATTGATTATGAAATTGTGAAAACTAAGTAATACTAACAGATGTCAAAATTATAATGGTTTTAAAATGGTTTAAATCATGGTTTGATTATCAATTATACAAAGTAAATATTAAATTTTTCAATAATTGTCGAATCAACAAACGAAAGTCCAGAAATTGTTTTTAAAAATTAATATTGTCAGATGCGAAGATTAAAACGGTTTTAAAAAGTTCAAATCATGGTTTGATTATCAATTTTGCAAATTTAGTATTAAATTGGTTCAGCAATTGTTGGATGCGCAAATGAAAGTCGCTGAAATTGATTATGAAATTGTGAAAACTAAGTAATACTAACAGATGTCAAAATTATAATGGTTTTAAAATGGTTCAAATCATGGTTTGATTATCAATTATACAAAGTAAATATTAAATTTTTTCAATAATTGTCGAATCAACAAACGAATCTCCAGAAATTGTTTTTAAAAATTAATATTGTCAGATGCGAAGATTAAAACGGTTTTAAAAAAGTTAAAATCATGGTTTGATTATCAATTTTGCAAATTTAGTATTAAATTGGCTCAACAATTGTTGGATGCACAAATGAAAATCGCTGAAATTGATTATGAAATTGTGAAAACTAAGTATTACTGTCAGATGTCAAAATTACAATGGTTTTAAAATGGTTCAAATCATGGTTTGATGATCAATTATACAAATTTAATATTAAATTTGTTCAACAATTGTTGGATGCGCAAATGAAAGTCACAGAAATTGATTATGAAATTGTGAAAACTAAGTATTACTGTCAGATGTCAATATTATAATGGTTTTAAAATGGTTCAAATCATGGTTTGATTATCAATTTTGCAAATTTAATATTAAATTTGTTCAACAATTGTTGAATCAACAAACGAAAGTCGCCGAAATTGTTTTTAAAAATTAATATTGTCAGATGCGAAGTTTAAAACGGTTTTAAAAAAGTTCAAATCATGGTTTGATTATCAATTTTGCAAATTTAATATTAAATTAGTTCAACAATTGTTGAATCAACAAACGAAAGTCGCCGAAATTGTTTTTAAAATTAATATTGTCAGATGCGAAGTTTAAAACGGTTTAAAAAGTTCAAATCATGGTTTGATTATCAATTTGCAAATTTAATATTAAATTAGTTCAACAATTATTGAATCAACAAACGAAAGTCGCCGAAATTGTTTTTAAAAATTAATATTGTCAGATGCGAAGTTTAAAACGGTTTTAAAAAAGTTCAAATCATGGTTTGATTATCAATTTTGCAAATTTAATATTAAATTAGTTCAACAATTGTTGAATCAACAAACGAAAGACGCCGAAATTTTTTTTAAAAATTAATATTGTCAGATGCGAAGTTTGAAACGGTTTATAAAAGTTCAAATCATGGTTTGATTATCAATTTTGCAAATTTAATATTAAATTAGTTCAACAATTGTTGAATCAACAAACAAAAGTCGCCGAAATTGTTTTTAAAAATTAATATTGTCAGATGCGAAGTTAAAACGGTTTTAAAAAAGTTCAAATCATGGTTTGATTATCAATTTTGCAAATTTAATATTAAATTAGTTCAACAGTTGTTGAATCAACAAACGAAAGTCGCCGAAATTGTTTTTAAAAATTAATATTGTCAGATGCGAAGTTTAAAACGGTTTTAAAAAAGTTCAAATCATGGTTTAATTATCAATTTTGCAAATTTAGTATTCAATTGGTTCAACAATTGTTGGATGCGCAAATGTAAGTCGCTGAAATTGATTATGAAATTGTGAAAAATAAGTAATACTGTCAGATGTCAAAATTATAATAGTTTTAAAATGGTTCAAATCATGATTTTATTATCAATTATACAAATTTAATATTAAATTTGTTCAACAATTGTTGAATCTGTAAACGGAAGTCGCCAAAATTATTTTTAAAAATTAATATTGTCAGACGTCAAGATTAGAATGATTATAAAAAGTTCAACAATTGTTGAATCCGTAAAAAGCAGTCGCCGAAATTGTTTTTGAAAATTAATATTGTCAGATGTCAAGATTAGAATGGTTTTAAAAAAGTTCTATTCATGGTTTGATTATCAATTTTGCAAATTTAGTATTAAATTGGTTCAGTAATTGTTGGATGCGCAAATGAGAGTCGTTAAAATTGATTATGAAATATTAAAAACTAAGTAATATGTCAAAATTATAATGGTTTTAAAATGGTTCAAATCATTTCTGATTATTAATTATGCAAATTTAGTATTAAAATTGGTTCAGCAATGGTTGAATCCGCAAACTAAAGTTGCTAAAATTGTTTATAAAATTAGAAATAATACTTCAGATGTAAAAATTGGAATGGTTTAAATGTTGTTCAAATCATGGTTTGATTATTAATCATCAAAATTTAACATTAAATTAGTTCAGCAATTGTTGAATCCACAAATGAAAGTCGATTAACGTAAGTGCAATAAAATTATTGGGGCCCTAAAACAGTAGTTTTTATTATTACAATTTAATCAATTTTTTTTTAAATTTTGTAGATAATTCAGTGTTTACTCCTTAAAATAAAAAAACATTTTCTATCAAATCATTAACTCAAAAAAATATCATTACTAATTTAATTTATTACAAAACATTTGTTACATGGAAGACTTTACTATCTATTCATTGTTTGTTGAGTTCAAACTAAATCTAAAGCATTGTTTACATACTTTGGTTTGAAAGAACTTATTACGAATCATGCGCATTAAAGTTTAAAAATTCAAAACTCAAAAAAATTATCGGTATAATTTTTATTTAATGTCATTAAAATTTTATGATAATTCGAAAACTAATACTGATGGTTTCAAAACAGTTCAAATTATGGTTTGATTATCAAATTTAGTAAAAAATTGGTCTAGCAATTGTTGAATCAACAAATGAAAGTCACTCTGTAACTGTTTATTCGTCATTTTTTAAGTTTATTGATCAAAAATTCAAAGCTAATAGTGTTAAACGTCAAAATATGTTTTGGCATTAACCAAAATCTATGAATTTCGTTCAATGATCATGTTTTTAGTTTGGTAAGTTAAAGTTTTTTTATCTTCGTGACTCATCTATACTCAATAAATTCTTTGTTCCAATCATAAATTGAGTCCAGTTTTGTTTACAAGAAGATTAACAAACACGACTCAAAAATTATCAATTACACTTTTGTTAACTCAAAAAAATTATCAACACAAGTTTAGCTTTGAAAACTTACTTTTAACTATTAAACCAATGTTACAAAAAACAAGTTGATGAAAGTGAGTGCAATAAATTAAACAGGAGGGTTTTTTAACTACTACAATTCAATCGACATTTTTAAAAATTTTTGTGAATAATTCAGTGTTTACTCTTTAAACTTAAAAAAAAAAAATTTAAAAACTCAAAAAAAATTATCATTACCTATTTAATTTATCCCAAAGCATTTATTACATGGAAGACAGAATATCTTCTTTTTACGATCTATTCAATATTTGTTGAGTTCAAACTAAATCTACATACTTTGATTTGAAAGAACTTATTACGAATCATGAATTAAACCTGTAAAATTCAAGATTCAAAAATTATCGGTAATTTTTTATTTAATGTCATTGAAACTTAATGAAAATTATAATCAAAATATATATGGTTTCAAAATAGTTCAAATTATGGTTTGATTATCAATTTAGTAAAAAATTGGTCCAGCAATTGTTGAATCAACACAATATTTATTCTTGATGTTTATTGATAAAAATTCAATACTTATAATGCCAAATATCAAAATATGAATAGTTTAAAATAATTTTTTACCATTAATTGTCAAAATATTTGAATTTGGCTCTTGATTTCAATTTACTCCAGATAAATGATGTCAGGAAGGCGTCATTCAATGATTAGGTTTCTTGGTCAATTCTTGTTCCAAAGTTTTTCTTAAATCTGAACTCAGAATATTATTTATGATAAAATTGTTCCAAGTATTAATGTAGATATAACATTTAATTTCATATTTATGGTTATAAAAGAAAATATTGCAAATACTTGGGGTTATATACTGACGTCACGATCAATTACGTCATTTTGTGACGTATAAATACGTTAAAAATATTCTTTTGATGGGATGATTAAATATTAAGTCGTGTACAGTGTGTTGCCTACATAATCAGGCTATTATAAAAACTATCGTCATAATAAAATTACTTAATAAAAAATTTAAGAACATATATATATTACGATTATGTACAATTACCGAAATATAAATACTTAAATCACAGTATAAAAGAAACGCAATTTTGTTTGTAGGCTGATGAGAAATGTGTGGTCCCGTTTACACAAACATAGAACAGTCGAACTCGAATCGAAATCAGCAAACTGTCATCAAAGAACTTTGTTTCGATCACAACGTTACCACTAAAACAATAACGAAACTTCTATTAAACCGCGAAATATAACTTATGCTTACTTTAATATCGAAGCCGGCATCACCAGACTCTGGCGCCGCTTCCATAATCGTAGCTAAGTATTCGCGTGATTCGGGCATCACGAACCGAAATCAAAATACCACTCTTCCAGCACACGACCTTTGAACAGCACTTTCTTTCAGGAAATAAAAAAAAAAAACTGTGATCGATAAAGTATAACGAGTACGATACTCACTTGTTCTAAGCGAAACTTTTCGATGCACTCCTTCGAGCTAAAGTTGAACTCACGTGAGACGGCTCGACATTTTAATATGGTTTTCGGTACGTGAGCCTCGTGTTCGATGTCCGGTAAGCTTAAGTCGTCCGATCCTTGCCAGAAAACCTTACCGCCGTCGGCGTCTCGCAAGCATATCCAGTTGCTACAACGATGTTGTTGAGTTACAAGGGTTGCGGTTACCCGACATAAATACTTACACTTGAAAACCTTTCAGAATTTGTTCGGCTTTGGTTTGTACCTCAGTGTTCACATGGATCATTATTTTAGGCGCGCGCGTTTTTTTAAAACGAATTCGTTGTTGCAAAGCACCCGGAGCACCAGAGGACGGACTTGAAGTCTGAAGAAAAATCGATAGAGGTTAGAATAGTCAGCGCCCTCGTGTGACAATTTTTGAATACATTGAAAAATTGCGTACGAGGGTCGTGCGTAAAGTTTAATTTCAGGCGAGTCAAATTTCTTCTTACGTTAAAAAAAAATAAAAGTTTGCTGTTTTCATTTTGACTCTTACGTGAGAATCAATTTGTATTGTTGCTTACGATAACACGACAATTTTTTCACTGCGTCACTGATTGAAATAACAATAGAAAATCTCGCCGTTTTAGCGTTTAACAATTTCTTAGCCAATTAAAGACTTAAAATTCAAATTTTAATTAATCAAAATAACAGTTCCTTAACAACTGGACACAAATGTTTTTTTCTAATTTTTGAGTACCATATATTGCTCTGCGTCACTGTTGAACATCAACATGATTACATAACACACGATTGCACTAGTATATTTGTGGGATTAAGGTCTAAAATTAGTCAATTTCATTTCATAGATAAAATCTTGTTCTTCTTCAAGTTTAACTGTTAGTTTTACCTCAACAAAAGAGTCTCATTTTATTTCTGTAGGAGAATTACATGAGTGTTTTTGCACTGCGTCACTATTGAAAATAATCAAAATGACAGTTCTTTAACAACTGGACACAAATGTTTTTTTCTGATTTTTGAGTACGATATATTGCTCTGCGTCACTGTTGAACATCAACATGATTACATAAGCACACGATTGCACTAGTATATTTGTGGGATTAAAGTCTAAAACCAGTCAATTTCGTTTCATAGATAAAATCTTGTTCTTCTTCAAGTTTAACTGTTAGTTTTACCTCAACAAAAGAGTCTCATTTTATTTCTGTAGGAGAATTACATGAGTGTTTTTGCACTGCGTCACTATTGAAAATAATCAAAATGACAGTTCTTTAACAACTGGACACAAATGTTTTTTTTTCTGATTTTTGAGTACGATATATTGCTCTGCGTCACTGTTGAACATCAACATGATTACATAAGCACACGATTGCACTAGTATATTTGTGGGATTAAGGTCTAAAATCAGTCAATTTCGTTTCATAGATAAAATCTTGTTCTTCTTCAAGTTTAACTGTTAGTTTTACCTCTTACAACAGAGTCTCATTTATTTCTGTAGAAGAATTACATGAGTGTTTTGCACTGCGTCACTATTGAAAATAATCAAAATGACAGTTCCTTAACAACTGGACACAAATGTTTTTTTTTTCTGATTTTTGAGTACGATATATTGCTCTGCGTCACTGTTGAACATCAACATGATTACATAAGCACACGATTGCACTAGTATATTTGTGGGATTAAGGTCTAAAATCAGTCAATTTCGTTTCATAGATAAAATCTTGTTCTTCTTCAAGTTTAACTGTTAGTTTTACCTCAACAAAGAGTCTCATTTTATTTCTGTAGGAGAATTACATGAGTGTTTTTGCACTGCGTCACTATTGAAAATAATCAAAATGACAGTTCCTAAACAACTGGACACAAATGTTTTTTCTGATTTTGCAGTACGATATATTGCTCTGCGTCACTGTTGAACATCAACATGATTACATAAGTACGATTGCACTAGTATATTTGTGGATTAAGGTCTAAAATCAGTCAATTTCGTTTCATAGATAAAATCTTGTTTTCTTCAAGTTTAACTGTTAGTTTTACCTCAACATAAGAGTCTCATTTTATTTCTGTAGGAGAATTACATGAGTGTTTTTGCACTGCGTCACTATTGAAAATAATCAAAATGACAGTTTCTTAACAACTGGACAAATGTTTTTTCTAGTTTTAGTACCATATATTGCTCTGCGTCACTGTTGTACATCAACATGATTATATAAGCACACGATTGCACTAGTATATTTGTGGGATTAAGGTCTAAATCAGTCAATTTTGTTTCATAGATAAAATTTTGTTCTTCTTCAAGTTTAACTGATAGTTTTACCTCAACAAAAGAGTCTCATTTTATTTCTGTAGGAGAATTACATGAGTGTTTTTGCACTGCGTCACTATTGAAAATAATCAAAATGGCAGTTTTAATTTTTGAGTACGATATATTGCTCTGCGTCACTGTTGAACATCAACCTGATTATATAAGCACACGATTGCACTAGTATATTTGTGGGATTAAGGTCTAAAATCAGTCAATTTCGTTTCATAGATAAAATCTTGTTCTTCTTCAAGTTTGACTGTTAGTTTTACCTCAACAAAAGAGTCTCATTTTATTTCTGTAGGAGAATTACATGAGTGTTTTTGCACTGCGTCACTATTGAAAATAATCAAAATGACAGTTCTTTAACAACTGGACACAAATGTTTTTTTTTCTGATTTTTGAGTACGATATATTGCTCTGCGTCACTGTTGAACATCAACATGATTACATAAGCACACGATTGCACTAGTATATTTGTGGGATTAAGGTCTAAAATCAGTCAATTTCGTTTCATAGATAAAATCTTGTTCTTCTTCAAGTTTAACTGTTAGTTTTACCTTAATAACAGAGTCTCATTTTATTTCTGTAGGAAAATTACATGAGTGTTTTTGCACTGCGTCACTATTGAAAATAATCAAAATGACAGCTCTTTAACAACTGGACACAAATGTTTTTTTTTCTGATTTTTGAGTACGATATATTGCTCTGCGTCACTGTTGAACATCAACATGATTATATAAGCACACGATTGCACTAGTATATTTGTGGGATTAAGGTCTAAAATCAGTCAATTTCGTTTCATAGATAAAATCTTGTTCTTCTTCAAGTTTAACTGTTAGTTTTACCTCAACAAAAGAGTCTCATTTTATTTCTGTAGGAGAATTACATGAGTGTTTTTGCACTGCGTCACTATTGAAAATAATCAAAATGACAGTTCCTTAACAACTGGACACAATTGTTTTTTTTTCTGATTTTTGAGTACGATATATTGCTCTGCGTCACTGTTGAACATCAACATGATTACATAAGCACACGATTGCACTAGTATATTTGTGGGATTAAGGTCTAAAATCAGTCAATTTCGTTTCATAGATAAAATCTTGTTCTTCTTCAAGTTTAACTGTTAGTTTTACCTCAACAAAAGAGTCTCATTTTATTTCTGTAGGAGAATTACATGAGTGTTTTTGCACTGCGTCACTATTGAAAATAATCAAAATGACAGTTCCTTAACAACTGGACACAATTGTTTTTTTTCTGATTTTTGAGTACGATATATTGCTCTGCGTCACTGTTGAACATCAACATGTTAGTTTTACCTCAACAAAAGAGTCTCATTTTATTTCTGTAGGAGAATTACAGTAGTATTGAAAATGTTCGTCAAAAATCACTCAAATTTTATTAAATTTGCGTACGATTGTTCAGTATTTTCCACGACAACCAAATCTCTACAATATTGCCGCATCGGTTTCAATTCGTCAGATTTCCATTTAATTTTTTTGTATCAGTGTCGAGAGTATATTTAGACTGCGTCAATCCAGAACCACATTCTTTTCGTACGATTTCAGAAATATCTGCACTGCGTCACCGTTGAAGATAACCACAAAATGACAAATGAAAATATCACGAAAACGTTTCATATTATTGGAAAAGGTTGAAGAAGACAAATGAAATGCGTGAAAATATTTTATTAATATTGCTTGTGACCAGCAAAAAAAAGTCAAATCTATGCGCTGCGTCACCTTTGAAAATAAAGACAAAAATTTTGTAGCTTTTGTTTTAACAAATGAAGAAGTGTATAACTTGTGAATGTTTTATTATATTTTTGCGTACGATTGCACGAGTATTTCTGCGCTACGTCACTGTTAAAAATGACAAAATTTTTGTAACGTGTCTTAGCTCTGCGTCAAAGTTTAAAATGATGACAAAAAATTTCGTTTTTATTAATTTTGTTTAGGAAATAAAAAAAGTATTAACCATAGTATTAAAAGTATCTTTGCGCTGCGTCAACAAAACAGAAATTTTACGCTAACGTCACATTTAATGTTTTGAACACGACTACACGGATTCTTTAGAGTTAAATATAAAGATCAATTTTTTTTAATTTGCGTACGATTGCAGAATTGTCTGCGCTGCGTTACCGTTGAAAATAACCCCAAAAACTTCGACAAATGAAAATATCAAGGAAACATCTCATATTATTATTGTTAAGGTTACAAGAGTATCTATCTTTGCGTTGCGTTACCTTTGAAGATGACAAATGAAATACGTAAAAGTATTTCATTAATCTTGCGATTGAAAAGCGAAAAGAAATGTAAAGTCAGATATAAATTTTAATTTTGAGTATTATTATACCAAAGTCTATGAGCTGCGTCACCGTTGACAAAAAATTCGCAGTTTTTGTTTTGACAAATAAAAAAAAGTATCACTCGCGAAAATTGCATTTTATTTTTGCGTACGATTGCTTTGTAAGTGAACAAAAAACTTCAAGAGAAAGCCACATTTCATTTTTGCCTAAAATTTAATATCTTTTGAGCTGCGTCAGTACAACAGAAATGTTACGCTAACATCACATTTAATTTTTGAACACGACTACCAGGTTTCTTAAAAGTTAAAAATAAAGATCAATTTTTTTTGTTTTTGAATACGATTGCAGAAATATCTACGCTGCGTCACCGTTGAAGATAACCACACAAATACTTTGACAAATGAAAATATCACAAAAACGTTTCATATTATTGGGTAACGTTGAAGATGACAAATAAAATGCGTAAAAATATTTTATTAATATTGCTTGTGAGCAGCGAAAAAAAAATGTAAAGTCTCTGCGCTGCGTCACCGTTGAAAATAAATACAAAAAATCTCGTTTTTATTAATTTTGTTTAGGAAATGAAAAAACGTATTAACACTATTAAAAGTATCTTTGCGCTGCGTCAGCACAACGGAAATTTTAAACTAACGTCACATTTAATTTTTGAACACGACTACACGGATTCTTTAGAGTTAAAAATAAAGATCAATTTTTTTTTATTTTTGCGTACGATTGCAGGAATCTGCGCTGCGTCACCGTTGAAGATAACCACAAAAATACTTTGACAAATGAAAATATCACGAAAAGTTTCATACTATTGGGTAAGGTTAAAGATGACAAACGAAATGCGTGAAAATATTTTATTAATATTGCTTGTGACCAGCGAAAAAAAATATAAAATTTATGCGCTGCGTCACCGTTGAAAATAAATACAAAAATGCGTAGCCTTTGTTTTGGTAAATGAAGAAGAGTATAACTCGTGAATATTATATTATATTTTTGCGTACGAGTATTTTTGCGCTGCGTCACTGTTAAAATTGACAAAACTTTAAATTTTTTTACGTGTCTTTGCTCTGCGTCAACGTTCAAAAATGTCGACAAAAATCTCGTTTGTATTAATTTTGTTTAGAAAATAAAAAAAAGTATTAACAGTATTAAAAGTATCTTTGCGCTGCGTCATTACAACAGAAATTTTACGCTAACGTCACAATTTAATGTTTTAAACACGACTACACAAATTTCTTTAGAGTTAAAAATTAAGATCAATTTTTTTTTAATTTTTGCGTACGATTGTAGAATTTTTTGCGCTGCGTTACCGTTGAAAATAACTTTGACAAATGAAAATATCACAAAAACGTTTCATATTATTGGGTAAGGTTGAAGATGACAAATGAAATGCGTAAAATATTTTATTAATATTGCTTGTGAGCAGCGAAAAAATGTAAAGTCTCTGCGCTGCGTCACCGTTGAAACTAAATACAAAAAATCTCTTTTTATTAATTTTGTTTAGGAAATGAAAAAGTATTAACAGTATTAAAAGTATCTTTGCGCTGCGTCAACAACGAAAGTTTTAAACTAACGTCACATTTAATTTTTGAACACGACTGCACAGGTTTCTTTAGAATTAAAAATAAAGATCAATTTCTTTTTATTTTCGCGTACGATTTTGACAAATGAAGAAGAGTATAACTCTTGAATGTTATATTATATTTTTGCGTGCGAGTATTTTTGCGCTGCGTCACTGTTAAGAATGACAAAAGTTTAAATTTTTTTAACGTGTCTTTTCTCTGCGTCAACGTTAAAAAATGACGACAAAAATCTTGTTTTTATTAATTTTGTTTAGGAAAAGAAAAAAAAATTAACAGTATTAAAAGTATCTTTGCGCTGCGTGAGCACAACGGAAATTTTAAACTAACGTCACGTTTAATTTTTGAACACGACTACACAGGTTTCTTTAGAATTAAAAATAAAAATCAATTCTTTTATTTTCGCGTACGATTTTGACAAATGAAGAAGAGTATAACTCTTGAATGTTATATTATATTTTTTGCGTACGAGTATTTTTGCGCTGCGTCACTGTTAAAATGACAAAAGTTTAAATTTTTTTTAACGTGTCTTTTCTCTGCGTCAACGTTCAAAAATGACGACAAAAATCTTGTTTTTATTAATTTTGTTTAGGAAATGAAAAAAAAATTAACAGTATTAAAAGTATCTTTACGCTGCGTCAACACAACGGAAGTTTTAAACTAACGTCACATTTAATTTTTGAACACGACTACACAGGTTTCTTTAGAGTCAAAAATAAAGATCAATTTTTTTTTATTTTTGCGTACGATAGCAGGAATCTGCGCTGCGTCACTGTTGAAGATAACCACAAAAATACTTTGACAAATGAAAATATCACGAAAACGTTTCATATTATTGGGTAAGGTTGAAGATGACAAATGAAATGCGTAAAAATATTTTATTAATATTGCTTGTGACCAGCGAAAAAAAATGTAAAATCTATGCGCTGCTTCACCGTTGAAAATAAATACAAAAATGCGTAGCTTTTGTTTTGGTTAATGAAGAAGAGTATAACTCGTGAATGTTATATTATATTTTTTGCGTACGACTATTTCTGCGCTGCGTCACTGTTAAAAATGACAAAACTTTAAATTTTTTAACGTGTCTTTGCTCTGCGTCAACGTTCAAAAATGACGACAAAAAATCTCGTTTGTATTAATTTTGTTTAGAAAATAAAAAAAAGTATTAAAGTATTAAAAGTATCTTTGCGCTGCGTCAGCACAACAGAAATTTTACGCTAACGTCACATTTAAACACGACTACACAAATTTCTTTAGAGTTAAAAATAAAGATCAATTTTTTTTTTTAATTTTTGCGTACGATTGTAGGATTTTTTGCGCTGCGTTACCGTTGAAAATAACTTTGACAAATGAAAATATCACGGAAACGTCTCATATTATTATTGGTATTAAGGTTACAAGAGTATCTTTGCGTTGCGTCACTTTTGAAGATGACAATTAATCTTGCTTTTGAAAAGCGAAAATAAATGTAAAGTCAAAAATAAATTGTAATTTTGCGTATGATTATACCAAAGTCTATGAGCTGCGTCACCCTTGAAAATAAAAACAAAAATTCGCAGCTTTTGTTTTGACAAATGAAGAAGAGTATCACTCGCGAAAGTTGCGTTATATTTTTGCGTACAATTGCTTTAAAATATTTTTTTTATTTTTGCATACGGTCTCACAGGCCTTTGCTCTGCGTCACCGTTCAAAATGCCGCCAAAATTACGTTTATACTAATTTTGTTTAGGAAGTGAAAAAATATCAAGAAAAAGTCACATTTCATTTTTGTCTAAAATTAAACATTTCGAAGCCCTTTTTTGCTCCATTGGCTTTGTTTTGGCCAAAGAAAGAAGCGTCAAGTTTTTTACACTGCGTCATTGTAAAAAAAAATTTATATATTTTTTTTCTCTGACAGATAATTTTTATTTTTAAATATGTGTACAAAAATCTGCGCTGCGTCACCGTTGAAGTTAAATAGTTTTGACAAAACTAAGAGGAGTACCTATCACTCAATAATTAAATTTTATTTTTGTATTCGATTGCATGAGTAATTTTGCGTCATTATTGAATATCAATAGTTCGTTTTTATTTCAATTGTGATTCTGAAAGTAAAACGAAAAAATTTTTTTTTTTTTTGCCCCCAAATAAATTTCACAGGTTGCTTTAGAGTTATAATCACCTTTTCTCTAAACTGGATTTTGGCATAGATGTATGTACCAATATTTATGTGCTGCGTCATGTTGAAATGACGAGAAATAATTGAAAAATTGAAAATTGTGAAAAGAAAAGGTTTTTTCTTCAAAAGTGAATAAAAAATGTCACACAAGTATTTTTGCACTGCGTCACGATTGAAAAGTATCAAAAAGTTACGCTAA
The DNA here is from genome assembly GCA_030710515.1 of Abscondita cerata. Lineage (NCBI taxonomy): Eukaryota > Metazoa > Arthropoda > Insecta > Coleoptera > Lampyridae > Abscondita > Abscondita cerata. Next base: position 135,425 of record JALBCR010000862.1, on the reverse strand, counting down.
TAGAAAGTTTGTAAGTAATTCTTTGACGCAAACGTTACATTTATATCCGATTTTATAAGTAAGCTGCTTCCCCCATTTAAGAATGCGGCAAAAAGGCTTTCAGTAGGAGTTGGTTTAAGAAAGACACTTTTTAAAGTAGGTCGTATATATATTTTGATAGAGAATTTAATTTTGAGCAACTTTTGTATTAGACATTTTCATTGCAATCTATGAGAAAATCATTTTTATGAACATTTCTACCTAACCTAACCTAACTTAACATAACCTAATTTAACCTAACTTAATCTAACCTAATTAACTTAAGAGTTGGATTTTTAGAGTCTAAATTTTTAGGGAATATTTCGAAACGGTATCGTCTCTATATATCTATATATATATACGACCCCCTAAAACCAACTTTAGCCAAGACTTTCCTTGGCTTGGTTATGACTGGTGTCAAAATGTAACGCCAAAAAATATTTATTTGACAGGTGAAAGCAAAATGTCATTCGAACGCCACGGTTTGTATTCGCGCTAAGTTTTTCGGCGCGCAACTTCCGTTTTTTCGGTGTCCATCGGCGGCGATAACCGCACCGGATACCCTTATCGCAGGACGGGCTTGCGCGAAACGCGCCACACAACAAAAATCGATCGTACATTTTCAAGGTAGCTCTACACAATTTAACAAACACTGTGATGTGGCGTATCCACCTTAGTTTATTTATGATTTTTTTCAATTCATCGATGAACACGCTTTAGTAGAAGAACGATGACTTCGAGCGCAGGTAAGAAAAAGACGCCGGCTTGGCTGATAACAATTATTTCCCGTTGGCTTTAGAAAACGATTACAAGGCGAAGTTAATTGCGTGCGTAAAAAAGGAAGTGAAGCAGGTGATGGAAGAGTCCGTGACGAAGAAGTTCGTGCACGAGGAGTCGGGCTCGGTCACGTCCTTGTGCGGCGCCGTCGAAGCTTGTCTATCACAAGGTAATGGACCGTGTCTAAGTCCGATCCTTTTTAACATCAATTTCAGGGTTGCGAAGACGCGCCTCGGTCTCTTTAAGACATCGTCGACCACAGCACTCTTGCACAAAATAGCGAAGCACAGTCCCGAGGCGGCGCGCGTCTCGAAGAAGGTCATAGAATTAGAAAATTTAGATCCAAACAGGAGGTCGTCAAGCAGCAGCGATAGCACAACGAAACCGGTTCTTATGAAAAATATGTCCTTGCAAAACGTGAACCTTTTGCCGAAATACCTATGGATACGCTTGGCGCTTTTCGAGAAGCAGCTGTCGCGCATCATCGACTATTTAGTTGCGAACGCCACCAGATATTACGATAAAGACGCGCTGGTCGCCGACCCCGACTACGGAAGCATCTTGAGTTCGCTTTTGGTGGGACCCTGCGCTTTGGATTATTCGCGAACCAAAACTGCTGACCATTTTTGGACGGATCCGCCCGCCGACGAGTTGGTACGTTTGACACATTATTCATACTATAATCCTCTACCTGTCAAAGAAAGTCCCATCAAAATCTGACCACACCCGCCTCGACAAATCCACAGACAGACTGACAGTTGTCACAAATAAAAACGTGGTTTACATTACTTTCTGAAGAGGCATCTGCCTTCAATCTCATTTGTGAACTGTATTTCAGAATAATGAAATTTTAAAACATTATAATTATATTTATGTGTTCGTTCCGGCAAAACCAGCACCCGTTAGAAGCCGGTCTCAAAAAAAACGGTTAAAGTCAATGTTTTAGAAATTTTCTGAAACACATTATTTTATTTTGAAATTCATAAGACGCTTTCTAAAAATACAATTTATTATTTCGAAATGCATTTCACTATTCTGAAATACGTACATGAAATAATACTGGAATAGTTGTAGAAACATTAATCTTTGACAATTTCATTGACACAGGCCCTTGGAAAAAGTTTGTGAAATCGATGACGTCTGGTGCCATAACTATTAAAATAATGAAAAAAACACGAAACAGTTGCATTTTAGAAAAATCTAATTTATTTCAGAAATCAATCAGTGTGTATATTTCAGAATAGTGAAATACACTTGAGAAAACGTTAAATATGTTTCAGTTTGATGAATGTGAGAATTTGTGAAATGTATTTCAGAAAACGTTACTTGTTTTTCAGAATAATGAAATTTTAAAACATTATAATTATATTTATGTGTTCGTTCCGGCAAAATCAGCACCCGTTAGAAGCCGGTCTCAAAAAAAAAAACGGTTAAAAGTCAATGTTTTTAAAAATTTTCTGAAACACATTATTTTATTTTGAAATTCATAAGACGCTTTCTAAAATACAATTTATTATTTCGAAATGCATTTCATTATTCTAAAATACGTACATGAAATAATACTGGAATAGTTGTAGAAACATTAATATTTGACAATTTCATTGACACAGGCCCTTGGAAAAAAATTTGCGAAATCGATGACGTCTGGTGCCATAACTATTAAAATACTGAAAAAAGCACGAAACAGTTGCATTTTAGAAAAATCTAATTTATTTCAGAAATCAATCAGTGTGTTTATTTCAGAATAGTGAAATACATTTGAGAAAACGTTAAATATATTTCAGAATGATAAATGTGAGAATTTGTGAAATGTATTTCAGAAAACGTTATTTCTATTTCAGAATAATAAAATTTTAAAACATTATAATTATATTTATGTGTTCGTTCCGGCAAAATCAGCACCCGTTAGAAACCGGTCTCAAAAAAAAAAACGGTTAAAAGACAATGTTTTTAGAAATTTTCTGAAACACATTTTTTGATTTTGAAATTCATAAGACGCTTTCTAAAATACAATTTATTATTTCGAAATGCATTTCACTATTCTGAAATACGTACATGAAATAATACTGGAAAAAGTTTACGAAATCGATGACGTCTGGTGCCATAACTATTAAAATAATGAAAAAAGCACGAAACAGTTGCATTTTAGAAAAATCTAATTTATTTCAGAAATCAATTAGTGTGTATATTTCAGAATAGTGAAATACACTTGAGAAAACGTTAAATATGTTTCAGTTTGATAATATGAGAATTTGTGAAATGTATTTCAGAAAAGGTTACTTCTATTTTAGAATAATGAAATTTTAAAACATTATAATTATATTTATGTGTTCGTTCCGGCAAAATCAGCACCCGTTAGAAGCCGGTCTAAAAACGGTTAAAAGACAATGTTTTTAGAAATTTTCTGAAACACATTTTTTTATTTTGAAATTCATAAGACGCTTTCTAAAATACAATTTATTATTTCGAAATGCATTTCACTATTCTGAAATACGTACATGAAATAATACTGGAAAAAGTTTACGAAATCGATGACGTCTGGTGCCATAACTATTAAAATAATGAAAAAAGCACGACTTTCCAGTTGCATTTTAGAAAAATCTAATTTATTTTAGAAATCAATCAGTGTGTATATTTCAGAATAGTGAAATACACTTGAGAAAACGTTAAATATGTTTCAGTTTGATAATGTTAAGAATTTGTGAAATGTATTTCAGAAAAGGTTACTTCTATTTCAGAATAATGAAATTTTAAAACATTATAATTATATTTATGTGTTTGTTCCGGCAACATCAGCACCCTTTAGAAGCCGGTCTCAAAACATCAAAAAACCTGTCAAAAAGCAATGTGTTTAGAAATTTGATGAATGCTTTATGAAATACACGTACATTTGTCGTTTTCTGAACCACATTTTTTTATTTTCAAATTCATATGACGCTTTCTAAAATACATGCATTTCACTATTCTGAAATACGTACATGAAATAATACTGGGATAGTTATAGAAACATTAATCTTTGAGAATTTTTTTGACTTTTGACACAGACCGTTGGAGAAAGTTTGCGAAGTTGATAACGTCTGCTGCCACAACTATTAAAATATGGAAAAAATCACAACTTTTCCAGTTTCATTTTAGAAAAATCTAATTTATTTTAGAAATCAATCAGTGTGTTTATTTTAGAATGGTGAAATACATTTGAGAAAACGTTAAATATGTTTCAGAATGATAAATGTGAGAATTTGTGAAATGTACTTCAGAAAACGTTATTTCTATTTCAGAATAATAAAATTTTAAAACATTATAATTATATTATATTTACGTGTTTTTTATACACGAGTTGTTGAAAAACACATGTTCGTTCAGGAAAAAGAAAATTTTCTGAAAACATTCGTTGTTCTATAAAATGATTTGTCTTTTTCTGAAAGACATTTCTTTAATATGAAATTCATATAACACGCTTTCTGAAATACATTTGATAATTTCGAAATGCATTTCACTATTCTAAAATGTTATAAAACTGAAAAAGTTGTAGAAACATTAACATTTGACAGTTTTTTTGACGTTTGAGTAAGTTTGGGAAGTTTGGTGGCATATAACTGTAGAAATAAGAAAAAAAGGGCTGCTTTCAAGTTGCATTTCAGAAAAATCTAATTAATTTGAGAAATCAATTAATGTGTATATTTTAGAATAATGAAATATATTTCAGAAAACGATAAATATATTTTAGAATTATAAACGTAATGAGGAAACTTTAAGTAGAATTTGTGAAATGTGTTTCAGAAAATGGCAATTTCAGAAAAGTGAAGATGCTTCTATTTATTAAGTATTATAATTAAATTTATATGTTTGTTTCGGAAAAGTCAGCATCCATTAGATGGGAAAAATGTCAAAAATACTACTTTTTTAGTTCTATTTCTCAGAACTCAACGGATGTATTTTAGAATTGTAGAATGCATTTAATTGCAGTTGAATGTAAGCGTAATTTCAGAAAAAGTTATTCATATTTCAGAATAGTGAAAATGCTTGCATATTTCAAAACGTTACAATTATATCTATATGCGTTAGAAGACCTTTTACTTCAGTTTCGGTGTACAAAAAAATTAATTTTAGAATTAAAAGTTGTGTCTCAGTCGTTTTGATTTTGGAACCACCACCTAACCAATGCGGTCTTTGAATATTAATTAATTAAAACTTTTTATATAAATTTATCTCATTGAATTTGAATTAATTTTTATTGTTCGTATAGGTGAAATACATTTGACTAATCTGAAATTCATTCGACGACTTCTGAAAATAAAATTACCCTTTCTGAAATCAATCTGAAAAACGTTGACTTTGATTTTTACTTGTGAAATACATTCTGAAATACGTTGATGTATTTGTACTTGTGACTATTCTGAAATGCTTAGAATTATTATGAAATACGTACATTATTTCTATGTTGGTGATAATGTTAAGTCAAAAATCTAAAAATAATGATTTTTTGATAGAATTTTTTAGTGTTGTTAATTAATTAAGGGTGAGATAGGGAAGTCAACTGAATGGAACGGTATCTAATATAGAAAAGACCAGAAACTGCACAGCTTTTCTTCTACTCCTATTTGTGAAATACGCACACTAGCGTGAAAACCGGTTTGCGACACGAGTCGCAGGCGACTTTAGACTAGATAAACAATTTTATTTTGATATTAGTTGCAGAGACATCGTATTTCGAGCAGTCACTCGACGCCGCCCCCTGTCCGACGGCCCATACCCAACTTCAGGCGATCGTTGAACACCAGCTCGAAGATTCGACGAATCGATGCGCGACACAACACATCGCGAAAGATTACGTCGAAAGTTTGCATCAAAATTCTCGAGCGACGCTACTCTTCGGCAAAAACAACGTGCTGGTTTCGCCTCCGAAAGCCGACCACACCGAACCGATGCCCGGTTATCTTAGTTTGCATCAGAGCGCGAATTGCTTGACGATCAAATGGACGCCTAATCAATTGATGAACGGCTTCACTGAGAGCGACGTCCCCGACAAGAGCATTTATTGGGATTACGCCATCCAGGTGCGGCTCGACGAAGTCGTGTACGTGCACTGCCACCAAGATGTCGAAACCGGAGGGACCGTCATTTTAGTCGGGCAAGACGGGGTGCAAAGACCTCCGATTCACTTCCCGCGAGGTGGACACATGTTAGCTTTCTTAAATTGCTTAGAAACCGGACTCCTTCCGCACGGACGTTTAGATCCGCCCCTTTGGTCGCAACAGAGCACGACCAGGCATAGTAAAAGAAAACGGCCGCTGCCTTCCTTAGTCGAAAACGAAGATGAGCCGAAAGATTTTGTTTTTCGCATCGTCGACAGCAGCAATCACAAAGAGATTTGTAAGTACTTCTTAATCATCTTCATCTTAGTAATTATTGTGTTTGTTATCAAGCAGTAAAGCGGCACGATTTAATGAATAGGAATTACGTTACGACGAAAGTGCGTGCTCAATTGGGTAGCTCGAGCACCAGCTCGGAAAGCTCGACGAAGAGCTTCAGCATCGATCAAAACGGCGATGGTACTTCGAACGTGTGCATAAAAGCGGTCTGCGATTCGATGAAACGACAGATTATTTCGAGAGCGTTTTACGGCTGGTTGGCGTACTGCAGACACTTGTCGACCGTACGCACCCACCTCAGCGGTTTGGTGCACGGAAACATAATCACCGGAGACGGTGCCAAGGCCGGCTTAACTTCGGAACGATGGGCGGAGTTGTACGTTGACGGCGTCGTCCATCAGTCGGACGAGATCTACAAGCTGACGTATTTTGGGGGTGTTGCGCACGATTTGCGCAAGGACGTGTGGCCGTACTTGCTCGGGCACTACAAGTTTGGCAGCAATTCGGAACAAAGGGACGAGCTGTGCGAGCAGACGAAGCAGGCGTAAGTTGTAAAAAACGGTGCGATTGTAGGGTTCTGTTTTTTTTTTATTTTTTAGGTACGAAACTACCATGTCTGAGTGGCTGGCGGTCGAGGCTATCGTCAGGCAGCGCGACAAGGAAACGCAAGCAAACGCGATTGCAAAACTAAGCAGCGAAAGCACGAGCGGTGAACAACCGCCGCCGCAGATCGCGCGCGACCCTCAGCAACGACGTAAGTTGATCAAACTTTGTTTCGCGTTATATAGTTAATATTCGGTTTCCGAAGGTATTCGAAGACGTCAGTGATTACGAGTACGTGTCGAACGAAGACGACACGGACGAAGAGAAACCGAAGCGTCCGAAGAAGACGAAACAGAACACGGTGATTTACGACGGGAGCGATGACGCGCACGACGAACCGTGCAACGACGATTTAGAACGCGAGCTCGTCAGCAACGTGATCGTTACGAATCCGAGCGTCGATATGTCGAGCGTACCGATCGAAGCTCACCGCCGGTGCAGCATGCTCGCGCTCGCCGAAGAAGGTTCTTCGTTGGATACCTTAGATTGTATTGAAACTCACGGACTGGTGTCGCCGGCGCGTAGCGCATGCGTATCCCCTGCCAGCTCCAACGGGGGTGTTTATTCGGTGTGTATTTTGAAAACAAAACAATAGATGAAAACTTGCGTCGGTTGGAGGTGAGTGGAGGGCCTTTTTCATCCTCCATCTTTCACTCTATTTTGTTTTTTTAGTGTTTTTCTTCATATATTCATCTTCATTTATTTTTTCCCCATTTTTTCTCTCATCATTCTCTCAAAGTTCTCGACACTCAACTTCCATCTTATACAGGCTCTCCACTACACTCATTCATTCTCTTTCCGATGCTCTTCAAGTATGACTCAAAACTCTTAAGACCTGTGAGGAATTGAACTGCATAACAATTAATTCCTACGCTCTTTGTACTCTCTCTAACATTCTAAGGTGGCGCATCGATTTTAGTCTAGGGCTTCAGACTGGTGACCCGTACAAGATAATTGACATACATTTTTTACTGCCGAGGTCCCTCATGCTAGGCATCAATTTTCCCAAACCCTTTAGACTTCTTTTTTCTGATTTTTACACATTCTTTAATATATTGATCGTCCATACTTCTATTTTTACCAATCAACACTACTAAGTATTTTAAAACTTCCGGGCATCTTTCAAATTCGAAATCTTTTATGCGTCTGTGCTCCACCAGAACGTTTCTGTCTTTTTCGTTGCCAAGCCCACACCATTTTCCCCATTCCATTCCTCAATTTTTACTAATCCCGTTTCAACGGAGTTTCCGGAGTTTTTGCAGCATCTAACACAGTCAATCCCAAAAGCTGAATCCCTTCAAACACTGCTAACCTCAACACTCTGTCGTACAATATTTTAAACAAGAGGCGCCTGAGAACCGACCCTTGTGGTATTTCCGTTCTCAACTCGAAACTCTAAACAGCTTCATATCCCTTATAGTCCCTAATGATGTTGGACATCATAAATCCACCTGCTTCTTTACCATTCTTTTCTACCCCACGGTACTAAAAGCATTTCTTACGTCGGTCCTCAAATTTAAGGTTATGGTTAACTTCCCTCTCTAAAAGCCATCTTTCATCCATCCATTCTACTTCCATAATTTTTCCCATCACCGAAAGAAGACATACGTACCCAAAACCATCATCAGGTTTCGGTACCAGTGCCATCCTACCAGTCTTCCTTCCAAGCATTCGTTAGAGCATGTCAGCAAATGTTTCTCTAGCACTCCACGTGCTACCCACAAGAATCCGGAGCTTTCGCGCCGAGCATGGTGTTTTATCTAGTTTTTCCACTGTCAACGTTCTCCTGTCTTAAAAGGAGATTCTTTACCAAACTCATTTCTGCTTCCTCACTTATCCTAGTCTTCAAGTCACAATTTTGCACACGCCTCTCTCTAAATCATCTAAAAATTTATTCCTTCCTCACTTTTATTGCTCGACTTGGTTCATTTCGTTTTCTTGTCCTATCTCACACTCTTTCCTCCAAATGTTCCCAATACCTCTGCCTTCCATACATTCTTGTCATTTTTCTCACAACCCGACACATTCTGACATTCTCTGACTCCCCGTCTCTACTACCACCATTAGTCCCACGGCTTTTACCATACTCTTTGTTTTGAAACCAACGTTCTTATTAAGGACTTTATTGACACGTCCATATGGTCATCCAAAACCAACCCCTACGGTTTTTCTTTTGTTTTGCGGAATTCTAGATCCTACCATATATTTCTTTTATTTTTTTCTTCCTGTTCTTCTCGCATCTTAAGCAGACCAATAAAACATTTTCCTACCTTCCCTCTTCTTCTGTTCCTTTTCTAATTTCCTTAATACACTCTCTTTATTGTATTGACCAGTCTCTTCGTTCTTGTTACAGATATCTACCAGTTTCTATACTTCTTTTCCTGTGTTTTTCCGTGCTTTTTCTTTAGCATATTAACAGCGGTACTAACTCTTCCTTACCATTGTTTTTGTAGTTCCTCGAATCTTTTCTAAATAGACTCTGCATTTTCTTGAAAGGATCCTGTGTGCTATCCCAAGGGTAGAGTGTTTCCAATTCCTGGAAAACTCTCTAGTCATTTTAACATTCCATCAGTCTCTGGATCTGGATTTTCAACACTCCAACTCTCACACTTCCGACTGGCACTAGAGTCCCCCTCCACTGTGAATATTAAAAGTTTTTCTATCGGTTAGAGCCGAAGCTCTACTTCCTCGTTGACATCCTGCGCGGTGTAATAGTCGTCGCTTTGTGGTTGCAGTATCGCCCTTACCAATCTGCATCCTGCAGACTCCTTGCCACAGCACGGGCATCTTGGCTCGGGACAGGCTGCTAACCCAATCACCGTGCAGGGGGAGTAGAGTGCTTATCTGTTGGTCGAAGAAAGAAAAACCTCCTGGCGCAGGGAAGCTGAAACGTTTCCTTTTCTTACCTCCAGGGAACGTTTTCATAACAGCATGGAACCCAGCATAACCTAAATTTGACTTAGTAGCCAAACTAGCTTAGACTAAAAAAATTATGTAACTAAAAGAAGGATGAGCCAGTGGTTCTTTAGAGAAAAGCATTTTTTTAAAAATCTTGATTTTGCCAGAAGAAGATTTAATAGAAGTTCTAGAAAATCTAATAAAGGTCGTGTTTGTATGTTTCGTATTTGTGACTCTTGTGTGGTGACGCAAGTTTGATTAGATTTTAGAAAACTAAACTTTTAGTAAAAGTTGTGGAAAATGTAATTTTGGCTTGTGTTTTTTGCAGACCGAGCTGCTAGAATCCTTCGGATTGAATCTGCACAGGATCGAGAAGGACGTGCAGAGATGCGATCGTAACTATTGGTACTTCAGCGGCGACAATTTGGACAAGTTGCGCAACGTGATGTGCATGTGAGTATGAGATCGCTCTCGTCTATCGTACACGACGCCGTTTTCGCAGGTATGTCTGGGAGCACCTAGACATCGGATACATGCAAGGCATGTGCGACTTAGTCGCGCCCCTCCTCGTAATTTTCAACGACGAAAGTTTGACCTACGCTTGTTTCTGTCATATGATGGAACGCATGGTCGAGAATTTTCGAACGGAAACGCGATGGACTGTCACTTCGCCAACATGCGTTCATTGATACAAATTTTGGACTCGGAGATGTACGAGCTGATGCATTCGCACGGCGACTATACACACTTCTACTTCTGCTACCGATGGTTCCTATTAGACTTCAAGCGCGAGCTGGTCTACAACGACGTGTTCGCGTTCTGGGAGGTCATCTGGGCGGCGCAGCAGGTCGCGTCCAGTCACTACGTCCTGTTTCTGGCGCTCGCTCTTCTCGAAATCTACCGCGACATTATACTGTCGAACAGCATGGATTTCACGGACATCATCAAATTTTTTAACGGTAAGTTGTCGCCTCTGGAAGCGAAAACAGTCACTTTCGTTAAATCGTCTTCCGCGTCGATATAGTGACCGCCACCTATCGTAAGGGTTTTCATCAGAATCTAGCTTGGTTCACAAGTTGATTACCTGACTTTTAGATAGTAGTCTACCTTGAATTTTAGTTTCGCTATGATGAAGTCTCTTCCGATCCGGAAAGACGTTTTGGCTAATGACTTTGTTTTGTAGAAATGGCCGAACGGCACGACGCTCAAGAAGTTTTGCGAATCGCGCGAGAACTGGTGCTACAGCTGCAGCTTCTAATCGAAAATAAATAACTATCCAACCGTTTCAGTTTTCATTTTTCTTCGACGTGCCAAAACGAAATATGCACAAATCTCCGAACGCCGCCGCCGGTATTTAGGCAAAACATAATTATGTGATAAGAATTATGAGTATTCAATGTAAAACATTATAATAGAGAAACACACCTAATCACAAAACCAAAAAAAAAAAAAACTATAGGGCATTCGTTAGGTGACATTATATAAAAATTAACTATTTTTGTGCGAATTGAATGTATTTTGTAATTGATTGTTAAACAAAGAGTATTATTAACTGTAAACTATGTAACTAACTAATCGGGGAACTAATTTTCGTACTATTTCTACTTTAATTACACGCATGCATGCACTCACAAGATAATCGCGAAAAAACAAAACCGATAGAAAATTACATAGTTTTTTTTTTTATATATATTTGATGGTGAAAATGGTTTAGATGAAGAAGAAATTGAAGAAGATATATATATAAACTAATATACTATATTTACATTCGTTTTCCACGCAGAGTATATTCTATTTTTAAATATTTATAAATGTTATCAGCTCTGTAATTATCATTTTAGTGTTGTGGACGTTTCCTCTTCTTATTCTATGTGCCTTTAAAACACGACAATTTTGTTGATGCAGGATTTGATTTGTTTGTTGCGCAATGAGTTTCCGAAAGAATGCGAAGAACGCAGTAGATGTGACAGGTTTCCTTCGTGCAGTACATATCAAAACTTAAAAACTATGTCAGCAAAATCAATTACGTAAATAGAATATTCAAAAAGCAAAAAAAAAGACTTTGATTTCAGCTTAATCCCGTCTTGAGTCTCATCACTAAAATAGAGTGTCAGCTACAACATCCTTTCCACTTCTCCATTCCATGTCCATTCTGTGTCTTTTTCTTATTATTATTTCCTCACACATCTTGGTTGATCCAATGTCTTCGAATACTCAACTAAGAATGCGTTTCTTCTATATTTACTTATCTCTTCCTCGTCTACACTCTTATTTTCTCTATCTTCATTTATTCCTCTACTGTATTCCGGCATTATACATGAAAGTGGTGGTATGGTTCTAACTGAATTTTCTTAAAATGCTATCAATCGTTCAGTTACTCGCCGTTTACAGGGCAAAACAAAAATATGATGTATTTTTTTAATCTAACACCCTGTATATTATTACATTTTGAAGAGATCTTTCTTTTCTGATTTCAAAAATATATCATATGTTGTCTTTATCTTCAGCCGTTATTGAGTTATTAATCTATATTAATTGAGTTAATTCTCCTGGTGTTCTCCTTCTATACACACCGTGGGGTGTGCCTGACGTCAAGTTAAGGTAGCTAGATTTCTTGGGCATGCCCCCGGGCCGAACGACGTCTAATAAATAAACACTTTTAGCCACTTATGTGGATGGGGCCTGGGAGGCGCTTGTTTTTAAATACGATCACTCATCGAGCGGTATCTTAAAATGACGGGCTGACCAAGACGGTTTCAAATATGCATGACAACATTTTTTTTAAAAATACCTGAAAAAGGTATTATTTATTTATTTATTATTTATTTATTTATTATTTATTTATTTATTATTTATTGAGCCAGAGAACCTCTGGTAAAGCCATGTACACACCTTCCAAAAACACCCTGTATAATAAAGCGCCTATTTTTTTCATGTTTGTCTCCGAAATTAAACGGGTACTTCCAAACGTCGTAGAGACTTGAAATTCGGCATACCAATCGGTCTTGCCTTCAAACCAACGGAAAAAATCCGAAAACCGGAAATTTCTATTCAGGGGCGTTTCCGTCCGCCATAGGTCCAGCACAAAAATTTGGCCGTCAATCGACGGGCTTTTAATCTAGTCGTAGAGTAACACAGTTACTTAATACGAAATTATTAACATTGTCAAAGTAAGCCATGTAAATGACAAATGTGTGTTTGACAATTGACATTTCATGAATTAAATCACTAAAGTAGTGAAGTGAAGCAGAAAAACTTCGTTACATTCAAAATAATAAAAGTGGGTAATTTATAGTGAATAAAAAAGCTTAGTCTTAAAGGGTAGCTCTGCCCCAGACCTTTTATCATTCAGAAAACTTTTCTTAATTTATATCCACTCTATTTCTACTTTTAGTTTCTTCATATCTATGACTTGTACTAAATCTTGACTTATCTTTTTGTTCTGTTGGTGCAGCTTTAATATCTAAAAACAAACATATATTTCTTCTTCTTTTTCTAAATCTCTTTTTGCAATCTGCTTTCTATTATATCGTCTATATTTTACTAAATAGCGCTCCTCGTTTACTCTACCAATTCCTTTATTTTTTAAACTAACTTTTGTTATTTTCCCTTGTTCCCTTGCTTCTTTTTCTCCTTAATTTATACAAACCTCCAATAATTAGTAATCCGATCTGTTTTTCATCCCCTACACTAACCTTCTCTTTTCCTTCTATACCCCTTTCATTTGCCATCTCATAGTTTATAACTGGTTTTTCCCTCTCACTTATAAATGTCGATAATCTAGTCTCTTTTCTAAATTTTCTTCTTTGCCCATTTATCTTTTTATCCATTAATTATTGTATTCTTACATTGAAGCTTCCTCCAATTATTATATATTTTTTCTTTTCTTCCCTAATATCTTCTCTACATCTTTTCTAGTATTTGTCATTTCTTTAAAATATTATGACTTTTTTTCCATGCCTCTAATATTTTACTAAATATTCTTCTCACTCTTTCTCTAACTTTCTCCTCTATATTCTTCGAATTTGTTATTTCTACCTTTTTTTTTTTTGGTATTTCTTGTTTTCATTCTAATAGTTTCTTTCTTCTATTCTCACTCTTTTTAAACTTTTCTTTTTCATTCGTTAATAAATCTCCATCTTTTTCTTCACTGCACGTTCTTTGTGGTTTTTATTTTCTTCTAATTTTAATTCTAATTTCTATAGTTTTTAGTTTTTTTTTTCATTTCCTAGTTCCTCTTTTCACTTCATTTTAATCGTTTTACATTCTCTGTTTTACCACTCCTTGTTTTTCCTACCTTCTTATACATTTTCTTTTCCATCGTTTCTATTATTATTTGATTATTATTGATTTTTCTGACTATTATATTTCCATCTCCCATTTCTCCTTGTCTTCCTCTTTTCTTTTTTTTTTTTCCTTTATTTATAAATAATATTCCGCCTGAGTACAATTAACATTTTTAATATTTATCGAATTCTTACTTTACTATTTCCATTTTTGTTTTGTTTCCTCTTTCTCTGGATTTTTAATTATTCCCACCTTTCTTCATTTTATCCTTTTCTGTTCATTTTATTTTTTCTCCTTTTACATTCTTTTTTTATTTTACCACTCTTGTTTTTTTCCCTACCTCTTTCTTTTCCATTGCTGTCTCAATTTTAAAACGATTTTCTTTACTTTTTTTGTATCTCTCCTGATCTTCCATCTTTGATTTGTATCTTGTATAACTATTCTCCGACTATTATTTTTTCATCTACCATTTCTCCTTTTGTTCTTTTCTTTCTGCTTTCTCTCCTTCATTTACAAAAAAACTCAAGTAGTTAGTGTTTTATCCTTAAACTTCTCTTTCTCTTCTATATCCCTCTGATTATAATTGATTCTTCTTGTAAATTATGTTCTACTCTTCTCGATGTTTCCATTTATAATTGTCCACTCTTTTCATACACTTTTATTAATTTTTTTCCTTGCCCAGTTATTTTTATCCATTAATTTTATTTTAATTACTTCTCCGTTTATCACTACTTTTACTTTTACATTAAAGCCTTCTTCTATTATTTTTCCTTTCTTTTTTTGCCTATTAACTTCTCTATACCATTTCTGTGGTTTTTCATTTCTTTTGACATATTTAATAAATATTCTGCTTTGTCTTTATCTCATCTTCTCCTGCATTCGTCCACTATTCCCGCCTGAGTACATTTGGAACCTTCTTTTTAAGATTTTTGATGTTTCTTCTAATGCTTACTTTGTTATTTTTTTTTTTCTTTCTTTTTCTCTTTTTCTTACTTTGGATTTTTTCTTCTTCTATCCTTTTCACAGTTTCTTCCATTTTTTAATTTTTCTTTTTTATTTCTTTTATACATTTACTTTCTAATCTTCCTCTAGCTTAGCCTTCTATTTTTTATACTTTCTTCTGTGCATTGGTTTCATCCCCCATTTCTCCTTTTCTTCTTCTCTTTTTCTAGTTTAATTATAAAATTCTCAGTAGTTGCTGATTCGATTCTTCTTCTTTTCATTTGATGTCACATATTTAATAACTGATTCTCCCCTCTTACTTATAAATGTATATTCTGCTCTTTTCCTTCCTCCACATATAAATTTTTCGATTTTTCACCCTCTATCTTCTTCCTTGTTCTTTGTATACACTTCTCCATCATCATCATCATCTTCTCCGTATCTTTTCTGGTCCTTTCGATTTCTTTTCCATGTAGATGCTGCAATTATTTTACGTTTTTCTTCTTTTTCTCTTGCTCACCTTTTTTCTCCCTCTCACTGTAAACTCTACCTACTCTCCCATTTGAACTCTTTTGAAATCTTTTCTTTCCACTTTTTCGGTCTTTTTCCTCCAACCACGTTTCTTCGAACCCATTCATTTTAAAATATTCCTTTTCTTCTCCCCACCACCATTCTACTTTTTTTTTCTTAAACTCTATAATCTTCCTCTTCTCGACATTCGCTTTCAACTTTTATCATTTTCTTGTCTTTTTCGTCACCTAAACTTTACTCCTTCTCACCACAATTCTCTCCACTTTTAAATTTTTCCTCCACATCTCCTATGTACAAAGCAAACAAACATGGAATAATTGAACATCCTTTAACGTCCTGCAGAAAGTTTCCTCATAAGTCTCTTCTACTGCTACCACTATGTATTTTCCCATAGATCTCACATTCAATAATCTCACTCCTCTAAAACTTTTATCTTCTCTTATAGATTGCTATTCTCCACTGCCTGGAAATCATTCACCTCTCTACATCTTTTATATCCATTCTCCCGTATACTTATACTGCGACCTTCGTGTTCCATCCTCTGCTCCATGTTTTTTCCTTAACTTCTTCTATTGCTTCTTTCTCTTCCCCCTTTCTTACATCTTAATTTTTCACACAAATCTTCTCTTGTCTTTTTCCTCTATTCCTCCCACCATTTTCTGGCAATGTTTCTCCCAATTCTTTCATTGTACTTTTATTTCTGATTTCCCTTTTTCTTTCTACAAACTCTCATGCTTATCTCCTTAGTTCCTCAACCTCACTTTCCAATTTGTTCTTTAAACTTCTTTCTGTATATTCTATCCCGATTGTATTTTTCTACCCCTCTTCTCATTTCCTTTCCTAATTCGCTTGATCTTTATTTTTTCCGTTGCCACTTTCATTGACCTTAGCATTGATTTTAGCTCCCCCTCAATTTCCTTCTTCGATATCCATTCCTCTTCCATTTTTTCCTGTAGCCTTCTATACTTTTATTTGTTTTCTTTCGTTTTTTATACTTTCCTTCCCTTAACTACCACTCTTCTATCGATTGATGGTCCGACTCTCCCTTCTCTTTAATTTTAAGTGTTTTCCCGTTGACTCACCAACTCCCCCTCTCTTTTAATGTCATTTATTGTTAGCTTAATAATTTGTGTTTAATCTCTCAACGTGTCCCGATTTTGGTGTACCTGAGTGTACTTTATATTGTTCTTATGAACGTATGTTGTGTTGCCTAATTTCCGAAGTATATACGTAAATAACTTTGTGTATTATTTACCATATTTAAAACGATTGATTCTTAAGTGAGATTATGAGTTACAAATTAAAAAATAAGTAAATTAGATAAAGGCATTGTTAACCTACCTAATTAGTTTATACTATTCATACGTGTCAATGTTTACACGAGATGTTGCAAGACACACATTTTATCTACCTAATCAACTTCGCAGTGGTACAAAAGTGACTAAGGTTTGGTCCTTCAAACCGGATCATCATTATACGAGATGACTTTATTTTAGTCCGTTATTAAACACGAGTTATGTGTGTTCTTTCTTGCAAAAGCGTGTTGCCTACTAATCAGGGGCGTTCGATTCCCTGAAACGCGATTTTCTGATTAAGAAAAACAACAATAGATATTACAAGAAAACGCGGTTAAAAGGTAAACGACATTACCATTTTCTTTATTTTTAAACGCAGTCAGTGTCATAAAACTCTTATATATGTGATTACTCTTGCACATTGCGCCGCGTTACGTAGTCAGCATATCCTGTTCGAGAAATTTTCGAAAAAAAATTTACTTCCCGCATTGAAATTGTATCCAAATTTTTTTCCGTTTTCGACAAAGTTTATAGAACGTCTTTCGTTTTCTATAGGAATGGAAGAAGTACGACTCGGTATCCGTCGAATTTTAAGCAGAAATTTATGAATTGGAATAAAAATGAATTGATAAGCTAAAAACGTGGCGAGTGATTGACCCACGTTGTGCGATCAGCACAATTTCGATTTCAGTTCGTTTTAAGCGCCAATCGAAGAATTTTTTTTCTCTCAAGGTTTATAAATATTTTGCGAAATTCTTCGAAACGATTTGTTTAGTTTTACGCGGAACTAGACACAACTTTCAATCAACGCGTCTAAATTTGTTAGATTATTGCATCATCTCGTAGACGTTACGCGGCATCGGAAAATGTTTTTCTTCGGCGTCCTTAATTTTTTTTTTTTTGGACGACGTTACGCGAACGAAATGCGTTTGAATGGAAGAAAATTGTAGACGCTTCTTAATGTTCTTTAGTAGGAAATTACTATGCATTTATGTTTAGCGCGCAAGTAGTATTCTGGTTAAAAGTCAATGAATTCTCGGTCGTAATTTGCGTTATTTTGATTTGAAGGTCTAGTTTCTATTTGAATTTGAATTAAAAAAATAAATAGCTTTAGGTGGCATTGGGAGAGCGATGTGAGCGCCATCTCTGGATTTAAATTTTAGGGTTTAGGTTTTTATGGTTAGGTTGCCACAAATAGTCGACAGTAATATAACAAGACCTTGACAAATAGCCGACTATTTTTATTGCATCTAAATTTCGAGTTTCTTTTAGGATCAATTCGTCGAGACTTAATTTTGGCATTAATAATCTGATTAGAGCCCGAGAGCTTTAATCTTTGATTATTAATGCCAAAATTAAGGGTAGATGGGAAGAAAAGAAGATGGAAAGAAAGAAACACAAAAACTAAGAAATCCAGGAGGTGGATGGAGGTAGGATTATAAAAATGCAAAATAAAATTTTTGTGTTGGAACGTAAGGGGAATAAAAAACAAAAGGAATATTTGAAAATGAATGGGTTCCAAGAAACGTGGTTGGAGGAAAAGACCGAAAAAAGTGGAAAGAAAAGATTTCAAAAGAGTTCAAATGGAGAGAAGAAAAACGTAAAATAATTGCAGCATTTACATGGAAAAGAAATCGAAAGGACCAGAAAAGATACGGAGAAGATGATGATGATGATAGAGAAGTGTATACAAAGAACAAGGAAAAAGATAGAGGGTGAAAAATCGAAAAATTTATACGTGGAGGAAGGAAAAAAGCATAATATACATTTATAAGTAAGAGGGGGGAATCAGTTATTAAATATGTGACATCAAATGAAAAGAAGAAGAATCGAATCAGCAACTACTGAGAAATTTTATAATTAAACTAGAAAAGAGAAGAAGAAAAGGAGAAATGGGGGATGAAAACCAATGCACAGAAGAAAGTATAAAAAAATAGAAGGCTAAGCTAGAGGAAGATTAGAAAGTAAATGTATAAAAAGAAATAAAAAGAAAAATTAAAAAATGGAAGAAACTGTGAAAAGGATAGAAGAAGAAAAATCCAAAGTAAGAAAAAAAGAAAAAAGAAGAAAGAAAAAAATAACAAAGTAAGCATTAGAAGAAACATCAAAAATCTTAAAAGAAGGTTCCAAATGTACTCAGGCGGAATAGTGGACGAATGCAGGAGAGAAGATGAGATAAAGACAAAGCAGAATATTTATTAAATATGTCAAAGAAATGAAAAACCACAGAAATGGTATAGAGAAGATAATAGGCAAAAAAAGAAAGGAAAAATAATAATAGAAGAAGGCTTTAATGTAAAAGTAAAAGTAGTGATAAACGGAGAAGTAATTGAAATAAAATTAATGGATAAAAAATAACTGGGCAAGGAAAAAAAATAATAAAAGTGTATGAAAAGAGTGGACAATCATAAATGGAAACATCGAGAAGAGTAGAACATAATTTACAAGAAGAATCAGTTATAATCAGAGGGATATAGAAGAGAAAGAGAAGTTTAAGGATAAAACACTAACTACTTGAGTTTTTTGTAAATGAAGGAGAGAAAGCAGAAAGAAAAGAACAAAAGGAGAAATGGTAGATGAAAAAGTAATAGTCGGAGAATAGTTATACAAGATACAAATTAAAGATGGAAGATCAGGAGAGATACAAAAAAGTAGAGAAAATCGTTTTAAAATTGAGACAGCAATGGAAAAGAAAAGAGTGGTAAAATAAAGAATGTAAAAGGAGAAAAAATAAAATAAACAGAAGAAGGATAAAAGAAGAAAGATGGGAATAATTAATTTTGTGTAGAACTATTAGAAGGAGAACAAAATCCAGAGAAAGAGGAAACAAAACAAAGATGGAAATAGTAAAGTAAAATTCGATAAATATTAAAAAATGTTAATTGTACTCAGGCGAAATATTATTATTATAAATAATAATATTTGGGAGATGAAAATATAATAGTCAGAAAAATCAATAATAATCAAATAATAATAGAGAAAGCAATGAAAAGAAAAATGTATAAGAATAAAAGAGGTAGGAAAAACAAAGGAGTGGTAAAGCAGAGAATGTAAAACGATGAAAATGAAGTGAAAAGAGGAACTAGGAAATGAAAAAAAAACTAGAAACTATAGAAATTAGAATTAAAACTAGGAGAAAACAAAACCACAAAGAACGTGCAGTGAAGAAAAAGATGGAGATTTATTAACGAATGAAAAAGAAAAAGTTCAAAAAGGAATGAGAATAGAATGAAAACAAGAAATACCAAAAAGGAAAAGGTAGAAATAAGAAATTCGAAGAATATAGAGGAGAAAGTTAGAGAAAGAGTGAGAAGAATATTTAGTAAAATATTAGAGATCGTTAGAGGCATGGAAAAAGTCATAATATTTCGAAGAAATGAAAAATACTAGAAAAGATGTAGAGAAGATATTAGGGAAGAAAAAAAAAAAATATAATAATTGGAGGAGGCCTCAATGTAAGAATACAATAATTAATGGATAAAAGGATAAATGGGCAAAGAAGAAAATTTAGAAAAGTGTGTGAAGAGATTAGATTATCGACATTTATAAGTGAGAGGGAAAAACCAGTTATAAACTGTGCGATGGCAAATGAAAGGGGTATAGAAGGAAAAGAGAAGGTTAGTGTAGGGGATGAAAAACAGATCGGATTACTAACCATTGGAGGTTTGTATAAATTAAGTAGAAAAAGAAGCAAGAGGAATGATGATGTAAAACCAAAGATGGAGGAAGATCAGAAGTACAAAGGGAAAATAACAAAATTAGTTTAAAAAATAGAGGTATTGGTAGAGTAAACGAGGAGCGGTATTTAGTAAAATATAAACGTTATAATAAAAAGCAGATTGCAAAAAGAGATTTAGAAAAGGAAGAAGAAATATATGTTTTGTTTTTAGATATTGAAGCTGCACCAACAGAACAAAAGATAAGTCAAGATTTAGTACAAGTCATAGATATGAGGAAACTAAAAGTAGAAATAGAGTGGATATAAATTAAGAAAAGTTTTCTGAATGATAAAAGGTCTGGGGCAGACCTACCCTTTAAGACTAAGCTTTTTTTATTCACTATAAATTACCCACTTTTTATTATTTTAAATGTAACGAAGTTTTTCTGCTTCACTATAAACTACTTTAGTGATTTAATTTATGAAATGTCAATTGTCAAACACACATTTGTCATTTACATGGCTTACTTTGACAATGTTAATAATTCCGTATTAAGTAACTGTGTTACTCTACGACTAGATTAAAAGCCAGTCGATTGACGGCCGACTATTTTTATTGCATCTAAATTTCGAGTTTCTTTTAGGATCAATTCGTCGAGACTTAATTTTGGCATTAATAATCTGATTAGAGCCCGAGAGCTTTAATCTTTGATTATTAATGCCAAAATTAAGTCGAGACAAATTGTAAAATTACGAGAAATTTAGTAGCTAATTTGTCAAGATCGCGTTATATTTAATAAGATTATTTCTGTCAGTCAAAATAATTCCTTCAGGTGAATATTGAGGACCATGACCAAATAGTCGACTATTTACCACCAAGATGAATAGTCGCTTTATTTCGTTTTGATTGGCTGCGTCAAATCAGTTTCCAAGTACGTGATTGGTGGAAAATTTAAATTTGACAGACGAAGGAAATAACCGACAGTAATATAACAAGACCTTGACAAATAGCCGACTATTTTTATTGCATCTAAATTTCGGCTCTTACTTCTTTTCTGGTATAGCCGTTCTTCATTAGAGCTTGTTGGACGTGTCGAAGTTCTTCTGCCTTGTGAACCTCGTCAGGAATCTGGTTAGCTCTATGCAATAAAGTTTTGATTAGAGACCGCTTCTGCTGTGGATGATGGTGTGATGTGGCATGGAAGTATCGGTCGGTGTGTGTCTTTTACGATATACACTATGAGCCAACTTGTTGTTATCCCCTGTTTCACTAGAACATCCAGGAAGGGAAGCTCCTTATTCTCTTCTGTCTCCATAGTAAACTTGATCTTTTCGTGCTGAGTGAGTGTTGAGGTTGAGGTGGTTAAGAAATACAGTAAGTGCTTCTTTCCCATGAGGCCATATGACAAAGGTATCGTCCACGTATCTGAACCAGCATTTCGGTTTCTTTGGCTGGATTGAATTACTTCTTGCTCGAATGCTTCCATAAAGATATTCGCAATAACCGGTGATAATGGTGATCCCATGGCTGCACCTGATTTTTGTTCGTAGAAATCTCCGTTCCATAGAAAGTAAGTTGTATTTAGACAGATTCTTGCTAGCTCTGGTATGTCTTCTCTTAACCCATGGGTTGTGCACAGTTGTTTTATGATGTTATGTGTATCGTCGACTGGTACGTTAGTGAATTGCGATTCTACATCAAAACTAACTAGTATATCGTCATTCCAGAGTCATCAGTAATTTGACGAAGTGTTCGGAGTTCTTCACAAAAGATTCAGTTCTTCCCACGTACGGTTGTAGAAACTTAGCCACGTAACGGGCCAGTTCATAAGTTGGAGATCCACATGTGCTGACAATTGGCCTTAGAGGGTTACCAAATTTGTGAATTTTTGGTAAACCGTATAGTCTAGGTGGCCTGGTCCCGGAAGGTAGCAGTTGACGATGTTGATCGACTGGTATAGCTGAATGTTTGATTGCGGCTCTCGTTTGTTTTTCAATTTTGTTGGTTGGATCTCCTTTTAACTTGGTGTAAAGTTGTGGATCCAGTAGTAATTTGATCTTCATTTTGTAGTCTTCGGTGTTCATGACTACTGTAGAGTTGCCTTTATCTGACGTGTCACCATGATTTCTTGATTGCTTCTGAGTTCTTTTAATGCAATTTCTTCTGCGCGAGTGATGTTCCTACGTGGAGCTTTGGAACGTTGTAAAATCCGGCAAGTCTCGTGGCGTATTTCCTCTGCTTCTTCAACCGGAAGCTTTCTGATGACATTTTCCACTACTGCTATTATCTCTTCTGTGGCTATCTTCTAATAAACATAACCTGCCGAAACTCTCAACAAAAGGGGTCTACCAAATTGAGTGTTCATGTGGAAAGGTCTACATTGGTGAAACCGGACGCAACATAAAATGTAGATTAAAAGAACATCACCGAGACGCCAAGTCCAGAGCTGTAGATAAATCAGCAATCGCAGAACATCTACACGAAAAAGGAAAACACATCATCAACTTCGAGGAAGCTAAAGTTCTATCAAGGACTAACAACTACTATCCAAGGATAATCAGAGAATCCCTAGAAATTATGAAAAATAAAAATAACTTCAATCGAGAAGATGGTTACCGATTAAGCAACACGTGGAAACTAACTCTTCACAAAAACAAAATTAGTCAACACGAAACAGAAGATCAACCAACCGTCGAAAACTAACCACACGTGACTGATCGACATTAACCAACCGTAGCGGAACATAGGTATATAACGAGGAGCAGAAGACAACATCAGCCTTTAGAGTAACTTCTGAAGATGCTAACAGCATGGTTAGCGAAACGTCAAGCAGAGAACGTAGGAAGGAAGGACGAACACGGCTCAACCCGGAAGATAATAATCTTAATCTTTGATTATTAATGCCAAAATTAAGTCGAGACAAATTGTAAAATTACGAGAAATTTAGTAGCTAATTTGTCAAGGTCGCGTTATATTTAATAAGATTATTTCGTGAGTCAAAAATAATTCCTTCAGGTGAATGTTGAGGACGATGACCAAATAGTCCAGTGTGTCAGATGCAAAGCATACATAATTTAACAGCCTTAAGAACAAATGCTGCTTAAATTTTAAAAAGCCATTTTATATCTTTTGTTTTCTTAATTTTTGTCTTCTTACAATGATGGTGATTTCATTTTTCCTCTTTTATTTTTGGTTCAGTCATCTTTTCTTTTTCCTTCTTCTTCTCATAAACTTCTAAAATTGTTCTTCGTCTCTTTTTTACCTTATTTTGTATTCTTTTTCTACATTTTTTTAAAATTTTATCCCAATCTTTGTATACTCTTCAATTTGTATTTTCTTTTCCTTTTCCTCATTTCTTCCTTTGTTGTCTGACACTCTCCATTCCACCATTCATTTCATTTCCAATTACTTTGGTTCTACTATCTTGTTTATCTCCTACTTCGTTTTCTCTCTATCCTTTCGTTGTACCTCTCTATACTTTTTTGTCCATTTCTCTTGACTTTTTTCTTCCTGCTTCGGTATCTTTTTCTACTTCTCTCACCAAGGTGATGGTCAGACTTTCACCAACTTCAACTTTTCTATGACTTAGATACTTCTTTCATTTGTAATTACATAGTCTATTACCGACTCTCCTCTTCCTCCAATAAACGTGTATTCCTCTTTCCTTCCATCCTCAATGTTTCCGTTTAATACTATCCATCTTTTTCAACACAAAATTCTACCAATTTTCTTCTTTGCCCATTTATTATTTCATCCATTGATACTTTTTACCCTTTTTAATGACCATTATACCTCCTTCTCCTCTCTAATATTTGTATTCCTTTCTCTGTCTCTCTTTGATTATTTGCTTAATTTTTCCATTTCTTTTCCTTCTTCTGTTTTTATATTCGTTTTCATTAATCTTATTATCTTTTCCTCTAAATTTTTATGTTCTTCAATTTGTGATGTATCTTCTTAAACATTGATGTTAGAAGTCTTCAGTATTTTTACAATCCTCTGCTTCTGCCCATTATGTTTTAGTTTGTTCTTCTTCAGAGTTTGTTATTTTCTTTTCTGTCATCGGTTATTGTTTCGGATTCAAAAATAATTTTTTCATTTTCTCATATTTTATGTCACCTAGTAGTTGTTCTTTTAAATATTTTGTTTGTCTTTTCAATTTAACCATAAGTTATTTTATTTCTCTTTTGGTATGGTTGCCATCTCTCTAGTTCTCTAGTGCATCTACAGCTTTTATAGTTTCTCTTAACTCCATTTTGCTGCTGGATTAAGTTTTTTCTTATACTTCCGATTGATCATCTCCTGCCATCCGTTTTGTTTTAGGTCTCTTTTTTGTTGTTGGCTTTTGGCTGCTTTTTTTTTTGTCTGATCCGTCGTGGCTTATCTTTCCGGCGGTGGTGTTTTTTTATGGAGTCGTTTCTTCTTTTATTCTTTGATACATTTCTTCCTTTCCAGTATCCTAGTGAGGTCCACTAGTGTTGGTACTAAAGAATCCCCATTTAGTACAGTAACCCTTTCGTGTTGAGTTGATTGATTTTCCTGCCAGGTATGTTTTCGTTATTATGTATCAGTCCTTGAAGAATTGGTAGAAGAAAGAGTATCCGCTAGCCCTCGATCGGAACCGTAATACCACCGAGAGTGAAAGAGTTTCATCAAGGGAGGTCGTAGGAAGAGGAGTTTGATCTTTTAGACTAATTTAAGTAAGATCAACTATGAAGAACACCTCGAGTGCCATGTAGTCCCGTATTCGTCTGCCGTCGGTACTCGGAATTCACCACGAAAAAGTGATGAAAGCTAATGATGACGCTCTCTTGATCCCCAAACTAACCTAACCTAATTTTTGTTTACATTACGTTTAAACCTTTTATAGTTAGTGTGAAATTCTCTCTACCCTTTCTTCTTCTTTCATCTGTCATCTTTTAAAACTTTTCATCTTCTTCTCGCACTTTCGTCATCATTACATTTGTTAAACAATATTTAATTCCTTTCCATTTCACTCAACCTAATCTTTGTCTCTTACACTCTCATATTATTCTCCCATCTTATGCATTTCGGAACATGCTTAGCATTAGCTTTGGAATACAAACACTTCTCATTCATTTTCTTTCCCATTCTCTACAAATACGACTCAAAACTCGCATGATCTGTAAGAAATTAAACCACTTAGCAATTTCATCCACTCATCTATTCTTCTAATTAATCTACACGACCATCTTCCTTTATTCGCACCATCAAATTCTCCTTGAAATTTATTTATCAGTAACTACTTACTTTTTTCTTCGTCCCCTTGATGATTTTTTCCTCTCGACTTCATCATTCCTCCCAGTGCTTCTGTTGACCCACTCCGATAAGATGCTATCATTCGCTTTACTTTGCATTCTTTCTAACATTTAAGTCTAGAGCTCCACACTAGTCATCCGTACTACACCTACTTTCACTACTGAAACCCCCCACGCTAGACTCTTCACACTTCTCTCTACTTTTTTACACTTTAACATGCTTGTGCGTGCTTCCCCAATCCACAAATCTAAGTATTTAAAATTTTCGCGCATCTCATTCTTTTCCCTTGTCACTCCCCCCGCATCCATTCTTCTTTTCTTTCTAACCGCATTTCAACGCATCTCCCCAGCACCTCCAAAGTTTTTGCAGCAGCTGCTAACACAAGAAGGTCATCTACGCATCCCACGACCTGATTTTCTTTGTGCATTGCTAACCTCAATACTCTGTCATCATTTATATTTCACAAGAGGGGTTCGACAACCGACTCTTGTGGAACTCCCGCTCTCGGTTAGACGCTGCTACAATTTTTCTCTACCCCACGCTATTTTCCACGTCAAGTGTCACCAGAACCATACATACTTTCCTGTAGTTATACCCAACCGACTGACCCTGTCTGCAAATTCAAAGACCTGCTCTATTGCTGTTATGGTTGCCCTCCCTTCCCGAAAGCTGTGCTGAGTCGATGACATTTTGTCAATGTTTCCACCAACATTCTCTCCATATTTTTCTCCATTACTAGAAGCACCTAACCTAATCTAACCTAGCCTAACCTTTTTTTGGGTTTAGAGAATTTTCTACCAACTTAGTCCCTTCCCCATACCCTTTTTGCACTACCCTATTTAAGGTTTAACTACAAAATTACAAGCCTTTTTTTGCCCTTTTTCTCTTCTTTTGTTTTCTTTTTCCATCTCACCCATTATTTCGATTATATATTTGTTAATAATAATCGTACTAAGTGTACTCTAGATTCGGGTTTTTACATTTTTGATGTTAAGTATATAGATATAGACTGATGAGGTCGGCTGCGCAGGTTGAATTTATTCTACTTAAAAAGGGGCAGGGCTTATATCGCGCATGTCAAATACGGTTTTTCGTAAAGTGCCGTTTGAATGTTCTTGAAGATTGGATTCCAGGTCTGGTCGAGTGTCATGGTTTCTTCCTTTCTATTGAAGTCGTTAGTCACTTCTAGAAATGGTCGTAATGGGCGTTTTGTCCCCTCTTTATTTTTAATTCTATTTCGTTTGGGACCGCGGTCGTCTGCGTAACATAGTATTTGTGTTTCTTCTTGATATTCTTGTCTTAGTAAGTCGTCGAATAAAAACTCTCTCTCTCTCAAAACAAACAACAACAAAAATGTTTGTGTTATGAGCAAGAAGAGTAACGTAACCTAACCTAACTTAACTTAACCCAAACTAACCTAACAATATTTTATTAAACCGTCAATTCTCTTAATCTTTACCTAAAATTAAACTAATTGTTTCTGAAATTGAAGGCGTTGTTTAAAAATCGATTTACATTTCAATACATTCTTTTTTCAGGTTGGTTACATTAGTCAACCATATGCATTACCTACCTAACAAAAAATTTGTATATAATACAATATCATGCTTGAACAATAGACTATTAAAAATAATAAAATTTATAAAACTAAATTTGTTTGGTTAAAAACCACGTTGGTCGCGTTTGATTCATCAATAACGTAATATTTTTAATGCGAACAATATACTTTATTGGCGAAAAAATTTGTTTGTGCTTGTATTAAGCACTTTGCGGCCATTTTCTTTAAGGCCTACTTTCTTTGAAAACCGTTTTTTCTTATCGGTTTAAAAACAAATGCAATTTAAGATGGCAACGTTCCCAGCCTACTATAACAATGCGTTTTTTTGGGTAGTTAAGGCGTCGCTCGCGGCTACAATCGCGAACAATTACATAAAAAAAAATTGAAGTTTTTTGACCTTATTATTTTGTTTTGGATTACCCATTATGCAAATCAATTCCTGTCTGGATAAAAATGACATCAAACAATGCTAATTCGCGCCACGCCAAATCGATTTTTACTCCAGCGACAGACGCCTTATCCCGCGTTCACTATAATTTCCCGAACTCTTTTTACGCGCCACCGAAAATTTCGCACAATTTCTTTCGTGAAAAAACTAAAAAATGCTCGACTGTTTATCGCCGGCTTACGCATCAAATGGCGCGCGTCATTAAACATTTATAAACTAGCTAAGATTTTTAAATATTTATGGAAAAGTCTAGACGCCACTTATATTTTAATACGGTCCCGCGCCTGAGAATTAATTTTCATATTTGTAACCCGTAATGTAAATTTATTTCGGGCGGAAATTTTATTATCAAATTTACTAATCATATGCTAAGCGAAGTTTTTCACGAATTTTCAACCATCAAGTAGGCCGACAAAAAAAACAAAAACAAAAGCATTCACGGCCCACTTCTTTAGAAGATGTAAGTAGGCGTTCGCGACCTAACTTAGGTTGCGCAAATAAACAAAACAACGCACAATTGAATATGGGTGCGTGGTTTCGATTCGAAAAATCTGTCTCGAAACGTAAACATTTAATAATGCATAAAGTAGTATAAAATACGATATGCAAATATCGACGTCTGAATAATTTTCTAACCTGCGTATCTATATAAGCGGGTCCAATTCTCACCTTTACATTGTGCTATGTATATTCGTGCAAAAGTGATCCGTTGTGATAAACATTTACAAAAATAAGTAAGTCATTGCTTTTTTCTCGCTAAAAAAAATATTTGTTGTATCAGTTTGTAAGTTGGCCGTGATTTTAAATTGGTACTGAGCGAATTATTGAAAATTAATATGGGTGGCTGTGAGTAGGTTGCTTTGATCAATCTTATACTTTGAATCACAATAACTTTTACTTATTTTTATAATAAGAATCACAATCTTAATATTAATTTCAGATTGTGTTTTTGACAATTTTAAGGTTATTGCTCTTTTTAAGAAAAAATAGTTATAGTCAAGTTATGAATAAATTTTCTTGAAATTATTTTTTTAAAAAAAGTTTTTTTGTTTTAAATAATTTGTAATTTTGTTTATAAATAAAACTATTTATATCTGAGGAATTATTTGTACTTTTTTAGTTTTTTATTCGCGTTTCAGCAATTCAATATTTTTTTGCTTATTTTATTTTATTTGCGAATTAAATTTTTTTAAATAATTTTTGCATTTAAATTTAACTTAGTTTATTTAATTATTACATTTTATTCCAATTTTTTTTTAGTTGTGATTACTTTTTGTAGTTTTGAAGTCATTTTGTTTTTACCTGAGGAATGATTCGTATTTTTTTTAGATTTTTATTGGCGTTTTAACAATTCAATTTTTTAATTTTTTTTGTTTTTTTAGTAAGATGGTTGTAAATTATTTAAAAAACAACAAATGAGCGCGACTTTAAAGTTTTACAATTTTTTTATATTTTTTAAAATTTTTATATTTTATTTTATATATGAATTTAATTTTTAAATAATTATTGCATTAAAATTTAATTCAATTTATTATTTTATTTAATTTTAACTACTATTTGTACACAATTTTAGAACTGATCGTTTAAAGTAGCCATTGAATTGTTTGTTTTTATTCAATTTTATTTTGTTGCGATTACTTTTTGTAATTTTGATTATAAACAAAATTATTTACATCTGAAGAATTATTCGTATTTTTTTAGTTTTTATTCGTGTTTCAACAATTCAATTTTTTATTTTTTTTTGTTTTTTAGTTAGACGGTTGTAAATAATTTAATAAAAAACGAATTTTTGAAGTAATTTTGTTTATAAACAAAATTATTTATATCGGAGGAATGATTTGTATTTTTTTTAGTTTTTATTCGTGTTTCAACAATTCAATTTTTTTATTTTTTTGTTTTTTAGTAAAACGGTTGTAAATTATTATTAAAAAAACGAATGAGTGCGACTTTGAAGTTTTAGTATTTTTTATTATTTTTTTTTTATATTTATTATTTATTTCATTTTCGAATTTAATGTTTTAGATAATTTTTGCATTTACCTTCAATTCAATTTATTATTTTATTTAATTTTAACTACGATTTGTTTACAATTTTAAAACTAATCGTTTAACCTTGAATTGTTTATTTTTATTCCAATTTTATTTCAGTTACGATTACTTTTTGTAATTTTTAAGTAATTTTGTTTGTTAAACATTTTTTAGTTTTTATTCGCGTTTCAACGATTCAAATTTTTAATTTTTAGTAAGACGGTTGTAAATTATTTTAAAAAAAAACGAATGATTACGACTTTAAAGTTTTACTATTTTTTAATACTTTTTTAATTTTTATATTTTATTTTATTTGCGAATTTAATTTTTTAAATAATTTTTGTATTTAAATTTAACTTAGTTTATTAGTTTATTTAAATTAATTACTACAATTTTAAATGTAATCGTTAAAAAGTAGTCCTTGAATTGTTTGTTTTATTACAATTTACTTTAGTTATCATTACTTTTGTAATTTTGAAGTAATTTTGTTTTTATCTGAGGAATGATTCGTATTTTTAAGTTTTTTATTCGCGTTTTTATTTTTTTTTAGTAAGATGGTTGGAAATTATTTAAAATTTTACTATTTTTAAAAATTTTAAATTTTTATATTTTATTTTACTTTCAAATTTAATTTTTTAAATAATTTTTGCATTTACATTCAATTCAATTTAATATTTTATTTAATTTTAATTACTATTTGTTTACAATTTTAAAACTAAACGTTTAAAGTAGGCCTTGAATTGTTTGTTTTATTCCAATTTTATTTTAGTTAGGATTACATTTTTGTAATTTTGTTTATAAATCGAACTATTTCTATCTGAAGAATGATTTGTATTTTTTTAGTTTTTTATTCGCGTTTCAGCAATTCAACAATTTTTAAAAATTTTTTAGTAAGAAGGTTATGCATTATTTAAAAAACCAAACTAGTGCGAATTTAATGTGTTACTACTTTCTAGTATTTTTAAAAATTTTAAATTTTAATTTTATTTTCGAATTTAATTTTTTAAATAATTTTTGCATTTACATTCAATTCAATTTATTATTTTATTTAAATTTAATTACGATTTGTTTACAATTTTAAAACTTATCGTTTAAAGTAGGCTTTGAATTGATTATTTTTATTCCAATTTTATTTTAATTACGATTATTTTTGTAATTTTAAGTAATTTTGTTTTTAAACATTTTTAGTTTTTTATTCGCTTTTCAACAATTCAAATTTTTATTTTTTTTGTTCTTTTAGTAAGACGGTTGTGCATTATTAAAAAAAACGATTGAGTGAGAATTTAAAGATTTGCTATTTTTTAATATTTTTTTATTTTTATATTTTACTAGATTTCTTTATTTTTCTGAGGAATGATTCGTATTTTTTTAGTTTTTTATTCGCGTTTTTTATTTTTTTTTTTTAGTAAGATGGTTGAAAATTATTTAAAATTTTACTATTTTTTAAAATTTTTTAAATTTTTATATTTTATTTTACTTTCAAATTTAATTTTTAAATAATTATTGCATTTACATTCAATTCAATTTAATATTTTATTTAATTTTAATTACTATTTGTTTACAATTTTAAAACTAAACGTTTAAAGTAGGCCTTGAATTGTTTGTTTTATTCCAATTTTATTTTAGTTAGGATTACATTTTTGTAATTTTGTTTATAAATAGAACTATTTATATCTAAAGAATGAATTGTATTTTTTTTTAGTTTTTTATTCGCGTTTCAGCAATTCAACAATTTTTTAAAAATTTTTTAGTAAGAAGGTTATGCATTATTTAAAAAAAACCAAACTAGTGCGAATTTAATGTGTTACTACTTTCTAGTATTTTTAAAAATTTTTAAATTTTAATTTTATTTTCGAATTTAATTTTTTAAATAATTTTTGCATTTACATTCAATTCAATTTATTATTTTATTTAAATTTAATTACGATTTGTTTACAATTTTAAAACTTATCGTTTAAAGTAGGCTTTGAATTGATTATTTTTATTCAATTTTATTTTAATTACGATTATTTTTTGTAATTTTTAAGTAATTTTGTTTTTAAACAATTTTTAGTTTTTATTCGCTTTTCAACAATTCAAATTTTATTTTTTTGTTCTTTTTAGTAAGACGGTTGTGCATTATTAAAAAAAACGATTGAGTGAGAATTTAAAGATTTGCTATTTTTAATATTTTTTTATTTTTATATTTTACTAGATTTCTTTATTTTTCTGAGGAATGATTCGTATTTTTTAGTTTTTTATTCGCGTTTTTATTTTTTTTTAGTAAGATGGTTGAAAATTATTTAAAATTTTACTATTTTTAAAATTTTTAAATTTTTATATTTTATTTTACTTTCAAATTTAATTTTTAAATAATTATTGCATTTACATTCAATTCAATTTAATATTTTATTTAATTTTAATTACTATTTGTTTACAATTTTAAAACTAAACGTTTAAAGTAGGCCTTGAATTGTTTGTTTTTATTCCAATTTTATTTTAGTTAGGATTACATTTTGTAATTTTGTTTATAAATAGAACTATTTATATCTAAAGAATGAATTGTATTTTTTTAGTTTTTATTCGCGTTTCAGCAATTCAACAATTTTTAAAAATTTTTTAGTAAGAAGGTTATGCATTATTTAAAAAAAACCAAACTAGTGCGAATTTAATGTGTTACTACTTTCTAGTATTTTTAAAAATTTTAAATTTTAATTTTATTTTCGAATTTAATTTTTTAAATAATTTTTGCATTTACATTCAATTCAATTTATTATTTTATTTAAATTTAATTACGATTTGTTTACAATTTTAAAACTTATCGTTTAAAGTAGGCTTTGAATTGATTATTTTTATTCCAATTTTATTTTAATTACGATTATTTTTTGTAATTTTTAAGTAATTTTGTTTTTAAACATTTTTTAGTTTTTATTTCGCTTTTCAACAATTCAAATTTTTATTTTTGTTCTTTTAGTAAGACGGTTGTGCATTATTAAAAAAAACCATTGAGTGAGAATTTAAAGATTTGCTATTTTTAATATTTTTTTATTTTTATATTTTACTAGATTTCTTTATTTTTCTGAGGAATGATTCGTATTTTTTTAGTTTTTTATTTGCGTTTTTATTTTTTTTTAGTAAGATGGTTGAAAATTATTTAAAATTTTACTATTTTTAAATTTTTTAAATTTTTATATTTTATTTTACTTTCAAATTTAATTTTTAAATAATTATTGCATTTACATTCAATTCAATTTAATATTTTATTTAATTTTAATTACTATTTGTTTACAATTTTAAAACTAAACGTTTAAAGTAGGCCTTGAATTGTTTGTTTTTATTCCAATTTTATTTTAGTTAGGATTACATTTTTGTAATTTTGTTTATAAATAGAACTATTTATATCTAAAGAATGAATTGTATTTTTTAGTTTTTTATTCGCGTTTCAGCAATTCAACAATTTTTAAAAATTTTTTAGTAAGAAGGTTATGCATTATTTAAAAAACAACCACTAGTGCGAATTTAATGTGTTACTACTTTCTAGTATTTTTAAAAATTTTTAAATTTTAATTTTATTTTCGAATTTAATTTTTTAAATAATTTTTGCATTTACATTCAATTCAATTTATTATTTTATTTAAATTTAATTACGATTTGTTTACAATTTTAAAACTTATCGTTTAAAGTAGGCTTTGAATTGATTATTTTTATTCCAATTTTATTTTAATTACGATTATTTTTTGTAATTTTTAAGTAATTTTGTTTTTAAACATTTTTTAGTTTTTTATTCGCTTTTCAACAATTCAAATTTTTATTTTTTTTGTTCTTTTAGTAAGACGGTTGTGCATTATTAAAAAAAACCATTGAGTGAGAATTTAAAGATTTGCTATTTTTTAATATTTTTTTTATTTTTATATTTTACTAGACTTCTTTATTTTTCTGAGGAATGATTCGTATTTTTTTAGTTTTTTATTTGCGTTTTTTATTTTTTTTTTAGTAAGATGGTTGAAAATTATTTAAAATTTTACTATTTTTTAAAATTTTTAAATTTTTATATTTTATTTTACTTTCAAATTTAATTTTTAAATAATTATTGCATTTACATTCAATTCAATTTAATATTTTATTTAATTTTAATTACTATTTGTTTACAATTTTAAAACTAAACGTTTAAAGTAGACCTTGAATTGTTTGTTTTTATTCCAATTTTATTTTAGTTAGGATTACATTTTTGTAATTTTGTTTATAAATAGAACTATTTATATCTAAAGAATGAATTGTATTTTTTTTAGTTTTTATTCGCGTTTCAGCAATTCAACAATTTTTTAAAAATTTTTTAGTAAGAAGGTTATGCATTATTTAAAAAAAAACCAAACTAGTGCGAATTTAATGTGTTACTACTTTCTAGTATTTTTAAAAATTTTTAAATTTTAATTTTATTTTCAATTTAATTTTTAAATAATTTTTGCATTTACATTCAATTCAATTTATTATTTTATTTAAATTTAATTACGATTTGTTTACAATTTTAAAATTTATCGTTTAAAATAGGTTTTGAATTGATTATTTTATTCCAATTTTATTTTAATTACGATTATTTTTTGTAATTTTTAAGTAATTTTGTTTTAAACATTTTTAGTTTTTATTTGCGTTTCAACAATTCAAATTTTTATTTTCTTTTGTTCTTTTAGTAAGACGGTTGTGCATTATTAAAAAAACGATTGAGTGAGAATTTAAAGATTTGCTATTTTTAATATTTTTATTTTTATATTTTACTTTATTTCTTTATTTTTCTGAGAAATGATTCGTATTTTTTTAGCTTTTTATTCGCGTTTCAACAATTAAAATTTTTTTTGTTTTGTAAGTAAAACGGTTTCAACAATTCAATTTTTAATTTGTTTTTTATTTATTTTATTATTTGTTGACAATTTTAAAACTAATCGTTTAAAGTAGGCCTTGAATTATTTGTTTTTATTCCAATTTTATTTTAGTTTCGGTTACTTTTTGTAATTTTGAAATAATTTTAATATTTGAGCAATGATTAGTATTTATTGGCTTCAACAATACAATTTTTATTTTTGTTTTTTAATAAGATTGTTGTGATAAAAAAATTAAATTTAAAGTTTTACCATTTATGAATACAACGTTTTTTATTATTTTTTAAATTTTTAATTAGTTTTGAAATTAAAATATAAACATTGAAATTGAATAAGTTTATGTATGTTAACTATTTGTTGATTGTTTTTAAGTAAAAATCATATTTCTAAACAATGTATAATAATTTCGTAATTAATTTGTGATTAAATTTTGTATTGACTTTTTTAAATAATGTTTTGAATTTCAAAAGTATCAATTAAAGTAAAAACAATGTTTTACATTTTTTTAAAAATATTTTTATTTGTACTTTTTACAAATCAATAATTATTTCTAATTTTTTTGCTTTGATTACATGATGTATAAAAATTTACAGTGAGTTAAATTAATCTGTTTTTGAATGTTAACTATTCGTAGATTTTAGAATTAAAAAGTATATTTTTATTAATAGTTTTGTAATCAATTTCGAATTTAATTTGGTACTGATTATTAATTTTTTTAATAATTTTTATTATCAAACTATCAATTAATGATCAAATCAAATTTACTTTTTTATATTTTGGTTTTATTTCAATAATTAATAATAATAATTACTTAGCTCTTTGTTGTTATTATTTTTTTAATAATTTTGAACAATTTTATAATTAATATGAAATTTAATTTTGTATAAATTTTTAATTTTTTCCTTGGCTGCAGTTTCAGTTACAATTAAGTTAAAAATCAAAATTTTTAAATATTTTTGTTTGTCTTTTTTATCAATCAAATGTATTTTACTTGTTTCACTTACATAATTTAAAACATAACAATTTTTAATAATTTTCTGATTAATTTGAAATTTATTTTAATTTTATATAGATTTTAACATTTTCAGATAGAATGAAGCTACAATCAATTTTTTTTAAATTTTGTAAAAATTTTTGGTGTGTATTTTATTTTAACAATTATTATTATTTTAGTTATTTGAGTTGCGTAATTATTTAAATATTAGAGTGAGAAAAAATTAATTGATAAATTTTTGTTTTTTTAAAAATGTTTGAATCAAGTTTATCGGCTTTTTGTTGTTTTGTATTTTCTAATCAAAAAATAACAATTTTTAACAATTTATTAATCAATTTTGTGAAGATTTTTTTATTGGCTTCTGCATTTCAGAAGTTTCAGATAGATTTTAGTTTAAGAATCTATTCTATTTAATTTTTAAAAATATTTTTGGTTTGAATTTTTTTTAATTAGATTTTTAGTTGTTTAAGTTGCATGATTGTGTAAATATTCGAATGATAAAAAACCAATTGATTAGTTTTTTTTTAACTTTTTGAATCAAGTATGTTGGATATTAGAACGAGAGAAAACTGATTATTTTTTGTTTTTTAAAAGTGTTTGAATAAAGTATGTTGTGACTATTTGATGTTTTGCATTTTTGTAATCAAAATATAACAATTTTGGTTTGAATTTTTTTTTAATTAAATATTAGTTAGTTTTCTAGTTGCTTCAGTTGCATGAATGAGAAAAAAATAATTGATAAGTTTTTTTTTAAAACGTTTTGAATCAAGTATGGTGACTATTTGTTGTTTTGTATTTTTCTAATCAAAAAATAACAATTTTTTATTTAATTTTGTGTGGAATTTTTATTTCTTTTTTTTGCATTTTAGCAGATTCAGATGAAATCAGGTTAAAATCATATTTTTAAATTTTGAAAATATTTTTGGTTTGTATTTTTTTAAAATCAATTATTAGTATTTTAGTTGTTTAAATTTTATAATTGTTTAAATACTAGAGTGAGAAAAATTTATTATTTTTGTTTTTGAAAGTGTTGGAATCAAGTATGTTGTGGCTATTTGATGTTTTGTACTTTTCTAATAAAAAAATAACAATTTGGGTTG
This sequence comes from Abscondita cerata, assembly GCA_030710515.1. Lineage (NCBI taxonomy): Eukaryota > Metazoa > Arthropoda > Insecta > Coleoptera > Lampyridae > Abscondita > Abscondita cerata. Next base: position 98,786 of record JALBCR010000862.1, on the reverse strand, counting down.
CATTTTTTTTAATCAAATATCAATTTTTTAGTTGGTTCAGTTGCATGCTTGTATAAATATTAGAATAAGATCAAATTATTAGATTAGTGTTTTTTTAAAACGTTTTGAATTAAGTATGGCGACTTTTGTGTTTTGTATTTTTCTAATCAAAAAATTAAAATTGTTATTTAATTTTGTGTGGAATTTTTATTTTTTTTTTTAATTTTAGCAGATTCAGATGGAATCAAGTTAAAATCACATTTTTAAATTTTGAAAATATTTTTGGTTTGTATTTTTTAAAATCAATTATTAGTTTCTAAGTTGTTTGAATTCTATAATTGTTCAAATATTAGAGTAAGAGAATTTTTACTTCTTTTTTTGCATTTTAGCAGATTCACATGGAATCAGGTTAAAATGACATTTTTAAATTTTTTTAAATATTTTTAGTTTGTATTTTTTAAAAATCACTTGTTAGTATTTTAGTTGTTTAAATTCTATAATTGTTTAAATATTAGAGTGAGAGAAAATCAAGTATATTGTGGCTATTTGATGTTTTGTATTTTTCTAATCAAAAAATAACAATTTTGGTTTGAATTTTTTTTAATCAAATTTTAGGTAGTTTTTTAGTTACTTCAGTTGCATGATTGTGTAAATATTAGAATGAAAGAAAATGAATTGATTAGTTTTTTAAACGTTTTGAGTCAAGAATGGTGGCTATTTGTTGTTTTGTATTTTTCTAATAAAAAATAACAATTTTTATTTAATTTTGTGTAGAATTTTTAATTTTTTTTGCATTTTAGCAGATCAGATGGAATCAAGTTAAAATCACATTTTATAATTTTTGAAAAATTTTTTATTTGTATATTTTTAAAATCAATTGTTAGTATTTTAGTTGTTTGAATTCTATATTTGTTTAAATATTAGAGTAAAAGAAAATTGATTATTTTTGTTTTTTAAGTGTTTAAATTAAGTATGTTGTGACTATTTGATGTTTTGTATTTTCTAATCAAAAAATAACAATTTTGGTTTGAATTATTTTGAATCAAATGTCAGTTTTTTTAGTTGCTTCAGTTGCATAATTCTGTAAATATTAGAATGAGAGAAAATTAGTTGATTAGTTTTTTTAAAGCGTTTTAATTAAGAATGTTGGATATTTGTTGTTTTTTATTTTTCTAATTAAAAACTAACAATTTTGGTTTGAATTTTTTTTTATCAAATTATATTTACTTGCTTCAGTTGGATGATTGTGTAAATATTAGAATGAGAAGAAAATAATTAATTAGTTTTTTTTAAACGTTTTGAACTAAGTATGGCGACTATTTGTGTTTTGTATTTTTCTAATCAAAAAATTACAATATTAATTTAATTTTTGTGGAATTTTTTATTTCTTTATTTTGCATTTTAGCAGATTCAGATGGAATCAAGTTAATATCACATTTTTAAATTTTTGAAAATGTATTTGGTTTGATATTTTTTAAAAATCAATTATTAGATTCTAAGTTGTTTGAATTCTATAATTATTCAAATATTAGAGTGAGAGAAATTTGTGTGGAATATTTTATTTCTTTTTTTTGCATTTTAGCAGATTTAGATAGAATCAGGTTAAAATCATATTTTTAATTTTTGAAAATATTTTTGGTTTGTATTTTTTAAAAATCAATTGTTAGTATTTTAGTTGTTTAAATTCTATAATTGTTTAAATATTAGAGTAAAAGAAAATTGATTATTTTTGGTTTTTTAAAAGTGTTTGAATCAAGTATGTTGTGGCTATTTGATGTTTTGTACATTTCTAATAAAAAAATAACAATTTTGGTTTGAATTTTTTTTAATCAAATATCAATGTTTTAGTTAGTTCAGTTGCATGCTTGTGTAAATATTAGAATAAGAGAAAATTAATTGATTAGTTTTTTTTTAAAAATGTTTTGAATTAAGTATAGCGACTATTTGTGTTTTGTATTTTTCCAATCAAAAATTACAATTTTTATTTAATTTTGTGTGGAATTTTTTATTTCTTTTTTTTTGCATTTTAGCAGATTCAGATGGAATCAAGTTAAAATCAAATTTTTAAATTTTGATAATATTTTTGGTTTGTATTTTTTTTAAATCAATTATTAGTTTCAAAGTGTTTGAATTCTATAATTGTTCAAATATTAGAGTGAGAGAAATTTGTGTGGAATTTTTATTTCTTTTTTTGCATTTTAGCAGATTTAGATGGAATCAGGTTTAAATCATATTTTTAATTTTTGAAAATATATTTGGTTTGTATTTTTTTTAAAATCAATTATTAGTATCTAAGTTGTTTGAATTCTATAATTGTTTAAATATTAGAGTAAAAGAAAATTGGTTATTTTTTGTTTTTTAAAAATGTTTCAAGTAATTTGTGGCTATTTGATGTTTTGTACTTTTCTAATCAAAAAATAACAATTTTGGTTTGAATTTTTTTAATCAAATATCAATTTTTAGTTGGTTCAGTTGCATGCTTGTGTAAATATTAGAATAAGAAAAAATTAATTGATTAGTTTTTTTAAAACGTTATGAATTAAGTATGGCGACTATTTGTGTTTTGTATTTTTCTAATCGAAAAATTACAGTTTTTATTTAATTTTGTTTGGAATTTTTATTTCTTTTTTTTGCACTTTAGCAGATTCAGATGGAATTAAGTTAAAAATACATTTTTAAATTTTTAAATATTTTTGGATTGTATTTTTTTAAAATCAATTGTTAGTATTTTAGTTGTTTAAATTCTATAATTGTTTAAATATTGAGTGAGAAAAATTGATTATTTTTTGTGTTTTAAAAGTGTTTGAATCAAGTATGTTGTAGTTATTTTAATGTTTTGTATTTTCTAATCAAAAAATAACAATTTTGGTTTGAATTTTTTAATCAAATATCAATTTTTTAGTTGGTTCAGTTGCATGGAATTTGTTGTTTGGAATTTTTTATTTCTTTTTTTGCATTAGCAGATTTAGATGGAATCAAGTTAAAATCATATTTTTAAAATTTTGAAAATAGTTTTGGTTTGTATTTTTTAAAAAATTAATTTTTAGTATTTTAGTTGTTTAAATTCTATAATTGTTTAAATATTAGAGTGAGAGAAAATTGATTATTTTTGTTTTTTAAAAGTGTTTGATTGAATCAAATATGTTGTAGTTATTTTATGTTTTGTATTTTTCTGATCAAGAAATAACAATTTTGGTTTGAATTTTTTTAATCAAATATCAATTTTTTAGTTGGTTCAGTTGCATGCTTGTGTAAATATTAGAATAAGAGAAAATTAATTGATTAGTTTTTTTTTAAAACGTTTTGAATTAAGTATGGGCACTATTTGTGTTTTGTATTTTTCTAATCAAAAAATTACAATTTTTATTTAATTTTGTGTGGAATTTTTATTTCTCTTGTTTGGCATTTTACCAGATTCAGATGGAATCAGGTTAAAATCATATTTTTAAATTTTTGAAAATATTTTTGGTTTGTATTTTCTTAAAAATCAATTGTTAGTATTTTAGTTGTTTAAATTATATAATTGTTTAAATATTGGAGTGAGAAAAAATTGATTATTTTTTGTTTTTTAAAAGTGTTTGAATTAAGTATGTTGTAGTTATTTGATGTTTTGTATTTTTCTAATCAAAATATAACAATTTTGGTTTGGATTTTTTTTAATCAAATAATAGTTAGTTTTCTAGTTGCTTTAGTTGCATGAACAAAAAAAATTTAATTGATTAGTTTCTTTTAAAACGTTTTAAATCAAGTATGGCGACTATTTGTTGTTTTGTATTTTTCTAATAAAAAAATAACAATTTTTTATTTTATTTTGTGTGGAATTTTTTATTTCTTGTTTTTTTGCACTTTAGCAGATTCAAATGGAATTAAGTTAAAATCACATTTTTAAATTTTTTTAAATATTTTTGGATTGTATTTTTTTAAAAATCAATTGTTAGTATTTTAGTTGTTTAAATTCGATAATTGTTTAAATATTAGAGTGGGAGAAAATTGATTATTTTTGTTTTTTAAAAGTGTTTGAATCAAATATGTTGTAGTTATTTTATGTTTTGTATTTTTCTAACCAAAATATAACAATTTTGGTTTGATTTTTTAATCAAATAATAGTTAGTCGGTTAGATGCTTCAGTTGCATGATTCTGTAAATATTAGAATGAGAGAAAATTAATTAATTGTTTTTTTTAAATTTTTGAATCAAGTATAGTTACTATTTGTTGTTTTGTATTTTTCTAATCAAAAATAACAATTTTTATTAAATTTTGTGTAGAATTTTTTTTTTGCATTTTAGCAGATTGAGATGGAATCAGGTTAAAATCTCATTTTAATTTTTAGAAAATATTTTTGGTTCGTATTTTTCTAAAAATCATTAGTTAGTATTTTAGTTGTTTAAATTCGATAATTGTTTAAATATTAGAGTGAGAGAAAATTGATTATTTTTTGTTTTTTGAAAGTGTTTGAATCAAGTATGTTGCGGCTATTTGATGTTTTGTATTTTTTAATCAAAAAATAACATTTTGGTTTGGATTTTTTTTAATCAAATAATATTTAGTTTTCTAGTTGCTTTAGTTGCATGAACAAAAGAAAATTAATTGATTGGTTTCTTTTTAAAACGTTTTGAATCAAGTATGGTGGCTATTTGTTGTTTTGTATTTTCTAATCAAAAAATAACAATATTTTATTTAATTTCTTGTGGAATTTTTATTTCTTTTTTTTGCATTTTAGCAGATTTAGATGGAATCAGGTTAAATACACATTTTTAAATTTTTTTTAAATATTTTTGGTTTGTATTTTTTAAAAATAAATTTTTAGTATTTTAGTTGTTTAAATTCTATAATTGTTTAAATATTAGAGTGAGAGAAAATTGATCATTTTTTCTTTTTTAAAAGTGTTTGAATTAAGTATGTTGTGACTATTTGATGTTTTGTATTTTTCTAATCAAAATATAACAATTTTGGTTTGAATTTTTTTTTAATCAAATAATAGTTAGTCGGTTAGATGCTTCAGTTGCATGATTCTGTAAATATTAGAATGAGAGAAAATTAATTGATTAGTTTTTTTTAAACGTTTTGAATCATGTATGGTGGCTATTTGTTGTTTTGTATTTTTCTAATTAAAAAATAACAATTTTTTATTTAATTTTTTGTGGAATTTTTTATTTCTTTTTTTTGCATTTTAGCAGATTTAGATGGAATCAGGTTAAAATCATATTTTTAAATTTTTGAAAATATTTGTGGTTTGTATTTTTTTAAAAATCATTAGTTGGTATTTTAGTTGTTTAAATTCGATAATTGTTTGAAAATTAGAGTGGGACAAAATTGATTATTTTTGTTTTTTGAAAGTGTTTGAATCAAGTATGTTGCGGCTATTTGATGTTTTGTATTTTTCTAATCAAAATATAACAATTTTGGTTTGATTTTTTTTTAAATCAAATAATAGTTAGTCGGTTAGATGCTTCAGTTGCATGATTCTGTAAATATTAGAAAGAGAGAATATTAATTGATTAGTTTTTTTAAACGTTTTGAATCATGTATGGTGGCTATTTGTTGTTTTGTATTTTTCTAATCAAAAAATAACAATTTTTATTAAATTTTGTGTGAAATTTTTTATTTCTTTTTTTTGCATTTTAGCAGATTTAGATGGAATCAGGTTAAAATCATATTTTTAAATTTTTGAAAATATTTGTGGTTTGTATTTTTTAAAAATCAATAGTTGGTATTTTAGTTGTTTAAATTCAATAATTGTTTAAAAATTAGAGTGGGAGAAAATTGATTATTTTTGTTTTTGAATGTGTTTGAATCAAGTATGTTGCGGCTATTTGATGTTTTGTATTTTTCTAATCAAAAAATAACAATTTTTTATTTAATTTTGTGTGGAATTTTTTATTTCTTTTTTTTGCATTTTAGCACATTCAGATGGAATTAAGTTAAATTTTTGAAAATATTTTTTGTTAGAATTTCTTTAAAAATCAATTGTTACTATTTTAGTTGTTTAAATTCTATAATTGTTTAAATATTGGAGTGAAAAAAATTGATTATTTTTTGTGTTTTAAAATTGTTTGAATCAAGTATGTTGTGGTTGTTTGATATTTTGTATTTTTCTAATAAAAAATAACAATTTTTTATTTAATTTGCGTGGAATTTTTTATTTCTTTTTTTTGCATTTTAGCAGATTTAGATGGAATCAACTTAAAATCATATTTTTAAATTTTTGAATATATTTTTGGTTTGCATTTTTTAAAAATCAATAGTTAGTATTTTAGTTTGGCTTGTATAATTGTTTAAATATTAGAGCGAGAGAAAACTGATTATTTTTTGTGTTTTAAAAGTGTTATAATTAAGTATGTTGTGACTATTTGATGTTTTGAATTTTTGTAATCAAAAAATAACAATTTTGGTTTGAATTTTTTTTTAATCAAATATTAGTTAGTTTTCTAGTTGCTTCAGTTCCATGAATGAGAAAAATTAATTGATTGGTTTTTTAAAATCGTTTTAAATCAAGTATGGCGACTATTTGTTGTTTTGTATTTTTCTAATAAAAAGTTAACAATTTTTATTTAATTTTGTGTGGAATTTTTTATTTCTTTTTTTTGCATTTTAGAGATTTAGATGGAATCAGGTTAAAATATATTTTTAAATTTTTAAAATATTTGTGGTTTGTATTTTTTAAAAATCAATAGTTGGTATTTTAGTTGTTTAAATTCAATAATTGTTTAAAAATTAGAGTGGGAGAAAATTGAATATTTTTGGTTTTTGAAAGTGGTTGAATCAAGTATGTTGCGGCTATTTGATGTTTTGTATTTTTCTAATCAAAAAATAACAATTTTTTATTTAATTTTGTGTGGAATTTTTTATTTATTTTTTTTTGCATTTTAGCAGATTTAGATGGAATCAGGTTAAAATCATATTTTTAAATTTTTTAAAATATTTGTGGTTTGTATTTTTTTAAAAATCAATAGTTGGTATTTTAGTTGTTTAAATTCAATAATTGTTTAAAAATTAGAGTGGGAGAAAATTGATTATTTTTTGTTTTTTGAATGTGTTTGAATCAAGTATGTTGCGGCTATTTGATGTTTTGTATTTTTCTAATCAAAAAATAACAATTTTTTATTTAATGTTGTGTGGAATTTTTTATTTCTTTTTTTTGCATTTTAGCAGATTTAGATGGAATCAGGTTAAAATCATATTTTTAAATTTTGAAAATATTTGTGGTTTGTATTTTTTAAAAATCATTGGTTGGTATTTTAGTTGTTTAAATTCGATAATTGTTTAAAAATTAGAGTGGGAGAAAATTGATTATTTTTGTTTTTGAAAGTGTTTGAATCAAGTATGTTGCGGCTATTTGATGTTTTGTATTTTTCTAATCAAAAAATAACAATTTTTTATTTAATTTTGTGTATAATTTTTTTTTTCTTTTTTTTGCATTTTAGCAGATTTAGATGGAATCAGGTTAAAATCATATTTTTAAATTTTTGAAAATATTTTTGGTTTGTATTTTTTTAAAAATCATTAGTTGGTATTTTAGTTGTTTAAATTCGATAATTGTTTAAAAATTAGAGTGGGAGAAAATTGATTATTTTTGGTTTTTTGAAAGTGTTTGAATCAAGTATGTTGCGGCTATTTGATGTTTTGTATTTTTCTAACCAAAAAATAACTGCCAATAATTTCTAATTTCTAATAATTGAATGCGTTTACATGTATTAGAATTTTTTTTACGATTTAATTTAATTTCCATAAAAGAGGTGATTATTTTTATAAAAGTCTGCATTATTTTCTTTATCGTAAACAAACTTCAAAAGACTGAATGAAAATATTTCTTGCCAAGTCAGCGATTAGAAATTTTATTGCATTGTTCTATTTTTTTATAGCACAGACGAATTTTTTTCGAAAAATATTGTTTTTTTTTTGGTTCGATCAGTTTAAAAAATAACAAGTACTTGTTACTTTGGTTTTATTACACAATTTTGAATTCGTTTCGCTGATAACCGACGCCTACTTGACGAAATTACAATTCACAACGCCTATACAAAAAAAATTTTGGAAACTTTCCAAACATTTATTATTAAAAATATCCGACGAGTACCAGTTAATTGCGCCGTAATTATGGACGGTTTTTTTTTTGTTCGCAATTAAGAATGAACGATCGGTTTCGCTTCCGCATTTCCTTTTATCCGAACGCGCTGCGTATTAATTTTAATTTTTCGTACTCGCGTACTCGGTTAATTGTAAACATCATTTTTTGCGGCGATTTAACAAGATTTCCTGCTAGACAGAACGTCTCTAACTAAAGTTGGTATAAATAGCATATTCTCAATAAGCAGAAAGGAGAAGAACGATGCAATTCTCTATTTCTTTGTCTTACGCATTCGGTGTAATAAGAATCTATAATCGAACACCTTAGTATACGGTGTACGTTAGAGCAGTCAAGAAGGAAACGCACTCGAATCCGATAAAATTAAAAAATTTTTTTTTTCCGCAGAAGAAGAAAAATGTTCGCGCGTATAGTATTTGTGTTATTGGTTTTGGGGGAGTTGGTTTGGTGCGTGCCCGTGCAGCAGGAGCAGGAACACGTGAAGTTTCTTAAACAGGAGGGTGGTTACGACGAGCAGGTGGAGAAGAGTTTGGTCGAGTACTTGGATTGGTATTACGATGAGTACGTGGAGCGCTTTAAGAACGACGTCGAAGATGGGGACGAGGAACTGATGCAGGCCGACCAGCCGATTTCTCAGCAAGACTACGGCCCGCTGAGCACGCTCATTGCGAACTTCTCTTTGGCGAAGGGCGAGAATCAGAGCGACGTCGAGTATATAAGGACGATGCGTAACAGGTAAGCGTTTACATGGTTACAAACAAGACCGATCTTTTGTATAAAATTTTTCCGGTTTCATGCATCAGGCGCGATAATAAAACAGTAGACGACAGGTACGATGAGTGTGCGTGCGTGTGTTTAGCATGAACTCAAAAAAAAAAAAAAAATTTTTTTTTGGCAACCGCCCTGGCGCTTAATTTAGTAGTTTTCCAGGGGGGGGCGTTATGGTTTTCTTGGCTGTTATATATTTTTTTTTTGGCATGGACGCATGATTACAATAAGCTTAGTGTTGTTTCTGCGAAGAATAATAACGCGCGCGGAATTTCCGCATTCTGCTCCGCAAATAGCGAAAAAAGGTCGTCGCGGAGCCGGCGCCCGCGTTTTCTTATTTAATCGCCATCGGAACAAAGAAAATTTCGTGGAGGTGCGCTATTGCGTAAGCAGACAGAATACTCGTCTGTCTAGGAATGTTGAAAGTAAATGAAGCGTAGACAGAACCCAGACGTTTGTGCGAGGGTGCTCGGAAAAACTTTCTTTAATTAATTAAGTACGCTCTCAGAAGAAGAGGGAAAATCGATCGCGGACTGAGAGACGCGCGCGTTATTAGCGCGCGTACCTTTAATTACTTCAAATTAATTCTTGACGCGAAGAGCGCGTACCTACGCCGTGATATAGGATACAATTATTACCTAGTAAAGGTCAATACACTGTACTAGTCTAGACGTTCATATTAAAAATCACGTAATTTATTAGCAATAAACGATTAGGAAAAAGTCCGCGCGGAAGAGACACCATATGCTTATAACAATAACAACAAAATCAGTTTTAAACTAACAGCATCCATCATACTGTGTTTTTTTTTTTTTTGGGGAAAATTATTTTTTTTTTTTTTGCGTTAATAATAATTTTTGAAACCCCCGTTCTCAGAACCAAAGACACGTGGATACAAATGCTAAAAGACAACATCTTGCGACAAGTGGGTCGCATGAACTCAACCGTTCCTAAATCGAAGGATCGAGTAGACGTGTTCGGGTTAAACATAACTCAGCTCTTTCCGCCGGTGGCGAAGCGCTCCTCGACGGCGACTTTGTCGCCGAAAAAATCAGAAGCTACTACCCCTCGTGCGAGATACCGAAAAATACCGACCAAGATCTTTGGAAGGACGAGAACACGATGAATTTGTACTTCAACGTCGAGTATCCGGAATCGAGCGGCGTCAACATCGCGACGGCCACGTTGCGCTTGTACCGCGTTCCGCAAACCAACTCCACCGTCGTCGAATCCAGTTGCGAAAACTCCTCCGTCGACGAGCAGCTGATGCGCATCTCAATCTACTGGTACACGAAATCTTTGAAACGCCAACGCGGTAAGTACCAACAACAATTTGAAGCCGAAATACTTCACCCCCCATCGTTTCAGTTAAAAGACGCTTATCCGATAGTAAAGTAATCGGGGAGAACGCCAAGTGGGTGGAACTGAGCGTACTTCCTGCAACAAAAGCGTGGGTCAAAGGAAAAAATCTTGGGTTAGCTGTCATAGTCGAAGACCAAGAAGGCACCGTCCTGAAAGCCGATCGTTACTTCAAAGGCGCATCTTGCATGGTTGGCACGTGTGAGTGTGCATTAACACCACTAATTTCATTAAAACCATCAGCTTATTCACCGATAACTCATTAACATTTAACGCCCCATTCACGATTCATATTCGCCCAACTAAATCAACTCATTTTCCAGCGACACCAAAACCAATCCCGACCGTCATCATCGACGCTGCAAGATGGGCTAATGAACTGGACCGAGTTCATGGAAATGATGGAAGAAGTACATCGACAACCTTATATAATAACTTATTACTGCTCCCAACAGTAGACGTGTGTACGTTAGAGTTTCCTCAAAACTCGACGCACGACCCGAACGTATTGAGTAATTGGCGTAAAGCGTGCGACTTCAAACGCATTCACGAACAAAAGTCAGAAGAAAAAAGTTCTTCCACCACCCGTCACATCAGACATCAAAAACAGCACATGCACGATCTGAGAGTCGATCCGCGATCTAGAATAATCAATCAGAAGATGATCATGACGAACGAGGAGTTGAGGAATCTCAACGAGCGTCTTACGAACGCGTCCTACTCGAGCGTCAACAGATAAGTACAAACAAAATAACGCCACACGCACACATACACAAACACAAACTACATACATAGTTCTAAAAATATCGAGAAGACTGCATTTTCTTACTTAAGTGGATCGACTACGGAACTGTTTTTTTTTTGCTCTGAACTGAATGTGATTGTTGCGAAGTTCATTACGTTAAGTACTTAACAATCAATGTCTTTATCTAATTTAGTTATTTATAAATATTTTTAATTTGTAACTTCTTATAATCTTACTTAAGAATTAAGCGTTGTAAATATTGTAAATTTAAAATTGATTTAATAAATGTATTTTCTAACGAAGTATTTTCACCGGAAATTAGGCAACCCACGATACGCTCATACGTTCAGGTAAAAAAAATCGGGACACGTTAACCGATTAAAATAAATCAAACGTAAGTCATTTTATTTGACAACTTTCAAAAAAAACCCAGCCGTTTTTTAAGTTTTTGGTGTCATCTTGGAGCTTGCACTGCGAGGATTATTATTTGGATATTTTCACGGACGCTACGACCCGCCCTGACCCTGTTTTGGCCCCTTGAAGTCAACGCTCCGGGCAGGATTCGACGTTTTTTGGTGCCTTTCTTTCGGACTTTTGAAGTGGGAAATTCTGACTGTTTCCTTGACACTATGCCTCAATCTACTCAAGGAGACCGATCCCAGTGTCCTCACTGTCACCAATTCTACACCAAAAAGGGACTAAATACGCACATAGCCCGCATGCACAAAAACATTGTTCAGAATACGGATTTAAATTCGACCCAAGAGCAAGATTTAGAAGAAATTCTCATAAAGTATAAAACATCCGTCAGAGTGATAAGCCGAATCCTCAAAGCAGCTAGGATCTCAGCCTCTGCCAAGCTTACCAACGTAATAGATAACTGTGTTTCACTCAATGATGTCGACTCATGGAAAACCTTACTTCTATTTCCCTACGCCTCTCTTCAAAACCCGACAAAAACTCTGGCCTAAGTCTGTCGGCAGCAGTCAAACGGAATATTATCAACGCATCTCCTCCTACATTAATCAAGCCAAACCACCGACCGAAATTTAACCTTAACAAGAAAGTCCAAGCTAAGGTGGATGAAGGGGACATCAGAGGAGCTATCACCCTTCTGTCATCAAATGATTCGTTTGTCCCCTTCAACGAAGACACTCTGGAGTCCCTAAAGAAGAAACATCCAAGCCCTTCCCGAGATTTAGCCATGCCCACCATGGACAACTCAATGGAATCTTTAGTTAGGACCAGTGATCTAGTCTTTGAAGCCATTAAAAGCTTTAACAATGGTTCCGCTGGAGGTCTGGACAGTCTTCGACCTCAACACCTCAAGGACCTTACTGCCACAGGCCTTGGAAACACGGGAGCCAAATTAGTCAGTTCGTTAACAAAGCTAGTCAATCTTTTGCTACCCGGGGAGGTCAATTCAATCATTACTCCTATCCTATTTGGAGCATCCCTCTGCGCCCTGAACAAGAAGGATGGAGGTATTTGCCCAATCGCCGTTGGATGTATATACCGTCGTCTAGCTGCCAAATTAGGCTGCCATTCAGTTAGAGAGGAAGTTGGTTCAATTCTCAGACCGAAACAGCTAGGATTTGAAACTAAAGCGGGTTGTGAAGCAGCCGTTCACTCAACAAGATCATTCATCAACTCTAAAGCTAATTCGGACAAAGTTATTCTTAAAATAGACCAGAAGAACGCTTTTAATTCAATAGAACGAGACAACATGCTCCAACAAGTATTAACAATATGTCCCAAGCTGTTCCCGTTTTTCAATTCATGCTACAGTTCAAGCTCTAATTTGTTCTTTGGCAATAATATTATAATGTCGCAAGTCGGAGCCCAGCAGGGCGATCCAGGAGGTCCCTTACTATACTACCTTGCCATTAATAATCTTATCCAGGAACTGTCATCAGAATTGAATACCTCGACGATGGTACTCTAGGAGGATCTCCCGATATGGTACTAAAAGATCTCCAACACATTATCTCGTCGGGAAAACACTTGGGATTAGAAATTAATCCATCAAAATGCGAGTTGTTCTTTTGCTCTGAACCAAATGAAAAGGTTATCCAAGATTTCCAGTCGATTGCTCCCGGCATAAGAATAACCTCAAGCCAACTTACACTTCTGGGAGCCCCTCTCGTTGATTCTGCAACTAGTGACGTCTTTGCGGCTAAACTTGACGAACTCCAACTGCTCTTATCAAGAATTCTGAATCTTAACAAACACACAGCTTACTTTCTCTTGAAATCTTGCACTGGGATTCCTAAGTTAACCTACCTAATCCGCAATACACCCTTACACAATCATCTCGCAATCCTGAAAGAATTTGACAATTTCTTTAAAGAAGCTCTGACTAAAATTACGAATCTGAATTTCGATGCTGCTCACCATGACCTGTCTAGTTTACCAGTGAACTTTGGAGGACTAGGCATTCGTAAACTCGAAGATCTCTACCTGCCCGCCTTTTTATCTTCAATCTCATCCGTCGAGGAACTAATGGTCTCTATTCTCTCCCCTCCGAGACTACTGTTTTCATGGATACCTTGAAGCAAAAGATGCTTGGACCCAGTTAGAACTTCCTCAACCCGCTGACCCCCTTAAACAAAAAAATTGGGACTTACTTAATATCCACCGTCTAATTTTCCTCCTCGAACCTGAATCTAATCAAGAAAAGACAAGATTTTATGCAGTTATGACCCTAGAAGCTGGAGCCTGGTTACACGCCATCCCTATCAGCACAATTGGAACTTTACTGAGTGACATTGTCTTTCAAATCTCGGTTGCCCTTCGTATGGGAATCAGTTTTTGCCAACCCCACCTATGTAAATGTGGTGATAAAGTCAGTGAACTTGGAATCCACGGTCTCTCAAGCCGTTTTAGTGCAGGTCGACATTCTCGCCACCAAGAAATCAACTCTATCGTAGCCAAAGCTTTAAGCTCCCTCTCTTCTGGAGCCGGTAGGTCTTAGTCCTGAAGATGGTAAGAGAGCGGATGGTGTGACCTTAATTCCATGGTCCAATGGAAAATGCTTAGCATGAGATTCCACTTGCCCAGATACCCTTGCGCCCTCCAATATCCAGACCTCAGCCAAATCAGTGGGAGCCACAGCAAATGCTGCCGCAGCGATCAAGATAAGGAAATACTCAGATATTGTGGAGAGAGGACTACTTTTCTTGCCCCTTGCTGTGGAGACTTTAGGTTCATTTGGAGATGCGGCCATTCAGTTTACTAATGATCTTGGTAGACGCTTAAAGGATGCGACTGGGGAACCTAAATCTAAATCCTACCTAATCCAACGCATAAGTCTAGCTATCCAGAGGGGGAACGTAGCTAGTGTACTTGGAACTCTCCCTTACACCTCGTCCTTGGACGAGATATTTCTACTTTAACATTTCATCATTTAAAATTTTTTCTGTACCTAACCCAAGTGTAGTAGTTTTAAAAATAATCAATTATATAATTATAAAAGAATTACGTGTGTTTAAAAACAGAACAAAACTAAATATCAAACATTTCATGGAAAATGTGAATAAAATATGAGCCAAATTTGACCACCCTAAAGTGATCAGTGCCATTGAACAATTGGCTTTAAAATGTGTGTCAATAATATCGACCCCGTTCGTCGTAGTGAACGAAAGAACTTTGTGAACAGAAGGGTTAAACCTCCAACCAACGGTAAGCCATCATGAAGCCAGCAAACAGTTGGACAACGTGATGATGAGAAGTCAGTGAGAAGTGCGGGATCTCGACGGTCAAAGACGACCGGTGCTTCCCATTCTTCGTCGAAAGCAACAGGCAGAGTTGGATTTGAAGCAGACTTTGGCGGACGCCGAGGCCGAGGTTGAAAAGAAGAAGGTCCAAAGGAGACTGGAGGAGCTCCAAAGGAAACAAGAACAAGAGGTCATTAAACTTAAGAACGAGTTAGATGACCAATTAGACACCAACAATCTTGTACGACTAAAAAAAGTTGCGGGCAAAAGGTTAGCATTTAATCTTGCCAAAATTGATGATGAATTTGATACGGACTTGAGTGACAATGATTCACAAAAGTTGTCCGGTGATGAAAATGATGTCATTAAATCGGACAAAGTGGAAAGTTGGAGAATGAACAGCCTGCCGGCCTTCACTTTCACCCCGTACTTGAAGAGGGACAAAATCCCAGAACGTGAGAAAAGTCCAATCAGGGTGAGTGGTGAGTGACCTTGCCAAGGTGTTTATGTCAGCTTTGCAGTCAGGAAGTACTCCAGCTACTTCTGACAATGACATGGGAAGATTCGTGGCTCGACAGTCAACGGCTCGAGAATTACCCAAATTCTCCGGGAACCCCAAAGACTGACCCACCTTCAAGAGTCAATTTGACATGAGTACCACACTGTGTAGATTTAGCGACACCGAGAATCTATTCAGACTTCAGAGGAGTTTATCCGGAAAAAGCCAAGGACGCAGTTCAGTCAATGCTTCTAGTCCCTGAAAATATAAATGAAGTGATGAAAGTCTTGGAAGAGAGTTTCGGCAAATCCGACTATATTGTTGACTCCCTCCTCTCTAAGGTGTAGAATGTCCCTCCAGTGAAGAAAGGAAAATTGGAAGAACTCATCGATTTTTCAAACTTAAGATGAAAGGCCACATGACGAATCCAGTTCTTGTCACTGCAGTTGGACTGGGGCAAAATACGGGTTGAACTTCCTAATAAAGATAATCTCTTGGAGAAATTCTCGTTTTGGCTCAATGACTCCAAGGCCATGGGAACTGTAGTCTTAAGAACCTTCTCTGACAAGAAGGAAGAAAAGAAAGAAGAAACAAAAGACTCGGACAATAAAACAAAGAAAGACAAGAAGTCCAAGGAGTCACCATGGCATTTGACAACGACAACAGATAGATCAAGTAATGACTCTTGTTCATTCTGTAAGAAAAAGAAACGTGATTAATTCTTGCCATGGATTTAAGAAGCTTGACACTGATAAAGGTGGGAGTTTGTTGTTCAAAACAAGCTGTGCTTTTGTTGTCTCCATACCTCACACGGAGTCAACAAGTGTCAAGATAAGAAAAATTGTGGAACGGATGGATGTAAATACCCACATCATCCTCTCCTTCACAAAGAAAGTGAAACCCGCTCCAGCACCTGAACAAGTGGAAGCGGAACCCAAATCTGCCAACGAAGTTGAAGATGCAACAGCCCATCAGAGTCATCAAGTTGTCTCCAACAAAGTTTTGTCAAAAGTGGTTCCAGTGACATTGAAGGGACCCAAAGAAGAATTGAAAACTTATGCCTTCTTGGAAGAAGGATCGGAAGTCACACTCATTGACGCTGGTGTGGCATCTAGACTTGGACTTGTTGGAGTCAGGAAACCACTTTCACTACAGTGGTCTGATGGGACTGTGAGGACTAACGTGAATTCTTCGGCAGTGAAGTTGAAGATTTCTGATGCTCAAGACAAGAAGTCCTTCAACATTGAAGAAGTGAGGACAGTCGAGTCCTTGGACGTGGCTCAACAAACTACAAACCTTAAAGACCTGACGACAAGATGGCCTCATCTGAAGAAGGTCCATCTTCAGCCCCTCAAGAATACAAAGCTAACAGTGCTTCTCGGGAGTGATAATGCATTTGACAAAGTGATTCGGGGTCCTCCCAAAGCTCCAATCCTTGGAAGAACTCCACTTGGTTGGATTTTGACTGGAAAAACTGCAGCCAGCAGCAAGCTTTTATATGAGAATACCATGTTCTATGTAAATAAAACTA
Source organism: Abscondita cerata (assembly GCA_030710515.1). Lineage (NCBI taxonomy): Eukaryota > Metazoa > Arthropoda > Insecta > Coleoptera > Lampyridae > Abscondita > Abscondita cerata. The sequence goes on along the minus strand of JALBCR010000862.1, from coordinate 82,102 downwards.
CTCATGCATCAGATGATGAACTTCACCACATAGTGAAAGAATTCTTCAAAATAGAATCTTTGGGTGTGAAATTAGTGCCTGACAAACTTTTATCAGCCGAGGACTTAAGAGTAAAAATGCTAATGGACAAATACTCTCAAAGACGTGGTGACGGAACCGGGCTACTCTGGAAGAGTGATCATATCCGAATGCCCGTAAGTAAAGATAATGCATTGAAGAGACTCTCTTATTTGGAAAAGAGAATGGACAAAGATCCAGAGTTTTGCAAGCAGTACAACGAAAGAATGCAATACAATCTGGACCAGGGGTATTGTCGACTTATTACTCCAGAAGAAGAACGAAAGGAAAGTCCCAAGACGTGGTATTTACCACACTTTGGAGTCTTTCACCCACAGAAGCCGGGGAAGATCTGACTGGTGTTTGATGCCGCAGCGAAGTCACGTAGTGTCAGCCTGAACGACCAGTTAATGACAGGACCAGACCTCTTGACGTCTCTTCCGGGAACTTTGATCAAATTCCGACAGAATGAGATTGGCTTCAGTGGTGACATAAAGGACATGTTTCATCGTGTGAAGATTCGCGAGGAAGATTTACCTGCCCAGCAAATCCTCTGAGAGGAGAAAGACGACAAGGAGAACCAGACACGTACGTCATGACAGTAAGCATTTTGGTGCAAATTGTTCTCCCTTTACCTCTCAGGAAATTAAGAACAGAAATGCTGCCGAGTTCAAGGAAGAATTCCTAGCAGCTTTTAAAGCAATAACTGAGAAAACGTACATGGACGATGATTTGGATTCAGTTCATACTCCTGAAGAATGTCTTCAAATGATCAAGTACATTCAAGAGGAAGTTTTGAAATCCGGAATTGGAGTTGCAGCTCTCGTGAAGTTCTACAACAAATACCGGAATCCTTGAGATCAACTCAAGGAAAGAATTTGGACTTTGACTCACAGTTAAAATCAGAAAGAATGCTGGGTCGATTCCCAACAATGATGTACTTTCATTCAACCTTCGTATGCCCAAGGTCGACATGTCAATATTTGAAGATGACAACAAATTGACAAAAAAACAAGTCGTCAAGGTCGTTATGTCCTTGTTCGATCCTATGGGATATCTGAGTCACTATACGGTGCAAGAAGAAATTCTCCTTCAAGAGATTTGGAGGTCCGACTAGAGTGGGATGCACCACTGAATGAACAATTAATTGACCAATGGAAACAATGGACTACTCAACTTCCATCAGTTATTGACATGAAGATCCCTAGATGTTACGCAGAAAATATGAGATCTGAAGAATGTTCAACTGCACATTTTCACTGACGCCAGTATCCAAGCATTCTGTTCAGTAGCGTACATCAGGGTCAAAAGTGAAGAACGTGGAACAACAGTTGCCATTATCATGGCTAAGACACGAGTTGCACCGATTAAACATGATGACAGTGCCTCGTTTGGAACTCCAAGCTGCGTTGATGGGAAGTCGACTTGCTCAATTCATCAAAGAGCACTAACAAAAACAAACAAAAAAAACCAAACACCCCACCCCCCACCCCTCCTCTTCTTCTTCTCTTCACAACACAAAAAAAAAAAAAAAAACTCCCCCCCCACAAATAATCCCATTCCTTCACAAATTCCCATGTGTTTTTTTTTTTTCCACAAAACTCAATTTCTATTTTGAAAAAAAAAAAAAACACACCCTCCTTCCCTTTCTTCCTTCTCCCCCTTTGCTCCTTTTTCCCACCTTCCTCCCCCCCCCAAAAAAAAAAAGACAAAAAAAAAAAAAAAAAAAAAAAAAATATAAAAAAAAAAAAAAAAATTAAAGCAGTTAAATTTCCCTAACCCCAAAAAACATTTTAAAAATTTCAAAATTTTCACCGTTAACAAGGCTAACAAATATAAACTTTATATTTTTAAAAAAAAAAAAAAAAAAACAAACAAGAAAACAGTTCCAATTGATTTGACTGTCGCTGAGATGAAGTATGCCGAGAAGTACTGGTTTAGAAAGATTCAATAAGATTTCTTCTCGGATGAAATCTTGTGTTTGGAAAATGACAGACCAATACCAAACTCAAGTCGACTCAAGTGCCTTTTACCGATTTTGGACGAAGAGCAGACACTTCAGATGAAAGGGAAGAATTGAAGCTTCACATTGGTTGGTTTAGAAAAGTAAAGTTTCAATTTTTTATATTTAAGCATTACGTGACAAGACTGTTGACATCTCACTTCCATGTCCTGGTTGACCATCATGGTCTGCAAAGTGTATTCAACAGCATGAGACAGAGATTTTGAATCCTCAACATGAGGTCTGCGATCAGAAGTGCATTCGCACACTGTCAGCTTTGTAAAACCGACGTGCAAAGCCGATTATTCCGGAAATAGGAATTCTTCCGGAACCAAGATTGGAAGGAATGACTCTTCCATTTAGCAATTGTGGAGTGGACTACTTTGGCCCTATGATGGTCACAATTGGAAGAAGACACGAGAAAAGGTATGAAGTTCTTTTTACGTGCATGACCACCCGAGCCATTCACCTGCAGATTGCACATTCTCTCACCACTGACTCTGCCATCATGGCAATTAGACGAATGGTTGGAAGAAGAGGAAATCCTCAAAGAATGTACAATGGTACTAATCTGAGGGGATATGAAGTTGAATTGAAGAAGGCCTTGAAAGATCTTGACCAAAAGAAGATTCTGACGGAACTGATTCCACGAGGAATAGACTGGCACTCTATCCCCGTTTCAACACTGCACATGAGAGGATGTTGGGAAAGGTTAGTCCAGTCGGTCAAGGTTGCCTTAAAGATGACCTTGAATAAACAGTCATCTAAAGAAGAAACCTTACAGACGCTGATCGTGGAGGCCGAAAATATCGTGAACACGTATCACGTATCAGTTGACCCAGATGATCCAGAAAGCTTAACCCCGAATCATTTCCTTCGTGGACATCCTGGATCCAATGAACTGATAGGAGAATTTGATGATACTGATTTTCATCTTAGAAAACAGTGGAGAATTTCTCAACGACTTGCGGATCTGTTTTGGAAAAGATGGGTCAAGGAGTACCTTCCAACCCTTACCAGAAGGAACAAATGGCTAAGAGGGTTAAGCCAATCAAAGTTAGAGACATCGCTATTGTGGTTGACCCTGAGGAACCTAGAAATACCTGGAGAAAATGTATTGTTACTTTAGTTTTTCTAGGAAAGGACAGACTAGTAAGGGCAAGATAGGAAATCAACTCCTAAGAAGACCGGTTAGCCGACTCTGCATGCTCGACGTTTCACCGAAGAAGGTAAATGTTCTGCCCCCAGGAGCATCTACGGGGAGGGGAGAATATGTCGTCGAGCGAAATTAATCGGTGACAGATCCTTGGAAACCTTTTTTTTTTTTTTTTTTTTTTTTATTATTTTTAATAAATAAGTATTTCGTTTTATACTTAACACTTGATATGAAGTCGTTATTATTATAACGTGGTCCTTTGAGTATTGAAGCCGGACAAAATATCCTTGATGCTAGATATTTTATACCAAGTATCAACAAAACGCCTCCATCTGACCTAAATAATACACGCTTGCAGATGACACCTACACAAACCGTTGAGGGTGCTTCCACAAATTTTCCAGTCTTGCTGTCCACGCCCGCAAACAGTATTTTTATTGAGAGGGAGTCAAAGAGGACACGCATTGAATCTCCAGACATGACCCCGGACATTCGAGCCATGAAGGAACAAGCGGTCAAGGCCATTGGTTGGATAAAGGAAGTTATAACGTTTTCTAAAAAAATACATAAGTTGTGTGACGATGCTTCTAACACTAAAAAAGAGAAACCACCGCTGCGTCACTACAACATTGATCTAAGAAACTTACGACAGTTTCCACATTACTTCAGACCCTGTCCACGTCTTTGGAATGCATAAACCGGTAATGGTTGAAACTGCTACACGGAGACCCTTTCCAAAAGGGAACTATAGAGTGAAGAACACGTAAAACGAATCGAAGAAGCTTTTCTAAACAGGCCTTCAGACAAGGAGTTTGTTTGTCTTTTAGAACCTAAGTGGCCTGAAAAAAAAACAATCATGATTCTTGACGTAGAAGAATCTACAACCATTGATGAAGTGGTGACTGTTATAGGAACCGAAATTGGACAAATAAACTACCAGGCGGGGCCCCATATCCGAATTACCAACAAGTCAAACAAATATGGTAACCGGTTAGCATTTGCCACTGTTGATGCTCAACACGTGGATCTGATGTGTTATTGGATCAGACTGGTTAAGGTCGAGGGTCCGTGAGAAGGACTACGTACCCAGATGTAGATTATGCCAAAGAGTGGGTCACTCAGTTAGAAAACTGTGGTACACTTGAACATGTCACTAAGGAGTGCACAAATTCCCCTCACTGCTATCTCTGCCACGAAGCCGGGCACAAAGCAGAATCTATGCGGTGTCCCGATTTACCGTCAACTTATACAGAACAAAAAAAACGTTGTCCACACCAGCTCACGATAAATCTTCAAGCTAGACATCATACAAATTAATCTGGAGCGCAGGAAAGCCGTACACACCTTATCGACTGCAACAACAGCTAAAATCACAAACACCCTTCTGGTAGTGGATGAACTGAACATTGCCCTTGCAAAGTCACATGGCTGGTACATGGACATAGAACAGAATTCTGTCATTTACTTTCCACGGGCATGTTCGTGTGACCATTCATAGTACCTTCCTTGTAGCCTCTTTAGATCAGTGCTGTGTGGTGGTTTGCTAATAAAAGTTACCAAGAATTTGAATGCTATTTGGACAATGTCGCCGCTACTATTCGAACCTTGGGTCCTAAGGTTATTGTATGTGGGGATTTCAACGCCAAAGCCGAACTTTGGGGTTCCAAACAAGATGACAACCGTGGAATCTTGTTTATGGAACTTGTGTCAAGGGCCTACTTTTTGTGAGTGGTGCCAAAACGTCCTTCATAGATCTTACCTTTGCATCTATCGACAGCCTTAAGGGCTTCATAGAATGGAAAATAGTAGACGAAGAAAATCTAAGCGACCACCATACGGTACGTTCCACTGGTTACCAACTGCTCCAATAGAGTCCACCTTTTCATCTACAAAACGGTGGGCTACTAACAAATTACGAGTTAACGTACTTAAAGACGCCTTTCAACGCCTTACTCAAAACTCATTAAATCCTGCTCCAACCCTCATTAATGAGGCCATAAATGAGGCGTGTAGGCAAAGTATGCCTTTTCGCAAACCGGGACGGAAGAATAACACTGTTTACTGGTGGAATAGCAGCCAACTTAAAGTCCGCTTGCAACGGGCATGCCGACCCTGCCACTCCCTCAGTTACCAAAGCAGAATCAACCCTACGCAAACTTTTCCCAGTGATGCCAACCACAGTGAGGCCTCATTTCTCCGAAACAACACCCAAGCCATTTGACACTAACGAAGTGCTAATAGCCGCAAATAAAATTAATTAAAAAAAAGCCACTGGAGTGGATGGCATCCCACCATTGATACTATACCTATTAACCTATAACTTTAAAACTTTTTTACCGATTTCTTTTACAAAAACAACCAAACTTATTCCGACCCATATCTCTCCTAAATGTTATTTCAAAGACATACGAACACTTAATACGATCCAGACTGGATGACAAGCTCCAAAATAAAGAGGGTATTTCCCCTAGGCAATTCCGGTTTAGGAAAGGTTTCTCAACCACCTTAGCTATGAACCACATTAAATCGCAAGTTAAAAACAAGGCACCTGGCGTACCAGACGTCTGTCCACCCTAGTAACATTTGATATAGCTAATGCTTTTAATGCACTACCATGGCCCAGCCTTCTAGAAAAGTTACTAAATCGGAACATTGATCCGGACATAAAATAGTGCACATCGATATCACTAGCGGAGTGCCCCAGGGGTCGGTCCTTGGTCCCACCCTTTGGAATGTTTTCTTCGACGAACTTCTTAGCATGAAACTTCCTACTGGATGCTCGTTATCGACATATGCAGACAACATGCCACTGCGAAAGACGTATCAACCCTTGTTCATATAGTCAATCAACCCTTAAAATATATTGTTGAATGGATTAACTACAACGGCATGATAATAGCTGATCACAAATCAGAAGCGGTCGTTTTCTCTGGAAGAAGAAGATTACCGACCTTCCAGTTTATCATAAATAACCAAACTATTACGTCGAGCCCTAATCTAAAATATTTGGGTGTAATTTTAGATAAGAACCTTAATTTCAAAGACTTTTGGCTGTCCTGTACAGAATTCTACCAAACATTTATTTGGACCTGGGTCCGCAAAGAGGAAGGTAATCGTAGCAGCAACCATGAACGCAGCCCCAGTATGGGCATCGTGCTGTTCGGTTGCCAAATATAGGAACTTGCTCCTTAAATTCCAAAGGAAACTCGCGTTGCGCGTATGTCAAGCATATCGGACGGTATCCACCGAAGCGGCGCTTGTTATCGCTGGCCTTAAACCGATTGACTTATTACTGAAAGAACAAGAAACTTATTTCTTTAACCCTACGGACACAAACAAGAAGGATTTTTTTGTAAACTCCTGGCAACAGAGATGGACTGGGTATGACCGGGCCCGCTGGACACGGCTCATTATTCCTCAAATTAAAGTTTGGATAAACAGGAAATTTGGCAATACCGACTTTTTAATGACACAATTCTTAACAGGCCGCGGGTCTTTCAACAGCTTTTTGGCCCGTATGAAGAAACTCCCCTCTGCAGTTTGTGACTACTGTGATTCTCCTGACGTCGACGTCTATCATACTTTCTTTGAGTTTTCAAAATGGTCACATCTCAAGCCTGTAGGCGTCACACCGTCGACTATCATTGCAAATATGATGAGTAATACTAGACAAAGCCAGCATGCTACGCATGCGTTAAGTCACAAAAATAAATTAGCTTCTAAAGAGCAGACAGTCATGAACAATAATTAGCACTTACATTAACATTCATCAGTTGAGTAATCAATATGAATGCAGAGTATGTACTCCATGTGAATTCGTACAAATGAGTCGAGAGTATTCGGGTGTGCGCTCGCAACGAATCGAGAGTAGGTGAGGACGCACAAACGACATAACATATTAATATAGAAGATATGGATGTAGTCCAAATAGAAATTATTTATTAAAAAAATATTTAGAAGCGGATTTATTGGCTCGACCGCTTTAACGTAATACAACAAAGTTTATTTAGGTGAAATTGACTGTTTGGTTCCCATAATGCTCGCAGTTACGCGTGTGTGAGTCATCAAGTTCGTGCATACGAAGATTTTTTGGGTGAAATTGAATCCTCTACAGTTAAACCATTCGAAAATTTGCAAAATTACGAATATTTTGATTTTTATTCGTGTTTTTACGTAATATGGTTCCGGAGTTATAAAATCAGTATTCGTATAACAATGTAAAATTCCTTAAAAAATTTTTAAAATGATAAATTTTTTAAACATTATGTGATAGAGTCATAAAAGGAACGTTTTTTTAAATACATTTTTTTATCTGTTATAATTTAGAAATTATGGCCGTTTTAGTTTACGAATGAAATTTTGTCGGAAACGTTTTTCGCTTATAACTTTTGAAAACACGCGAGGTCTAACAAAACTGAAACGGCCAAAAATTTTTATTTCTTTATCCCCGTATGATGCTTTTTGAATTTTGAAAATCGGTCTGTAAATAAGCGAGTTGTGGTCAACTTACGGCTCAATTTGTTTGAAATTTTTTTTTAACCTCGAAGATGCCCTCGTACAAAAAATCTAAATCGAAAATAAAGACACATCTTTCGTAAACTCGAAACTTTTTCGAAACGAAAATATCTTAAGCCGTTCTAATGTGAGACGAATTTGAAAAAAGGTTGATTTTCGTATAGATTTGAAAATGAATCGAGAGTAGGTGTGCGTTCACACTAACGACATAACATATTAATATAAGATAAACAACTGGAGTAAGTGTCAAAGCTGGATCCAGAGCATCATCAAACAAAAAGCTACTTACAAACGACTGCATCAAAGTTAATCTGTGAACTTGGAGATAACTCAGCACATAATAATAGCTTGTATTTTGGTCAGAATAGTTTTCAACATAATTTTTGAGTTAATGTAAGTTTGATATCAGGAGTAGGTACTAAAATTACTACCTAGTTATTTGTCTGTCATCTCATAATAATTGTTGGACGAGGCCCGGTCATGATGCAAACCGTTTGGTAATTCTATGACTTTGGGTTGACCGAGACGGGGTCCACTTGCCCATCGAAAGCTGGACTACGCCCCCAAAAAAAAAAAAAAGTGTCCGTGCACGTGGCTTTCCACTTGTCCAGGAAACGAGGGACATTCCATCTGCTCGTTTTCCATCATTCCTACAGATACTTTGTTCCAAAACAGAAGGAACGTGAGCAGAACTTAAGGCTTTATGAATGATTGAATGTCTCGGAATGCGACCAGCACTGATAGGGCAAGAAAGACAATGAGATCCTATCGCGGACACTTGTTCTCCACATTTGCAAAGGTGAGGGCAGACGTAAATCTCACCGATTCCCATCGAGCTCTGTCGTAGTACTTTATTTAGCATAATTTGCTACCTACATCCACATCTCTCTTTTAATATTTACATCTTTAATTTTAGCATCTGTACCTATTTATCTAAGTTTCACACCTTAATCTAATCTTGAATATTCTAATATCACTTGCATTACGAATGCTATCATTCAATTCACTACACCTAACTAACCCCTTCACAAAAACAGAATTGTAACACATTCCCTTAAATGCAGATTTAATATAAAAATTGTTTTTTCCTCGTGTTTCATATCCATGCAGATCCCTACAATATAGGTACCTTAATCTCCCAAAGTAGGACGGCATAGTGCCCAAATGAATCTTATGTATAAACACCAAGGTTTGGTATTCTAATAGTTGTCTAACATTCATCCAGTCCAAACACTTTAACATGTCTCCAACTCTAGCATATCTATCACAGTTCAATATCATTCTCATACCTCTATTCTGTCTATTCCACCACGATTTCCTAAGTATATATCGTGAATATCTTACATATTTTAATCTATAAATCACACCCAACCTTTTTCCTATCTTTCCGGTAATATAGTCAATATGATCGTTAAAATTTAGTTTATTGTCAACCATCACTTCAGCACCTCTATAAATCTGCACCCTCAATGTTAAAAATCGTTGTCTATCTACTAGGTATATATTTGTAATCATTTTCACTACTGATGCACATAGCCTTCGTCTTACCAACATATTCACAGCAAACCACTTGCCCAAGGTCGCCATTTTCTCATTTACAGTATCTATTAGCTCTTCCACGTTGTTACCTTCCAAATAAATAATAGTATCATCAGCAAAACAAAGCGAACACACACTTCCCTGTGGAACTCCAAGAATGATTTCCATTACGGTTGATTCTTGACTTCCAACTCTAACTCTTTGTTTCCTATGTTCAAGATAATTCCTAAACCATTTTAGACAATTTTTTTCTACTTCATATGCGTTTAGTTTATCGATTAATCTGTCTCTATCCACTGTTTCAAATGCTCTCTTCAGGTCCAGAAACACAACCACAACTGCAGTCCCCTTGTCCCTGCATTCTTTCCATTCTGCAATAACACACTGCAGTGCAGTTTCACAGCTATAACCCGATTGAAAACTGGATAAGACATTATTTTCTCTAATAAATTCTTCAAATTCAGCATAAATTACTTTTTCTAAAATCTTCTCAATAGCTGGCAGTGTATTCACTGGTCTGAACTCCTCACAGAGTATGGTTTTGTTACCTTTCCAATTGTATCACTACTGAAACCTACAATTTTTCTGGCACTCTTCTATTGACGTATTAATTGTTTGAATTAAAAGTTCTTTCCAGTACTCTTTAATGAAAACAATAGTAATTCCATCTGGGCTGCTTTTATCGTTTAAGCTAAACACAATTTTTATCAGAGGTAGGTTTAACCGTGAAAAGGAGACGAGTGATGTTTTATAAGTCCGATGATTTTTGAGAGGTTGCATCAACAGGCGTCACATTTCTTAGCTCGTCCCATGCCTTTAGTGCCTGATTGACCCCAGCAATCGGAGACTCGTTGTTGGACGTTAGAATAAGTGATTGAACGAAATCCTGTATTTTCGAATTCCTAGACCACCATGTTGCACTGGCAAAGCAGCAATCTACAAATGTTGTTCAGAAATTTGTAGATTTGTTATTGTCTGTATGGTTTGGTAAAACTCTTGATCAAATTTGTCAATAAGATGAATTAGTGAAGTTGTTCGAAGGAGATAATTTAATTTCGGGATTCCAATAGCACATTTTAGTAGAAAATAGGCCGTGTGAGAGTTCAAATTTGATTCTTAAAGATAAGCGTTGTAATTCGGTGAGTTTTTGTTCTAAGATGTCTTCGGTGGCAGATTCTACCAAAGGTCAGTTTTGGTCAGTGATAATTTTGATTCCTGGACATACTCAATTGAACGACTGAATGACTTCAGTCTGCCGGCACTGATGACGTTGATGGTTAGATCTGCCATGACAGATTTAGGTGATCCTCCAAGAGTGCCGTCGTCGAGGTACCACGCGTTGAACTCTGAGGTTAATTCCTTAATTAGGTTGTGAATAGCCAGGCAAAAAAGAAGTGGTCCACTTAAATCCCCTTGCTGGGCTCCTACTACTGATGATATTTTGTCTATCCCATAGAATAAGATGGACTCCGAACTGTAGCATTGATGGAAGAAGGTTGATAAAGTTTATTATCCCTTTCGATTGAGTTAAACGCGTTTTTAAAGTCGATTTTTAAAATAACTTTGCTGGTATTAGTATTATTTTGAATGTAGGTTCTCGCGGCATGAACACTCTCATTTGGTGCCAAATCCTAACTGAATTGGTCGAAGATGGTTTCCGACTTCTTCCCTGACTGAGTTACAAGCTGATTTTGCTGGAATGCGACGTTAAACCACAGCAATAGGTCGTATTCTCCCCATCTTTTTCCGTTAAAGTGACGCTCCGAAGAGAATAGGCTGGATAAGGGGGTTTACTCTGCCAGACAGAATTAGGTTGACGAGTTTTGTGATAGCAGTCTGCTTCCTTCTACAGATGAGTTTTGTGAGATGAGGCCGAAGACTATCCGTTCCATCTGCGGAGCCACACGGAAAATTGAAAATTGCGTGTTGAACCATATCCATTTCGAAAGCAATCGGAACAATAAAAGCATCAAAAGGTGATATTTCGAGATCCCTTGATGGATTGGGATGTTTTGACTGTAGTCAAGCTAACGTGTCTTTGTTGTACTGGTTGAAAGCTCCTTTGACATCATCGTCATCTACTTTAGCTTGAACAATTTTAGAAAGATTACGTGAATGCTTCATTTTAGAGTTTTGGAGGATGTGAGGGTTTGATAAGTTGAACTTGACAGCTGTTCCTTTTGCTTCTTAATTGGCACGCGGAATGAATAATAAGAGAATAACAGTAGCTCCCTCCAGGCACAAACGTCATTGATGAAAACACAGTTCTCAATAAGGGAGGACAAGGTATGAGCTGCATGACTCTGAGATTCTTTTCAATACTGGAATCCCTTAGGTATGTAAGGTTTTCTTAAACAAACTCATAAACCTTTCTTAAACACATAAATCGACATGAATTAGGATCTTTTTTTATTGACAAAAATTTAATTTACTTAGGTACTAGTACTTAACATAAAAAACAAACTTACAATTAATAGTGGGTATAGTTTTGAGAACAAAATTTAGTTAGGTAACAGTAACTTCATCAAAAAAGAAAACAAATGGTTACTGATACCTAGCAGGAGGTTTTACAACCCTTCCTACCCTGGTTGTCATAATCGGTGGCACGTCCGTTTTGGCAGGGGATTTGTCGTCACAGGCACCTTGAGCTTTTGCTATTTTCACCCTTATTACTCTTACCTCTCCATCCTTGCTCTTATACAGATCAATAATTCGTCCGATAGGCCAATCAATACGCTTAGATTTGTCATCACCCACAAGCACAATATCACCTTTGGGTGGACAAAATGTATCGTTTGTTTTATTTGTCTTACCAAACTTAAGCATCCCTAAGTATTCTCGTCAAAATCTGTTTCTCAACTCCTTCCTCAACCTCTGTCGATAACGCGCTCTCTTAGATAGATAGTTCTTATCAATAATGTCACATACAAGAGTACCTACCTCTTTAACCTCTTGCAAAAAATAGTTGGGACATATTGGTCTGAGTTCTCCAGCATCTGATGACTCATAAGTCAGTGGCCTCGAATTCATAATCATCTCACATTCACACAGTATGGTACTCTCCCTGATCCCTTTCTCAACAAATCTTTCAGAATACGAATTAAACGTTCCACCAGCCCCCCCACCAAGCAGCAGTGGGAGGTAGAAAAACCGATTTAATTTGTTGAATAGAGCAATGTGTTGAGATTCTATCCCATTAAAGAATTAAACCAATTGTTCAGACCCTAAAACCCATTGTCACTAAAGATGTCGACCCCTACGGCTGACAAAACGTCTGAACTCCAATAAAAAATTTCTGTCGAGAGTGACGTGAACAGCTCAAGATGTAACGCTCTGTGTACTGCACAGGTATAGATACAAATCCACACTTTCTTATCACCTCTTAAATACAAAGGACCCGCCAAATCTACTCCCACCGTCTCAAAAACCATTGCGTCACGAACGCGATCACGGGGAAGAGGGAAAGGGGGTCCTTTCAAACTACTTGCTTTACATCTCTTACAAATTACACACTTATTAAGAACAGATCTGATAAACTGCCTCCCACCAACTATCCAAACTTTCTCTTAAAATAATCCAACGTGTGAATTGTCTAATCAGCTTAATCACTACTGGGTGTGTTTTAGGAAGAACAATAGCGCGACAAAAATCTGGCGAATCGTCTCTCTCGAATATTTTTGTTTTTAAACGGATTACTCTCGACTCGTCTAGATAAGGATTAAGTGAAGCCAAAGTTTGCGAATTTATATCCTTAAACTCTTCTGTCTGCACCCATCTCCACACAGTTTCTTCAGCAATACGAATTTCCTCACTGCTCAACACTGAATCCTTTATTTTGTTAGTTTTCTTAAGACAATTATTCACAAATCGTCGAGTCCAAGCTACTAATTTGACAATTTTTGAAAATTTGGAAAAATACTTGTAAAAATTCTCTAACGCGGTCACATTTACCATTCCTGATACAACTGTAATTCTTTTTTCTTGTGTCACCTCATTCATATCGACATTCAATTCAGGAACAGGCCAAGCGTCCCTATGACGGCATAGCCAAAGGGGCCCCTCCCACCATCGAGACTCTACAAGCTCCCCCTCGCACAATCTTATATACAATTAAATTATTATCCTGATCCTTCCATAAAAACTTCAAATATTCTTGATCAGGTTTATATAGACCAATCTGCAAGAATGCTTTAGTTATGTCTCCACTTACTGCGAAACGCCTCCATCGAAATCTTAAAAGTATAACTGGCACAAGCTCTATCAAATTAGCTCTCTTTGAAACACATTCATTTAAACTTGGATAAGGTTTTTGACTAGCGGATGCGTTAAAGACAGGTCTTACTTTTGTAGTACCACTGGGACGGTGAGGTAAATAGTGCCCAACATTATGGTTGGGACTTTCATCGATCATTATTATGCCCTCTGTCTCCCATATCTTGAAAACTTCTTAAATTCCATGATTTTAATGGTTTTATTCAAACATTGTAGAGCTAAACCAAAATTTGTTCCCAAAGGGGGGTGATCAGAAAACCATGGCATGTGGACAATGTATCTACCTGATGCATCCCTAGATACTGTATCGTTATAAAATGGTCATTCGTCTCCTTTAATAACTCCAATTTGCTCTTTTGAACGATAGGGTCAGTTATTCCCAATACGTCTAACGACCACAGGTCAGCAATAATATACTAACAACAGTGTTCATGCATACATTCTCACACACAGGAGCTGGAAATTGTAACTTATCCATAAGCGTTCAGCCAAAATGTGTATCTACTGCATACAGACCTTTTTCCATTTCAAATTTCTTACCAGTAAGCAGTGCCCCCATTGCATCAGCGCCGACTAATAGCTCGATTTCTCCGCCTGCTACATCTGCCAAAAAAATGTCATGTTTTTTCAACTGCTCCACCCATTTTTCTGAACATTCTGATTTGCAAATAATTGTCGCCACTTGGTGGGTACCCCCCGTCAGTACTTCTAACGATTTGGATTTAGGAGTCATGCACTGCAATAAATACTGAAACTTATCTTCTTTTGTGATTTTAGAATCTCCATGATCTTCTTAAAAATACTCCAACATCTTATCCATTCTTTTGGCAGCTCAATCTTAGGGTACTTTTTGTTTTTTAACTTGTGTTCGGATGCCGTTTTACTGTAAACTTTAGCACTGACACTACCTGCCTCTGAAACTACACTTCTCTCAGGAGATGGCGGCTCGTTGATGCGTTCTTCTACCGCAGCCTTAATGACATAATATTTGCTAGCATAATCATCAATTGAATCTTGTTCTGTACATAAATCTTTTTCACTTTTCCCAACACTAACTAACTCCTTCATTAACTCTACATCTTTGACATTTAATTCGTCTACTCTTACTTCAAGCATGCGAAGCTGTCCTATCAAAATACTTTTATCTGTTTTTTTTCTTACGCTCAATTTGCAGTCTTTTTATACATTTAAAGACAAAACCCCTCAGCGTGGTTCTTCCCTTCTTAATTTCCTCAATATTCATATCTCTTACTCTTATCAGAAATTACTTAATGTCCCGTCACGGTCGCCATTAATGTAAGGTTTTCTTAAACAAACTCATAAACCTTTCTTAAACACATAGGATCTTTTTTTATTGACATAATAATGTAACTAACACGTAACTAACAACCAACCTTTTGTTTTTTTTATATATATATATATATATATATATATATATATATATATATATATATATATATATATATATATAACTGTAACATCCTACTATAAATTCCAACAAGGTTGGACAATTAGCTTCTGTATAACTTTACCCTGTAGATTACTGTGTAGATTTTTGGAACTATATAAAGGGGTTTTAAAATGGTAGGGGTAAGAAAAGAATGGGAAATAGAAAAGGAAATAGAAAAAGAAAATGTAGAGGGATGATTAAAATTAGAGTAAAACGGAAAAAGGAGAAAAGTATAATATTTTTACGATATATGGAAAGAAAATGGACACAACAAAAGCAATTATAGAAAAGGCAAAAGAAGAAAGAGATGAAGGCAATTTGATTATAAGAGGAGGTTTGAATGCTAGGATAGGAGAGAAGGGAGGAATAATGGTAAATGGAGAGATAAGAAATAGGATATCAATGGATAAGAAAAAAAACGGACAAGGAAAAATTTTGATAGAACTATGTGAAGAAAGAGGTTGGACAATAATGAACGGAAATTTGGAAGAAGAAGGAAAAGGGGAATTTACATATGTGGGAGAAAGAGGCCAGTCAGTAATAGATTATGTAATTATAAACGAAAAAAGTAAAGAGGTCATAGAAACACTAAGAATAGGAGAGGAGATAGAATCGGACCATCAGCCGCTAGAAGTAGTCATGATGGAAGAGGGAGAGAAAGAGGTACAAGAACAAGAAGAGGTATGGAGAGAAAAGAAAGTATGGACTGAAGAGAGTATAAAAAGATATAAAGAGGAAATGGAAGAGGAAGTAAATACTAAAGGAGAGGTGGAGAAAGAGATGGAGAGAATTACAACCAGGATGGAAATGGCAACAGAGAAGAGAAAGTATAGATTAAGAAAACAAGAATTAGGGAAAAGAAAAGATTGGTGGAACGGAGAATGCGAGAAGGGGAAAAAGAATTAAGAAAAGGAAGAAGGAAATGGAAAAAAGGAAAGATAGAGATACAAAAGGTTAAAAGTAACTTTTAAGGGAATATGTGCAAAAATAAAGAAGAACATAAAAACAAAACGAGATAAAGATTAGAGAAGTTAAAAATGAAAGACAAGTAGGGGAATTCATTAATAAAAAGAGGAAAAAAGGAGGAAGGATGGAAGAAAATATAGATGAAGAAAATGGGAAGAACACTGTAAGAAGTTAGTAGGAGAGAGTAAAAAAACAGCAAGAAATAAAGAAGTTGGAAAAAAAGGATAAGACACAGAGAGGGTGGAATAGGAAAAGAAGAAATGGAGAGAGCAATAAATAAATTAAAAAAAGAAAAAGCAGAAGGGACGAATGGAATACAAGGAGAACAATGAAGGTACATCGGAGAAGGAATGAGAGAAAAAGTAAGAGAAGTATTCGAGAGAATATGGAAAGGAGAAGGGTTTCCAGAAAATGGAGAGAGGCAATAATATGCCCAATTTACAAGGGGGAGATAGGAAGAAAGCGAACAACATATAGGAGTGAGTATAATGAATGCGGGCTATAAGATATATACGGAAATAGTTAGAAAAAATTGGAAAAAGAAATAGAAAAAAAGAATGTAATACCGGATTGGCAAGCAGGATTTAGGAAAGGAAGAGGAACGATAGACAATATATACATATTAAAGCACATAATTAATAAAGAGGTAGCAAAGAAAGGAGGAAAGATGTACGCAATATTCCTAGACATTAAAGCGGTATTTGATAAGGTGAAAAGAGGGGATTATGGAAAAGGATGGAGGAGGTAGAAATAAACAGAGATATAAAAATGCAATAGAGAAAATATACGAAGAAACAAGGTGTAGAACGACGGTAAGCAGGAAGCTAGGTAGAGAGGGATGTCCGCTAAGCCCAATCTTGTTCTCGATATACATTAGTGATCTTGAGGAGGAAATGGAAAAAAAATCCAGTAGGAGGAATAGTAGTAGGAAGGAAAAAGATATGGATTTTAGCATACGCGGATGACATTGTGGCAATAGCGAGAAATGAAGAAGAGATGAGAGGAGTAGTTAAATATATGAAGAAATACCTGGAAAAGAAAAACTAGCAGCAAATGTCGGTAAAACAAAAATTATGGAATTTAAAAAAGAAAAGGAAGAAGAAAGGAAGTGAAATGGTGGTGGGGGAGGAGGAGGTAGAGAGAGTAGACAAGTATAGATACTTAGGTTACAACATCAGATACGATAACAAAGATGGAGACTATATAAAATAGATGAAAATGAAAGGAAATAGAATAGTAGGACGAGTATGGGGGTTAGGGGAAAGGATATTTGGTAAAGATATAGAGAAAAGGAGATGGATGTTTGAAAAGTTGGTAAGAAGTGTGGTACTGTATGGAGCGGAGATTTGGGGTTCGAGGGAATGGCAAGAGCTGGAGAAGATACAGGAGAAATACTGGAAGTGGACGTTAGGACTAGAGAAAGAGACACCGAGTGGAAGAAGAGCTAAAAATAGAAAAAATAAGGATACAAGCAGGAAGAATTGCAGTAAGGTATGAAGAAAAAATGAGAAGTACGAAGAAAAATTAAATACTATATGAATGTTGGAAAGAGATCGAGGCACAGAAGGTAAAATATGGGGAAAAAGAAAGAAGAAAATACTATGAAAGAGTAAGATACGCGAGAGAAGAGATAAAAAGATTAAGAGAAAGGGGAGAAAGATGGAAGAGGAAATAATTGCAAGAGATAAAGATACACAGAAGCAGGAAAGAAGGGCAAAAATAAAGGAAGAAAGATATAATGAGAAATACATAAAAATAATGAGAGACAAGACACCAAGGTACATAACAGAGGGAAAAGGAATGAATGAAATAAGAATGATTGCAAGATTCAGAATGGAAAATGAAGAAAATGAAAATAAATATTGGATGAGTGATGAGGAGAGATTATGCAGGTTGTGTGGGGATGAATGGGAAAATATAATACATATAAAAGAGAGATGCAGGGAAACAAGACATAAGGAAAAGGAATGGAAGTTACTGCTAGGAGAGAAAGGGGAAGGAAAACAATGGATGAGGGAAGTGTTGGAGAGGAGGAAAGTGATGGAGGAGAGGAAAAGAAAAATACTTAAAGCTTAGAGAATAGAGAGATGGGAGGTTGAAGAGGGAAACAGGAATTAGTTATTCAAAGAGGTGGACTTTAGGATTAGATAATAAAAGACCAGGATACCTAATAATTCAAACAGGAAATAGAGAATTGAAACTGAAGGAAAAGATGGAAAACAGAAAAGAGAATAAAATGCTGTACATATGTTAGAAAGAGATAGAGGAACAAAAAGTGAATAAGGTAAAGAAGATAGGAAAGCATATTATCAAAGAGGAGGATACGCAAGAAAAAAAATAAAAAAGCTAAGAGGTGAAGGAAGAAAGATGAAAGAAGAGATAGTAAAAAATGACAAACATAACCAGGTGCAGGAGAGAAGAACGAAGATTAGACAAGGAAGATATAACGACAAATACAACGATTTAATAATGGATGGAATCAAATATGGATAAAAAGAAAATGATTGTTAAGGTTTTTTAGTTAAATTTCGTATTTAGTTTTAAGTTTAAAAAGTTTGTGAAAGAACCGAATCACTTTGTTATTTTAAAAAGACAAATCAATTTGATTTGATTTGATTTAACTTTACCCTCTTTGTCTTTTGTGAATCGCGGTCATTGTTCCCCAAGACAGATTATCTTAGCTTCATTGGAAGGTTGTTGCGCGTTAACATACTGTTTCCAGTTGTTGCAGTCAAGGAAACAACTTCGAAGCAAGAGAAAGTGAAATTCTTCAAAAGGCAAAAAAATCCAAAAATGGTGGTGGAGGGGGTCAGGTTGGGATGGCCGTAACTTGAAAGCCAAGAGAGAGGGCGATCGAAAAAGGCTTTCGGATGATACATAATTTGACTTGTTTCAGGACCCAATTGTTGATCGCTGTCGAATTTGACATTTTTTATTTGTTCTTCCCTCATTCAATTTGCTCCTTTTCCGAATTCACCTATTAATACTTTTCTTTCTCTCTCCTCTGGTCTTAACTCTTCTCTAATATGTTTTACGTTTTCCCAGCCTTTCCCGCACACTCAACATTTTCTTTTTTCATCATCCAACCAATATTTGTTCTCCTTTTCTATATCTGGGTATCTGTGCCCCTCCTACCCTAAACAACTTTACTAGTAAAGAATTACATTTTCTTTTTTGCATTCTATCTCTTCCTCACCCCGTGTTCACTCTTGTAATTTTAGCGCTTCAGGCCTTTTAGGTGTACGACTTCCTCATCTCTGAAACTAGTATTATCTATCAGTAGCACTATCTTCTTTCATACTTTCCTGTCTTGGGCTTTTTGTTCTCAGCTCTCTTTACTCCGACCTTCTCTCAAACCTTCTTCTACCACTTCCAGCCACTTCTTCTTGGATCTACCTCTCTTCCTCTTTCCTCCTTCCACTACTAGTAGTCTTTTTGATGTTCTATTTGACTGCATTATTTCTACGCGTCTGAGCCACCTGACTCTTTGGGCTTCAATAATTTCCTTTGTTTGTTTGTTTTTCGTCATCTTTCATCCTTCGATTAATACTACTTTCTCTCTCAAGCTTATAATTTTTTTATCTCTTTTACTTGTTCTTAACCCAAAACTCGGAACCGTACATAACCGCAGGGCTTACTACCGTTCTATACAGCCGTACCTGAGATGCCATAGAAATGTGTTTGGATTTGAACCACTATTACAAAAAAATTTAAACATTCGCCTTTTCGTCAGTTTTCGCCAAATTAAAAACCAGAAAAACTCAACTCTTTTGATTTACAAAATTTTTACCAATTGGTAAAGAAATCTTAAAGTAGCTTATGACTTTGACATCAATTCAGCAAAAAAACATTCATATTGTCAAAGTGTGTGCAGGCCAACTCAGTTTTCGCATAGTTAAAATAAAATAAACTTTTTTGAATTAAAAAAAAATTGGCAAATACGTTTTATGATCTTTAATAACAAAATTTGGTCAATTTGTCACAAGAAAGTTTTTTGAATTAAAAAAAATCACAAAATTCAAAATTAAGAAAAAAATCGAAATTTGAAAAAATTGACCAGCAAAATGTTGTTATATTGTCTTCTTTTCCTAAGTCTATTCTCAATTCCTGTTTTTTTTTTTATTTTGTTGGTTATTATCACTCCCAAATATTCAAATGGTCTTACATATTCTAAGTGGTAATTCATCCCTTCTTCTGTTCTTCTTTTACTTCCTTTCCTATCTCTTCTCTATTTTTGGTTTTCTTTCATTTTTGTTGGTTTTTATCATTATCATTCCTAAATATTCAATTTTTTACTTCTTCAAAGTGGTAAGTTTTCCCTTCTTCTATACCGACCTGTATTTACCTCCTGTTACGTCTCTAGCTGCTTCACTTTCTTTCCCCTAGTCTCTTCTCCATTTCTGGTTTGTCTTCATTTTTGTTGGTTTTTATCATTATCACTCATAAATATTCAAATTGTCCTCCTTCTTCTGTAACGACTGGTAAATGCCGCCCTTCTTTTACTTCCTGTCCTCTATCATTTTCATATTGTAATATTTTTTTAGATGTTGATTGTCACGTACCATTCGTACCGCTTAATTTGGGGCACATGCGTAAACGATCGAATGCAAATTAAACGAAAAGAATGTTTAAAAGTTTATCTTGCCAATATTTAGAGTAAATATTAATGAAAATACAAATCATAACACGGCCAAACTGACGCCATTCCGCTCTCGAATTATACATCGACATAGTATGTATATATAATGCGACATATCCGTATATAAAGAGGAGAACAGGTCTGTAGTAAGTCTTTATCGTTTGTTCCTTCTTTATGTTATAGTAAATTATAATTAGTAATAAAGAATATATCTATGACCAAGTACAAGATATACCTATCAAATTGTTTGTCGCTATCGCCATTATTATTTTCTTTTTCATAACAAAGTTTCAGGTGAGCCATGGATTACAATTCTCTCTCTCCCTGTTGGTTATGCCTAAATGACCAAAAAACCATTACTCACATTGGTCCGATGTCAATAATTGCATTTTTTTTATTTATTATATTATTTTTTTGAACCTCAACAAATGGCGCGATGGGAATACTGCATTATGTACATATTCACTATGGGTCTATTGGGGACTATTTACAATTATTTAATTCCGTCAGATTCTGAAAATCTTCAGTTGGCCAGTGACGTAGCTGGTCTTTTAAACACTTAAGAGTAGTTTCTGCGACCAATTTCTGATTTCTGAGTATCGGTCGTTAACCATTAGTCGTTTGATGACATAAGGTCACACAAATTTGAATGAAAATTTCTCTGACCTTTGGCGTCGGCTCAACAAAACAGCATCACCAGTTTTGAATAATTGGTTATTCCTTCGTTTCTTGTTGAGAGAAGCAACTTGTCTATGGGCGTTTTGTTTCATTTTATTTAAAATGGTTGTTTAGTAGCTTTGGAGATGGGTAGGTTCGTCAAGACTGTACGGATTTGGGGAGTTTGTCCCTCTTGACCAAATACTAACTTAAAGCGAAAACAGCCCGTCGTCTTTTGTTTTGTGGTATTAATTACTGGCTGGATTTTCCAAAGTTTGTTCGGCCAATCGGACGAGTTTTTTAATTCTATTCTAAGTAAGTTTGTTACTGTTCGCATGTATCGTTCAATTTGGCCATTGGCGATGTACACCTGAGATTGTCACGTGTACTTCGATACCGAAGTGATTAGTAAATGTTTTGAAACATTTTGCCGTGAAATTGGTTACGGCGTCGTGAATTAGTTCTAAATATATTAATGAAGTTGGCAAAACTTTGCTTAGTTTCTTCAGTAGTAACGGTAGATTGAGGGTAAAGAAGGCATCCACAAGGAGGTACTTATAGTTGTTTGGATTTCGAGGTAAAGGGTCAAGGCAGTTGGCATGGACTGTATGAAAAGGTTCATTAGGTTTGATTTTTCCGTACAGCAATGTTCAACATATTTCTTGACGTAACGAGTCATATGGGGAAACCAGAAGTAAAGTTTTATTGACTCAAGTGTTTTTTCCCAACCTACGTGGCACTGATCATCATGGAATATTTTTAAAAGATTATATTTCTTATTAGAAAGTACAAAAGGTACTAATTCCATTGGCTTAATGGAGTTAATTCTGAACTAAAACAGTGTTGGCAATATATGTGGTTGTCAGTTGAAATCCTAACCTTAAAACGTAACAAGTGACAGTAATTAATAACCTAAGATACAGAATGAAGCAAGAATGACAGCAACCGACATTTGACAGACCGTCATCTTAAATAAAATTGAAGTCAATTGAATAACTTTATTCATAACGCATATAGTACATCTTCCCTCTTTATTTTACACATATCTATGTCTTATTCATACAATGATCGGTACGTTATTTCGTACATCAGAAAATAATGACGCAAGTATCTTCTTTGGTGGCACCATGTTTACCGATCATTGTATTATCTGAATCACGAAAGACGAGCCCTACGTCATCACTGTTCGAAACTATCAAATACACACGTTCAATATCGAGTATGTTCTGTTTTACAATCAAAACAAAAATGAATGATTTTTTTACGAATTATGACTTCAGTTGTATTTTTAATAAATAGTCTCTGTTTTACCGACCCTGTGTTCGACAATTACTACGATCATAACCTGTCATTTTACTTTGGATTATCTTGTGTTTTGTCATTAGTTGTACATATTCGTAAATATTTATTTCGAATTTACATATAAGTCAATTGTACTACGTAACATCTACAGATGAAAACTACCATAGGTGCGATAATTTTTCTGCAATGTGAATCGTTTTTGTTAATATTTTAAAGTAAACTCAATAATAATAATAAATAAATAGTTTTGTTTCCAAATTTTTCTCTTAAATCGCTTTTAGTAAATTAAAAAAATTTCTAACCTATAAGTGACAGTTTGTAAATTTTGATAGACTGTCACAATTGCTGTCATGTTTATAAGATAGAATGGTTATAGTTTCTGATTTGACTTTAGTTTTTAATATTAACTCATACGTAGTTGCTTGATGACGTAGGGCCCATCTTTCCTGATTCAGATAGTATGAATAAGACATAGATATGTGTAAAATAAAGAGGGAAGATGTACTATATATACGTTATGAATAAAGTTACTCAATTGACTCCAATTTTATTTAAGTTGACGTTCTGTCTAATGTCGGTCGCTGTCGTTCTTGCTTCATTTTAAATTTTAGGTTATTACTGTTAAACAACCACATATATTGCCAACACTGTTTTAGTTACTTTCTAATTTTAACCAGTAACTAAATAGTAAATGACTCAGAAGTTTTTAATATTGATTCATATGCACATACTTTATGACGCAGGGATCTTCTTTCCTGGCAAGAAGTTTACTAACAAAGATTTATTGATTTGTTTGCATTCCTGGTACCAACTCTGTGCAAGAGAAAGCCAATTTTTTGTTTGAATTTTTTATCATTTTATCCAAAGATGGTGGGACTTTTGTTTAGGAAAAAATACGGAAAAATCAATCTTAAAAGTTTCCGACGTTTCTTCAATAGGGTTGCCATGAAGAAAACCAACCTTGCGCAGATTTTAATAAAAAGGTCCAACTCTACTTACAGTTTTCCGGTCTGATCACCCAAATTCAGTTTTATAGCCTTCTATGTTTTGTAACCATACATTGCTGTCAGGGTCGAAACTGGGCAAAGCTAAAGAAATAAGGAATTGTTTGAGTAACAGGCGTTCATTCTTATCCACGCGCTTCTGTAGGTTTTCCAAAATTGTAGCAATGGCCTCCAAGGACTTTGCCATGTCGTCCGCCATAATGTCTCTTTTTTATCACTACGAATTTTCACAAAACAAAATAATTCGCGAAAATACACGTGTACCCCACACCTGATGTTATATTTTTTAAGACGTTGATTGTCGATTCATGTCAGGCAGTGACTGCCGCGGTAACGTATAATACCATTCGAACCGCTTAATTTGGCGCACATGCGTGAACGATCGAATGTTTATACAAGCGCTAAATTTAAATATTTGAAATAAAATCTAACAATATACTTTGTTTTGTCGGTATTCACTTGTAACCCATATTCTCTTGCTTTTCTTTACATAGAAAAATTACAAATAAAAATTTATTATTATAAAATAACATATAACTTATTAACTTTCAATTTAACTTTTCTCTCCATTACTTCAATTTGATCCCTTCCCATCATCTCCTAACAATATCCTTTTATCTCTTCCTTCCACTCTCAATTCAATGCATTCTTCTTTCATGTGTTCCAAGTTCTCCCATCCATCTCCACACACTCTGCACAATCTATCCTCGTTCTTCCACTAATATTTATTTTCTCTTTCTTCATTTCCCACTCTAAATCTTGCAATCGTTCTTTTCTTTCCTATTATATAACGTGGCATCCCTTCTGCAATAATCTCGCAATACTTTTTATTATATTTTCCTTCTTTTATTCTTAATCTGCTCTCTTGAGTTTGCGTATTTTGATCTCTTCTCACTAACTCTTTCCTCAATCTTTTATCCCCTCTCTCGCATAACCTCCCCTTTCATAGAATAATCTCCTTTCTCTTTCACCATATTATATTTTTTGAAATTTTTCTCTTTCCAACATTCGATTAATATTTCAATATTTTTCCTCCTCTCCATCTTTTCCTCATACCTCACCGCTCTTCTTCCCGTTTCGGTTCTTATCTTTTCTATTTTTGCTTCCTCTTGTACTATGTACGCTGGTGTTTCCTTTCTAATCCCAATACCCACTTCTAGTACTTCTCTTGTATACCTACTAGTTCCGCCCATTCCTTCCATTATACTTTATTCTTTCTCCCTTTCTTCCTTTTAAATTCCATGATTTTGTTTTGCTCACGTTTGCCTTTAACTTTTTCTCTTTTAAGTATTTCCTTCATATCTTCTTTCATATCTTCTTTACTTTTTGCTATCACAACTATGTCGTCCGCATACGTCAATACCCATACTTTTCTTCTTTCTACCACTTGGTTTCTCTCCAATTCCTCTTCTAGATCCCCAATATATAAAGAAAATAAACACGGACTTAACGGACATCCTTGTTTCAGTCCTCTTCCCGTCTTAAACTTCGTCCCCATTCTCCCTCCCACTCTAGTTCTGCAACTCGTGTCCTCATAAATTTCCTCCACCACATCTATTACATCCTCACAGATGCTTTAGTACGTATATACAATCCGGAATTATTTTTTTTTCCCCTACTTCCTTTCTAGCTTTCTTCTTAGAATCTCACTATACACTTTGTATCCTACGTTTGTTAAGCTTATCCTTCTGTAGTTTTTAATTTCCCTTCTATCCCCTCCTTTGTAAGTTAAACATATTATTATCTCCCTCCATTGTTGAAGTAGTTCTTCTCCTTTCCCATACCCTTTCATATGTTTTTCTCATCCTTTCTCCTGTAAATCTCCATTATTCCCCTGTGTCCCGTCCGAACCTCCGCTGTACCCATTTTTAGATTTTCTATTGGTTCTTCTAATTCCACTTTTTCAATTCCTTCCTCTCTGCTTCTCCTCTTTCTTTCAATTTTTATTATGTTTTCGTCCGGTTCTCGTAGCAAACTTTTACAGTGTTCCTCCCTTTTCTCTTTTTATTTCTATCCTTCTTTCACCGTTTCGCTTTCTTTTTAAAAACTCCTAAGCTTGTCCTTCATTTTTATTTCAATTATCTCTGTTTCCAATTCCTTCTTGTATTCTTCCTTACTGGTTTTACATATTTCTTTAAACTCTTTTTTTACTTCTGTTTTCATCTATATCCTCTACTATTTCAATTTTTCCTCTACACCTTTCTATACTATCTTTTGTCTATAACTTCTTCTCCATTCATTCTTCTCTGTTCTCTTCTTCGTCTTTTTTATCTCCCCCCCACCAAGTTAATTCCAGCTGTTGGTAATCTGCTACTTCTTCCTCCCCTATCTTGAAACTTTGTACGTCTTCTAAGCGTTTTTCATTCAATATTACGTAGTCTATTACCGATTCACCCATTCCTCCTATAAACGTAAACTCTCCCTTTTCCTCTTCCTTCATGTTGCCGTTCATTATTGCCCATCCTCTTTCTTTACATAATTCTAGCAATTTCATTCCTTGTCTATGTATTTTCTTGTCCATAGATCTCTTCATTTTTACTCTTCCATTTATCACCATTCCCCCTCCTCCTAATTCTTGCACTAAAATCTCCCCCTATTATTAGCTTTTTCTTTATTTTCACTAATTGCCTTTTCTCCGGTAACATTTCTTTCCATTCCTCCCATTATTTCTCCTCCATCCATGTTTCCACCATCCCCACCATTTTAAATCGCTAACACTACACCTCTTCCCTATTTCAATTGCCTCTTCAATCTTTGTTTCCATCTTCATCTCTCCCTTTATCATATTTTCCACTTTCCTTTGTATCTCTCCTCTTCCTCCTTGTACATTTACTCCTCTGACTACCATATTTTTCTCCTCTTTTCTTTCTCCATATTTTCTATCCTTTTCTTCAAGTTTTCCACTTTTTCTTCTAATCTTTTACATTTATTATCCAACTTTTCGTTTATCTTTTTTATGTCTTCTCTTATCTCTCTCATTTCTTCATTATTTTTTTCTTGTTTAGTTTTTATCTGTTTTATTTCGTTCAGCATTTCTTCCCAAATATTTATTGTTTGTTCCTCTTCATTCATTCGACCTATTTCTCGTTCATTCCTATTTTCTTCTTCCCTCGAGCCTCCTCCTTTTAGCGACCTTCCCATTTTTAAGCTCTTTCTCTCTCTCATACTCTTTTTGAACCTGACTTTGACCCCTCTGAATCCGACATTATTGTATTTTACTTCCTTCTCGATATGCTTTTCGACTCTGTTTCTTATAATCCTGACCAAAATCTTGTTATATCGATCTTTTTTGTATAGGATAGATACCTGCTTTACTCCACATGTCCGGTATTCTCTTCCTTCCGTACTTCTTTTATTATGTCGGTTACCCATGTCCACAACAGTGGACCTCTTGCTTTCAGACAATCTGCTGGCACCTCAATTTCTCCTGGAGTTTTATTTTTTTTCTAATTGTGCCATAATTTTTTCTATTTCTTGATGTGTTGACTCTCTTACACCTCGTTCTACCACTATACCTTCTAAGTTGACAGGGTTTATTCATTTATTCCTCCTATTAACTTGCCCACACCTCCGCTTTTTCCTTCGCTCTCCTTGTTCACTTCTACAATATTCTAGGGTTCCCATTTTCTACTTATCGTGGCTTCTTGGTAGAAATTTCTTATCTCTTTGTATTTATAGTGTAGTTCTTCTGATGCCTTCAATTCTATGTCAAGTGTTGCGACTTCAGAAAACCCCACAAGAAAAAGTCTAGCGGAGTCAAATCACACGATCTTGGTGGCCAATTCACGTCACCTCTGCGAAAGATATCCCTACCCTCAAACCGTTCATGCAGATTGTCGTTCGCTGTGTGGCAAGTAGCACCATCTAGCTGGAACCACATGTCGTTCACGTTTATATTCTTTAATTTAAGCCAAAAGAAATTGTTAATCATTGATCTGTAGCGCTTGCCATTGACGGTGGTGGCCTCTCCAACGTCGTTTTTGAAGAAGTACGGACCAATGACGCCGCCAGACCAAAATCCGCACCAAACAGTAACTTTTTGTGGATGCATTGCCACCTGGTGAACCTCATTTGGGTTGTGATCATCCCATATACGGCAATTTTGCTTATTAACAAAACCATTCATCCAAAAATGTGCCTCGTCGCTAAAGTTATTTTTCGGCCAAAATCGGGGTCTTTTTCCAAGCGTTCCGAAGCCCATTGAGCGAACACACGGCGTTGTCTATGGTCATTAACTTTGAGCTCTTGGGTTAGTTGGATCTTGTAAGGATGCAGACCCAAGTCCTGACGCAAAATTCTCTAAGTTGAAGTCTGCGAAAGGCAGTGACTGAATAAGAAAAACAGATTTGACAGATGCCGCCAAAACAAAATGGCCGCCACAGATTATTAACATCGACCCGCTCTATTCGAAGGACCCTTTATATGCGTCTAATTTGTTGATTTCTATGAATATCACTTTTGTTTCTTGCAATGCGCTGTATTTTCATAACCTCCATCAAATTCCTAACTGTTCCTTGTTCGTAGCACTTCCTCACGTTCCAAGTACCAATCCTTATTTATATCTTGTTTTTCCTTCTATCTTAATTATGTTTATTGCCATTTTCATCAGGTGTTTTTCTTGCCTATCTATTTTTTTAATTATTTTTTTTTCTTTATTGGTGCTGTTTTCCATTAGTTCCAGCTTTTCCATAGTCGGATTCCAAGTACCCGACCTTTGCTGCTTTTTCCATATCTCTTTTAGATCCAAAAAGAGTGCATACATTTTCCCTCCTTTTCGGTGTATTTCTTTGTTTATTATCTATTTTAAAATTTAATGTTACCCAGCGTTTTTATTCCTTTTCTAAAGCCTGCTTGCCAGTCTGCCAAAACATTTTTGTCCTCTTCTCCCCGTAAATTTTATTTGTTATGCTCACCCCCTATAACTTTCTATTCCATTTCTCCCCTCTTTTGCATATGACCTTCCCCCATTTTTCTGAAAAATATTCTCCTTTCCATATTTAATTAAATAAATTTTTACTCTTTGTTTCATCTTCCATCCTATATACTTTCACTGCTCCCCTTTAGTACCTTTCGCTGTTTCTTTTTATTTTCTTTGTCGTTTGTTCTACCTCCTCCTTATTTATTTGTCCTTCTCTAATCCTTTTCCGCCTATCTGTAATGTTTTATTTATTTGTTTTTCTCTTCTTCCTCTTAAAAATTTCATACAGTATTCCTCCCATTTCTCATTATCTATGTGTATTCTACCTCTTTTTTTTCTTCTTTTATTTATAAATTTTCGTCCATGTACCTCATTCTTTATTTTTGTATATTTTCGTCCATTTCTTTTGCATCCGACCTTTAGGTTATTTCTTCTATGTCCCTTTCACCACTTTCTCTTTCCTTTTCTCGTTTCTTATTCTTCATTTATGCGTATTATTTTTTCTTCATTATATTTCCTCTTCTAGCTCTCCCGAAGTCTTCTGTTCTTCTTCCGTATCCTTTTTGTATCTTTCTGTCCATATATTTCTTTCTCTCCACTCCTCTTTCTTCCTGCATATCTTGGTCTTCTCCATATAACGGTTGATGATCTGACTCCTCATCATCCCCTATTCTAAACCTCTCTATGTCTCCAATACTGTTTTCGTTTACAATAACACAGTTAATAACTAATTCACCTCTTCCCCAAAATCGGTATATTCTCCTCTCCCGCCTTCTTCAATATTCCCAATTAATATCGTCCACCGTCTCTCTTCACACATTTCTTTTTTTGTATCTATCAAACTCCTATTATTCACTTTTCCACTTATCATCATGCTTCCTTCTACCCCTCCTCTCGCGTTTAAGTCTCCACCTATACATCTTCTTTACTTTTCCTTGCCATTTCCATTTCTTTACCATACGCTGTTAGTATTTTAAAAATCTCCCCTTTATACGCCTTCAACCAACATCTTTTTCACTCTCGTAATTATTCCACCTTCCGCTCTACCTCTTCACTGTATATAGGGTGGTCACTTTCAAGAAGCTCACCATTGGGATATTCTAAGCGGTGGAAGATACAGCATCGGTTAAATTAGAAAAAAAGTCACACATTTTAACCACTTTTTAAGAATTAAATAAAAGTAAGATATTCCCACTCATTCTCAAGTTATGACAAAAAAACTTATTATTTATTAATAAAAATCAATTGGCCATGGCAAGCGGGATGTAGAATTTATTTACATTAGGTAACTTTAAAAAAACAAAAATATTACAAAAGCTGCTCAAAATGTTCACCTTCTTGCTGGATACAGAGTCCTGTTCTTTTGTTCATATTTAAAATTGACCTACTTAATCCCAATGGTGTGAGCTTCTTGAAAGTGAACACCCTATATACAAAAAGTTTTAGCATTGATTATAAAGTTACTAAAGATCCGCAACGCATATGGGAAAAATGTAACGTACAATTTTATTGATTTGTAGATGGCTCCACCGTTGATTTTTAGCGAAATATTTTTAGTTGCTTTCTTGCGTTCGTTGAATTAGCGTCACCGTTGAACCGCTCCGAGTTTGTGCGTGTGTCTGGAAGTTATTGTGATTTGTTATGACAATGGCTAAGTGCGAATACGTAAATTGCAAAAACAATACTAAGAAGAACAGAAACAAATGTTTTTTTTTAATTTCCAAAAAAAGATGTACACCGCGCCAAAAAAACGTGGGAACATTGTTATTGCGCTTGTAGATATTGACGCTTTATGAAATAAGTTAATTTGTAAAAAACATTTTTTAAGGTCAGACATAATCATAAACAATAAAAGAAACAATTACATAAAAATGCAGTGCCGGCAAAATTCGAAAAAAAAGGTACTTATAAAGCAAATTAATATTATTTTTATTTCCTACTGAAATAGTTTTGTGTATTAACTTATCTTTCTATAGTTTTTTTTTTATTTTAAATCAATAAGATAAAGTGATTCACATAAATTCGTCGCGTGTTTTATTGACTTTATTTCGTTTGAAAATTGATCGCATATAATTTCTGATTTTTTAATTTATCCGACTGTAAGTTTTTGCGCAAAAACGAAAATACAAAACAAATTTAATAGCCCATTAACAACTTATTTGTTGTTTGATTACAATCTACTAAAAGTTGTGTGTAATTAATGAGAATTAAAAGAAATTTAAAATTAAATACAATTGACCCCTCACTTGTTATCCGTGAATTGACGTCAATTTTTTTTCTCAGAATCAACTTGCGAAGTCCTCGATTCAAAAGAAAACTCAGCTGATTCATCTTTCCAACTGAGTCCGAAGCGAATAAATTGGTTATGTAAATAATAACCACAATTACATGGAAATATATAAAAATGATGTTATATTCGATTTACTTAAAAAACGACGTCGTTTTTATGATAACGTATCATATATGATGTTATAACTTGTGTTAATCAGACACCGGTTGTAAAAATATTTGATGAATTATTTTAATTGTTAATTTTCTAGTCCGCTTTTGAAATAAAAATTAGTATTTACAATAATTGCATTTATTTACAACGTAGACTGGCTGGCGATAAATCATAGAAACCTGATACCGTTACTGATAAGATTTTATTAAGGCTAAATGCAGTTTTACGACGGTGGAATTTGTAGTTCGAATTTTATAAGCTGGCGTCGCCAAAGTACAGTTTGAATTTTAATGAAAGGTGGAGATTCTCTATAAGGCACGATATTTAACATTAGGTTTCGTCTTTTAAAGAACTTTTTACTCAATGAGTGTTCTTAGGACACGCAATAATATGACTGCGTTACGGTCCAACAAAGTTAAGTTGGCAGAGACACCTATTAAAAAACAGTTTAAATGCTGCTTGTCATTTATAGGCCATTATTACAATTGTTGTGTTGCCACTGTAATTATTCTATTATCCAATAAATTATTTAACAACAATCTCAATAACTCATATTGTGAGGTTTATAGTTAAGTACAGTCCTGTCGTTTTTCTTAAAAATAATTGTAGTACGGTACTGCCCCCTCAATACGATTATTTTATTTCTTGCTCTTAAAGACAACGATTAACGAACTTTTACTACAAATTAAATTGTTTTAATTGAAACGTAAATAATCGTTAGAGATCGACTTTTCATTCTGCTTTCTATTATTAGATCCAAAGAGCGACGTGTACGTTTAGTGGCGCGAACGTGACGCCACTGCCAAGTTGACAGCTGTCATTAAGAGAAATATTAAAAAAAATCCCCGGACGATCGTGTGATGTGGTTTTACATATTTTTTAAGAAAAAAGTAAGTACGATTCATTTTCTAAACTTGAAAAAACAAACTTAGCTTAGAAACGCATCGGGAAAAAATCCACGTCGGGGTCGACGTCGCTTTTCGCAACTTTTTTTTAGGTTAATTCCTTTAATTTGATGTGATTCGACGCTTTTGCAAAGCTTTTCAAAGACGTAGAAATTTTGTTTGTTTTCCGTCGTTTATGCACCGACGACGACGATAAAATTTGATAAGCGACCGATGAGGTGATAATCGAAACCCCCGGTTCCTTATTCCGTCCTCATACCTTATTGTATTGTGTCTCTTTTAAATTCAGTTTTTATACTAACTGCATGCTAAATTGAATTCAAGGTAATGGCAGGAAAACGAATTAGATCACGAAATTCGCACAATTCAATACCGGTGACTAATTTGACAAATCGCACTATACCGCAACAAACCACTAATAATAAGGGACATAAAGTTCCCGATGATCTACTTACGCTCACTAAAGAACAGTTAAAGGCAGAGTGTAGGAGGAGAGGTCAAAAAACGACTGGTACCAAAGTTGAATTGGTATGCGATTTTTTTTTTTGTTTTTTTTTTAAGTTTTGTCTTGCATCCACCTTCAATTATTTAGTATTTGTCTGTTTTTGCTTCGTATTTGGTCGTACATGTCGATGGTATGTTTGCGCTTCGTAGTGCATGTAATTGGCTTAACTTTCTTTTTTTGACAACTTTCGTTTTGTTTGGTCTGTTACAGCATGTTGCACGATTTCGCTGTTTAGTTGAGGTGTTCCAATGCTATCGATCATATTTTTTACTAATACTTAACAGCTCAAGTGTTGATGGACAATCAGAGAACTTCGTTAACGTAATGATTGATCAAATACTGGCACATTTTTTGTTTCACCTTGCTGGTCCTTAGTGCTGTAGGCAATGTAGCGAAATTCATATTATATTTAAGTCCATATCCAATGTACACTCGAGTAACAAAAAATCGAGACATTGAATTATTATGTTGGTAAAAAAATATGATATTGGACGCGTCAATTTTTGACGGCTATGATTATCGAAACTCAACCCGAATATGCGGACGAATCGACCGTTAGAATTTTTGCCACCGCACTGTCATACGTTATTGATATGTTTGTTTTGCAGCTGCAACGTTTGGGACACAAGATGATGGTTAACACGCGCAAGTCGGTGACGACCACCGCGAACGGTAACATCGCTCCGACGACGGGCGCGACGAAACAGGCAAACACAAGTAATCGAATGAAGAAGCAGCGCGAGAGGGAGGAGCGCGAAAAGATCGTCGTGTGGAAGCATCCTATAAGGACTTTAGAATATTTTACCAAAGAATTATTTTTCTTAATGTGCACTTTTGGGAAAAAGTAAATTGTAGTGTTTTACTCGTACAGTTTTTCTAAATTTTAATCGTTTCAGGACTTTAGAATATAAGAAGAGCGTCGTTACGGCAACGTTCACAGTATTAATGTTAATGACTGTAACTAAATTGAACGGGCCGCATCAGGCGGTCGTGCAAGAAGTGTATAAGCAGATGTTGTGGTGTCTGTATTGGACAGGGTTGGGAATATTGTCGTCGGTTGGGCTCGGTACTGGTCTACACACGTTCCTTTTATACCTCGGTCCTCACATTGCCAAAGTCACTTTGGCCGCGTACGAATGCAATTCGCTTAATTTTCCCGAGCCGCCTTATCCAGATGAGTACGTATACGATTTTCGCGCTTGGCTGTTTTTACGACTTCTTTCGTTACAGGATCATTTGTCCGTCGACAGAAGATTCTTATGTGGTTTCAATTTTGGCAATTATGTCGAAAGTGCGGTTGGAGGCGATGTGCTGGGGCGCCGGGACTGCTTTAGGAGAACTGCCGCCATATTTTATGGCCAGGGCCGCTAGGTTATCAGGGTGCGTTGCTTTTCGATGTGCACTTGTTTTACATATTAACCCCGCCCCCTTTCTAATACAACCGTGTCTTGCTTTCCCGTAATCACGCAACGTCGTGTATTTTTTTAATTCGGCAAAAATTACTTCGTTTATTGATTTCTGATTTTTTATTAAATTAAATTTTTGAAATTTTTATTAATTTTATAAATTTTTTGATCTTTTGATCATGATTATTTCATTAAAAAGTTAAAATTAGAAAACTGAAATATTTTGTTTTTAATTTATTTTTAATTGAGATTGAAATTTTTATTAATTTTATAATTTTTTCGTATTCTTGTCAAAATTTTTAAAGATTGTGTTGCTTAATTTTCAAAAAATTAAAAATTAGAAAACTGAAATATTTTGTTTTTAATTTATTTATTATTGAGATTGAAATTTTATTAATTTTATAATTTTTTTTCGTATTCTTGCCAAAATTTTTAAAGAATGGGTTGTTTAATTTTCAAAAAATTACAAATTAGAAAACTGAAATATTTTGTTTTAATTTATTTTTTTAATTGAAATTTTTATTAATTTTATAAAATTTTTCCGTGTTCTTTCCAAAATTCTTAAAGATCTTTTTGTTCATGATTATTTCATTAAAAGTTAAAATTAGAAAACTGAAATATTTTGTTTTTAATTTATTTATTATTGACATTGAAATTTTTGTTAATTTTATAATTTTTTTCGTATTCTTGCCAAAATTTTTAAAGAATGTGTTGCTTAATTTTCAAAAAATTAAAAATTAGAAAACTGAAATATGTATTTTGTTTGTAATTTTTTTAATTGAAATTTTTATTAATTTTATAATTTTTTTCCGTATTCTTGCCAAAATTTTTAAAGATTGTGTTCCTTAATTTTACAAAAAATTAAAAATTAGAAAACTGAAATATTTTGTTTTTAATTTATTTTTTTAATTGAAATTTTTATTAATTTTATAAATTTTTTTCCGTGTTCTTTCCAAAATTTTAAAGATCTTTTTGTTCATGATTATTTCATTAAAAAGTTAAAAATTAGAAAACTGAAATATTTTGTTTTAATTTATTTATTATTGAGATTGAAATTTTATTAATTTTATAATTTTTTTTCGTATTCTTGCCAAAATTTTTAAAGAATGTGTTGCTTAATTTTCAAAAAAATTAAAAATTAGAAAACTGAAATATTTTGTTTTTAATTTATTTATTGTTGACATTGAAATTTTTGTTAATTTTATAATTTTTTTCGTATTCTTGCCAAAATTTTTAAAGAATGTGTTGCTTAATTTTCAAAAAATTAAAATTAGAAAACTGAAATATTTTGTTTTTAATTTATTTATTATTGAGATTGAATTTTTATTAATTTTATAATTTTTTTCGTATTCTTGCCAAAATTCTTAAAGAATGTGTTGCTTAATTTTCAAAAAATTAAAAATGAGAAAACTGAAATATTTTGTTTTTAATTTATTTTTTTTAATTGAAATTTTTATTAATTTTATAAATTTTTTTCCGTGTTCTTTCCAAAATTCTTAAAGATCTTTTTGTTCATGATTATTTCATTAAAAAGTTAAAAATTAGAAAACTGAAATATTTTGTTTTTAATTTATTTATTATTGAGATTGAATTTTTTATTAATTTTATAATTTTTTTTCGTATTCTTGCCAAAATTTTTAAAGATTGTGTTGCTTAATTTATTTTTTTTTAATTGAAATTTTTATTAATCTTATAATTTTTTCCGTATTCTTGCCAAAATTTTAAAGAATGTGTTGTTTAATTTTCAAAAAAATTAAAAATTAGAAAAACTGAATTATTTTGATTTTAATTTTTTTTTTTTTTAATTGAAATTTTTATTAATTTTATAAATTTTTTTCCGTGTTCTTTCCAATATTCTTAAAAATCTTTTTGTTCATGATTATTTCATTAAAAAGTTAAAAATTAGAAAACTGAAATATTTTGTTTCTAATTTATTTATTATTGACATGAAATTTTTGTTAATTTTATAAATTTTTTCGTATTCTTGCCATAATTTTTAAAGAATGTGTCGCTAAATTTTTGCAAAAAAATTAAAAATTAGAAAACTGAAATATTTTGTTTTTAATTTATTTATTATTGACATTGAAATTATTATTAATTTGATAATTTTTTCCGTGTTTCCAATATTCTTAAAGATCTTTTTGTTCATGATTATTTCATTAAAGGTGAAAATTACAAAACTGAAATATTTTGTTTTCAATTTATTTATTATTGAGATTGAAATTTTATTAATTTTAAAAGTTTTTTTCGTATTCTTGCCAAAATTTTTAAAGAATGTGTTGCTTAAATTTCAAAAATTAAAAATTAGAAAACTGAAATATTTTGTTTTTAATTTATTTATTATTGACATTGAAATTTTTGTTAATTTTAAAACTTTTTTCGTATTCTTGCCAAAATTCTTAAAGAATGTGTTGCTTAATATTCAAAAAATTAAAAATTAGAAAACTGAAATATTTTGTTTTTAATTTATTTATTATTGACATTGAAATTTTTATTAATTTGATAATTTTTTTCCGTGTTTCCAATATTCTTAAAGATCTTTTTGTTCATGATTATTTCATTAAAAGGTGAAAAATTACAAAACTGAAATATTTTGTTTTCAATTTATTTATTATTGAGATTGAAATTTTTATTAATTTTAAAAGTTTTTTTCGTATTCTTGCCAAAATTTTTAAAGAATGTGTTGCTTAAATTTCAAAAAAATTAAAAATTAGAAAACTGAAATATTTTGTTTTTAATTTATTTATTATTGACATTGAAATTTTTGTTAATTTTATAATTTTTTTTCGTATTCTTGCCAAAATTTTTAAAGAATGTGTTGCTTAATTTTCAAAAAAATTAAAAATTAGAAATATTTTGTTTTTAATTTATTTATTATTGACATTGAAATTTTTATTAATTTGATAATTTTTTTTCGTATTCTTGCCAAAATTTTTAAAGATTGTGTTGCTTAATTTAAAAAAATTAAAAATTAGAAAACTGAAATATTTTGTTTTTAATTTATTTTTTTAATTGAAATTTCTATTAATTTTATAAATTTTTTTCCGTGTTTCCAATATTCTTAAAGATCTTTTTGTTCATGATTGTTTCATTAAAAGGTGAAAAATTACAAAACTGAAATATTTTGTTTTCAATTTATTTATTATTGAGATTTGAAATTTTTATTAATTTTAAAAGTTTTTTCGTATTCTTGCCAAAATTTTTAAAGAATGTGTTGCTTAAATTTCAAAGAATTAAAAATTAGAAAACTGAAATATTTTGTTTTTAATTTATTTATTATTGACATTGAAATTTTTGTTAATTTTATAATTTTTTTTCGTATTCTTGCCAAAATTTTTAAAGAATGTGTTGCTTAATTTTCAAAAAATTAAAAATTAGAAATATTTTGTTTTTAATTTATTTATTATTGACATTGAAATTTTTATTAATTTTATAATTTTTTTTCGTTTTCTTGCCAAAATTTTTAAAGAATGTGATGCTTAATTTTCAAAAAAATTAAAAATTAGAAAACTTGAATATTTTGTTTTAATTTATTTTTTAATTGAAATTTTTATTAATTTTATAAATTTTTTTCCGTGTTCTTTCCAATATTTTTAAAGTTCTTTTGTTTATGATTCTTTCATTAAAAAATGTGTTATTTTTTTTATTTGGATTGAGATTTTTATTAAGTTTATGTTTAAAGAAAACAAAAATGTTCTGGCGCCTGATGAACATGAGTTTGTGTAGTTGTGCTTGCTGATAACACAGTTACTATCATTATTGTACATATACTATTTATGTAAAGTTCAGTAGCATGCAACATCCACATTTTTTGACGAAGTTGTCTGTTTTATTAAACACTGAACGTTTTTCAGGTTTGACCCGGAAGATGACGACGATTTGCGCGAGTTTGAGGAACTTCAACGGAAAGAAATCAGCAAAGAGCAGTTGACGTTGATCGAGCGTGGAAAGCTGATGGTCGAGCACATAGTCCAACGGGTCGGCTTTCCCGGAATCTTAGCATGTGCGAGTGTAAGCTTGCGATTCCCAATCTCTCGAAATATTAACCAAACTTTTCTTGTATTTCAGATACCAAATCCGTTATTCGATTTAGCCGGAATAACGTGCGGTCATTTTCTGGTACCATTCTGGACGTTCTTCGGCGCAACTCTAATCGGAAAAGCAGTGATCAAAATGCATATACAAAAACTGTTTGTAATTATAGCATTCAATGAAACTTTGATAGTGACCGCATTGGAATGGTTGAGCACGATACCGGTGATCGGTTCGAAGTTGCAGGAACCATTCAGGGCGTTCTTAGATAATCAAAAATCGAAATTGCACCGGCACGCGCGACAACATGAGTCAGGCAGCTTTTTAAGTTCACTGTTTGAGAAGTTCGTGCTAGCAATGATATTGTACTTCGTCGTTTCGATAGTGAATTCGTTGGCCCAGAGCTACCACAAGCGGATTCATCAGAAAAAGTCGAACGCGAAAAGCAGCGACTAGTAGTAATTGTTCTCCTTATTATTTTTTTATTATTTCTTTAAATTTATATAGGCAATTGTTTTCCTTTTTTTGTTGTTTTGTGGTCATTTGTCGGAAGATCACGCAATGCCATTCCTTGTTAGGTAATTGGGGTTTGTTTCCGTTTTGTATAGTCGATTTATAAGGCAAACCCGCAAGTGTTTGTGATAAAACAAATAGTCGTAGAAGTAACAGAAATCGAAAAACTCACTCCGTTTAGATAAGTAAAATATACAAACAGAATGGTGTTTTAAAAACTGTTCCAGTTGTCCCTCGGAGGGGCGCGTATTACTTACATATTTTGCAGAGCGCGGTATTAAATTAATATGTTTGTTTCCATTTTGATGTTCCGTTAAACTTAGCCATAAGTACTTTATGTGTAGTATTCCGGACGTAATTGTACCCATTTTATTACACATTCTACAATTGGGCAATTGAGGTGTGTTTACACAATTATATTCATACAGTGTTTTAAGTGTACATTGTACAAAGTTTTTAATTTCTATTTTACAACAAAAATGTGTGATTTATTTGCATCATAAGCAATTTTATTGGTAGGTCTGTTTGTAATTTAAAAAAAAGTACAATAAACACAATTATTTATATGTGTGTTTTTAACCTTACTTTCCTAAAAGATATTTAAAACAGTTCACTTCAGATTGCGTTGTTGCCAATTTCCCCTAAATTTGAAAATAAAATCCGTCACGTTGGTTACCTTGATTTTGATTTTAACAACCGTTACAAAAATCTTCAGGTGTTTAATTCCTACGTTTTTCCTTTTTATCGACCTTTACGTTAATCCCATGGATCGTGGCGAAGAACTGAAAAAATGGTTCATCAAAATGGGTTACAACGGCAGATTTCCAACCGATTTAACACCGTAAGTGTCTACTTGGCAGGTTCCTCATGCTTAGCACCAATAATTATAGCATCTACAACGCTAGCACGGCTGCTTTATGGCAAGAAGTCATGCAAAAAGTAAAACCTCGCGAAGAAGTTTCAAGGATGCGTAACGAAATCCTAATCGATCACTTCAAAAGTGTCCACTCCGATGAGGTAACAGTTAAACAGATCGGTGTTGTGTTTGTGTGGTAATTTCTCGGTTACAGGAAAACCTCAACTCGAAACTGAAGCCGGTCGAAGCTTGGGCGAAGAATAACGATCTTCGGAAAAAAATCGAGCACATACAACAACAAATCAATATAACGGATAAAAAGGTGACCGATTTAGAGAGGGAGAATAAGATGAAACGTAAGGAGTCATAAAAAATTTCAATTTTTTATTCGAATTCGTTTTAGATTTAAAGATGGATAATGTGCGCAAAACTATTGAACAACATCGAAATTTTATTTTCTTATTAAACGAGAAATCGAAACTAGTACAAACTCAACTTTACGATCTCAACAATAAGTTAGATGGTATAAATAACGATGCCGTCAATCTCACTAAAGTAACGATCATTTCTTCGAAATGTTTATAATTAGTTTTTGTAATTAATAGGAGATGGTGAAAGAGTGCACAGAGAAAATTGTGGTCAAAATCGATTCGTACTCACAAGAAGATCAATACAGTGGATTAATTGATTCGACTCGTGAACTCATTCCAGTTGCGAATTGCACTGAAAAGATATGGAATGAACTGGTCGCCGACACGGAACTCAAAAAAAGTCAATTGAAAAATTTGATTACACAAACTGATGACGAACAGTAAGTCTATCTCTATATTAACTTATTCCCGGAGAACACATTTTTAGAAGTTGTAAAGTGGACGAACAATCTCTAGCGAAGCTGTATGCCGTACACGTTAACTACGCCATAAAAACCAAGGAATTAATTGCTAAAATGGAAAAACTTGAGAAACAATTAGTCTTCATTCGAATAATGTGTTCGTACGTATATGACACTCTTTACTCCGTTTTAATGTTTTCTTTGTAGGAAAACAATTATCCAACGGGCGTTAAGAAAGTTATAGAACTTAAGGCAAAGAAATCGGGTTAAATGCCGGTCTGGAGATTTTACGAGACCGAATCAAATCGATGCAAGCTGAAGCGAATGTCGATACAATCGAAATCGAAACTGAATTAGAACGATTGGATGCGTGCAAGATACAAATTTTGGAGAACGTTAATGAAAATATGATCTTATTAGTGTAATGCACAATGATATGATGCATGCGTGCAGCGAGAATACATTGAAAGTCACTAAACTGACTAATTTTACTGCCAACCTCGACTGGGCTGATCCGCTTAACCGCAATTTAATTCTAGACCAAATTCAAACATTCGCAAAGTATCCGCTCAATCTCGGTAATTATGCACCAGAGGATTTAGATACTAATTCTATGGTGATTGTATCGAACTTGTTAGAGAATACTTGGAGTCCTCCGGAAACGCTTTTAGTCGGTTTAGTTAATGAGCAGGAGTGGTTGAATGTAATGAAATCTTTGCAAGCAACTCACGCTTTCAATCGAGGCATGCAAGGCTCCGATCTGTTTAATCCTATACTAATCTAAAAGCTTTTTAGGTTTGGTGACGAAAGTGGGTTTTCAAAAGCCGCACCAGTCTGCTGAAATTGTAGATAAGATTATGTCGATGTTAATATCGTGCAATGATATCGAAAAGAAGTTGAAGATGGTGAGGCGTGCGTCCATTTGTGGTTCAATATGAATTTTAAAGGGTTCTTGTCGCAAAGACGGTTGGTCGATAATCACAATTATCGTTTTATGAAGATTTGTACAATAAGTTCTACCAAAATTTTTCATGAAGTTTCGGTTTATTCGGTCAATTAAATACGAATGTTTATATGTTGTTGTTAGGTA
The DNA here is from genome assembly GCA_030710515.1 of Abscondita cerata. NCBI lineage: Eukaryota > Metazoa > Arthropoda > Insecta > Coleoptera > Lampyridae > Abscondita > Abscondita cerata. The sequence continues at coordinate 41,043 of JALBCR010000862.1, read as the reverse complement.
TTCTAACTAAAATAAATGGTTTTGTACATTGAACGGCAGTTCTTAAAGAATTAAATGGTCAACTGCAACAGTTTTTAGGCGATGAAGCTACAACTGTCATGTGACGCGTAGAAAATAACTACTTCAATTCACCATTGAATTGGGCACTTGTAAAACCTAACCTAACAATTTGTTATGTTTTCAAAATTCGTGACGTTACGTCAATTAATTATATAAAAATTAAACCTAATAAATAATTATTATGCATAAATGATATGGATGAGGCAGTACTGTGGTTGTGCTTAGACCGTCCCTGCGTTGGTTTCACAGGATAGTATCGATTTTTTTTTAAAGAAAAATAATTTTTTATCAGCCTACTTTTAGGCAACTTTTATCACACTAACTAGTGTTTTTGATTCTATAAACACCACACAGTTGGTATCACTGCATCTTACTCATGACCACACCTGTTAAAAAACTTGTGTTTATTTACTAAAACAAATCGAATTCATCAAATTTTTTTCGAATCCAAAAATGCAATATGAAAAAAAATCGCCAAGCGCGGGCACACCCTCGGTTTATTCGCACGTAACAACCAGAAGCAGCGCCAACTTAAAAGGCAGCCGAAGCCGCAGTGCTAAATCTTTACGAGTGCCTTGGTATCGTAAGCCTTTAATCCAAGATGTGATATTTTTGGACGTACAAAGAATTTCCTTGTTGATGGGATTTTCCTCGTTGGTGAGTTAAAACCGTACATTCAAGCATTTGGTGGAACCGCGCACTTTTCAGATTGTCTCGATATTTACGATCATTACATCCGTTTTCGATGTTTATTGTTATTCGATGGCTACACCGGGTTCCACGCATTATGGCTTCTACCTAATTTCGTACGAGTTTGTGTACGTTGGTAGTAAACACGGTAGGTCACGTCTACTTTTCATGTTATTACTCTCGGTAATCATTGCATATTTTAGTACGTAACGCTTTAGTGATGTTTGCTATATTTTCCATATTGGGAGCTCTAGCCGTTTTCGTAACCAGCATCATTTTAATTGTTGCTTTGAGAAAAGTACGTTGAACCTTAACCTGAATTCATTCAGTAACAGAAACTTTTGCAGGAATATGAAAAGAAAATGGTGCCGTGGTTGATAGCGTTTGGTATTTTTACCGTGTTCCGCACATTGGCGTATTTGTTTTTTTCGATTACAAACGACATGATATTTGCTTACAACATTTTGATGTGTATTATTTGGACGTTCCTTATCGTTATAAGCATATACGGTTGGGTGGTTGTTTACTCGTTGTACATCGAATTGAGCGATCTTACTCGATTGGAGGATCTGGCGCATCTAAGGGTGAGTACCACACGAGTTTTCAACTCGGTTGGTGTTTAACTAGTGACATGTTTACATGCGGCTAGCAACCGGGTAAGTTTTCTTTTGAAATTTAATGTGTTGCTTTTGATTAGATCGGAACTATGCAGTCGCTGAATGCATCAACAACCCATTCCCTGGCGGGATCTCGTCCGACGACACCCCACAGTACTGTGTCGACGATGCCAGTGAACTAGCAGAGGTGTCCAATTATTCCGCTATGACTAGGGATAGCACTGTATCTACGTTAGTTATTTAAGAGTTCATTTATATTCCGTCCATTTTATATGTTACAAGCTTTTTAAAGAAATATAGCCGACAATTAAACAATACTGGTCATGTTAAAATATGGATAAGCTTTAAAATTTCCAACCCTACCTTCGTCATTATAATTGTATGATAGAAAACAAACGTCGCAAAATATAATGCGATCTTGAGGAAGTCGTTCCGAATCTAAAGAAATCCACTTCGCGCTCGTCGTTCCGCATATTTGACACAGCTTGGTGTACGATTGGTGAATTCCGGTGTATATCGGATACTGCTTCGAATTTAAATTGTCGCTCGCTGACAAAACCCAAGCGTCAGAAAATACTAAAATATGCTCGCAGTTGCCTTGGTGTACATAAACGTAAGGGTATCCAAACCGTGGCGTCAAATCCTTAATCTGCATCTAACAATTGGTAACATATATAAAGCGAACACGAACTAAAGAACACTCACCACAGACATAGAAGAGACATGCATAGGCGTAATGCCTCGTTCTTGACCCCATTGCCGTACAACCTCTGAGCAATCAATACTGTTCGGGCACCGTAAATCATTATAAAATGTGTCGTCGATGAAGAAAAAACCAGACGGATATAAACACTTAGGATCGATATTCAAATTATCGCTTTCCAGATCGTCGACCTCAACGCACAAACCCGAATTGGACGAACATCTGATTGCGTCGCGCAATTCGTCCAATCTGGTCGAACCGAGTGCGATAATCTCGTGACTGAATTTTAAGTTTGTGTGTGAATTGACAATTTTTCTGACGTTCGTCATCGGATAAGTAAAACGAAAAGGGTGATAAATTCGAAACAATACCGCAAAATTCTGGCCCGATGTTAAATCATTTTGTGCCGAACTAGTCGCTGGATTGAGTTCGGAACGGTGCTGTTTGTGATAAGTGTGACATGTGTAGATTTCTTTTAACGACGATTTATAACTTTCTCGGACACGTGTGGTGTTTAAGCATTTAGTGTCTTCCGATTCTTCTCCTTCGTTTTCTGAAGTGTCCAGTAAATCGATGCTAGAAACTATGTGTAAACTTCAGCATTGTCTTTTGTGTCAACTTACCTGCAATCGGTCATCAATCGATGCTGCTCCAAATCGTTGACTTTTAGTTTTTGAAACACTAAGTCGTTAACTTCGTCTTCGCTGAGATTATCCGCGTTGTCATTGTCGCAGTTGAGTTGCGAAAACCGGCCGAAAATTTGGTTGAAATTTACTTTTCGGACGCCTTAAATCTTTGTGGTTTATAAATCTTTTCCATTTTGACTTTTGAGGTTAAACGGTTGTGTCTAATGTATGGCATGTTTATAACTTCTTTTTCCAACTGAAGTGAGAGTCGTATGTACAGATAAAACTCACTTTACCATTTAGTAAAAGAAGGGTTGTCTCAACCTCAACAATTACTTACTTTATGAGCTTCCTAACGAGGTGGTGCACTTGAGCGAGGTAAAAAAATCTCAGTTTATTTAAAGCGAGTCCTTGAAAAGTTAGCTGAGCTGATCTGAGATTTGTGTATAAAAGAATGCAGCTTATGTATAACATTGTAATAAAGACGTAACATTACTTCCTACTTAATTATAGCCAACAAAGTGTTTTACCCAAAATGTAAGAAACGTGGTTGTCTTTGTAACAAGCTGAAAAACCACCCTCTTCCTTTTTCAAAATCACCCGATGAATTTCCTCCCTTAATTTGATTTCTTTCATATCATCTTCGGCGTTACGAGTAAAAGCGACCACCACATTATTATTTTGTACACGTTCTTCCAAGCACTGCAAAATGGTTCTCGTATAACCGTGCATACTCACATGTTCATCTGTCGATTCACGATACTGCCAATAATGCACAGGAATACTATCAATACAGACCAAAGCGACGTCGGGATTGTCTATTAAAATTCTTTCGAGATTATAAAAAGTAACTTGCAGTTGTTCGCTGTCATAACAATTCAAAACCGTCAGGTTCTTTAAGCAAGTCATGATGATTGTCTTCCGATTCGGCGTGTTCATTTTCCTTAACTCGCTCTCCATCATCGTCATTAGACGGAACATGTCAAACTTGTGTTCGGTATCTATTAGTATCGCCCCGCCGTTTTTTCCACCGTAGTTGGTGGGTAGCAAAGTTCTTATAACGAAGTCCATCAGCATCGAAGTCTTGCCTGTTCCGGGAGCTCCAACAATTTCAATAAACTCATTAGGATACGGGCCGTTAGGAATTAATTTAGGATTTATGTTTTCTAAAGTCGGTCGTTGTGTTAAGCGCGAAAATAATTCAAAACCAGATTCGATTTTGCTCCCATACATCCTAGACAAACAATTACATTGAGGTTATGCGCCTGTAGTGGCGCTCAGAAAGTGGTGTCTGTTGTACCCTCAAATGAAACAACACAAATCGAAGCTATTATTTTATAATGAATAATTCTTTACAAATATATTACAACTTTACACTGACATTATGCACGTAAAATTTTCCTTCTCGAAATATTTTTAAAAAACCCAACAGTAGTACAACGTAAATTCATTAGGCTTATTTTTTCGCTTATTCATTCATTTAGGCAGGCGAGAGAAACTTATAAAAAAAAATTCATTCGTATATATATTCATCTCTATATATAATCCTAATGGAATGTTAAAAAAAAGTGTGTCATAACTTAATATGTATACAAAACGGAACAAAAAAATTTCAGTCGATAAGTATAGCTATACAATAAAAAGAGAAAAATAAAATACATTCACGATTACACTTTTTTTTTTGAGCATTAGAATTAAGTACATTTTATTTCTATCAAATTGTACGATTCAGAAATGCACTTTTCTAAAAATGCCGTTTCAATGTAAAACACATACAATTATTGCTATCTGAGAATAAAAAATCAACACATATTTAGAATTAAGTGTGTATTACGACAGTCTTTCGATTCCAATTCATTTTAGGACAACATTTTCGTAATTCAGTCGTAATGCAAAACATTGATATGTAAAAAGTATATAACGTTTGATTATACTGTTCATCATTTGCTATTTAACGTAATCAACAAAGATTTGGTGTTCTCCCTTATGTGTTTGAAAAAAAAACTTAAGAAATTAATGGCAGATTCTTTTGTACAACGACATTTAAAAACTAGAAACGATAAATAAATAGACCGATTGTTACAGTTTCGATGTACCTTTTCCAACGGTTAGTATTAACAAAGAATAAAGCTACGCACTAATACTTAAAAAAAAAGGCCAAAGTCTATTGTATATTTAAATCACAATAATCGCGTCATTATCGATGAAAAGAAAAGGAAAAACGTAGGCTTCTCTAATCGTATAAAAGGTGATGGGCGCCGTTTGGAAGACCCACCCTTCGTTATCACAATCCAAAGACCCGGTTTATTTTAAAATAGCTGCCACGTTAAGTACGGAACGTAAAGAATATTATTATAAATAAGCTGCCACACACAGTCATTGTCACAATTATTCACAATTCGTCACTTTGTACACTAAAAAATTTAAACCAAAAATCCTTCGGAGCCATTCACTCTGATCTGCGCCCGTATGCTCTGAACGCTATTCATTATTTTCTTTTGGTGGCCGACCAGAGTGATGCCGAGTTCGGTCAACTCTTTAACAGTCAAATGAACAACCGCGTCCATCGTGTTGATGCCGCCGGTGTGGAAATTTTCTAAATAGCGTGCCATCTTTATCGAATTCAGCCATTCTTCTACGGACGAAAAATTTGTGAGGTCGGGCGCATCGGCCGCCAGAGGATTATTGGACCTGAAATATGCTTGATATGTGAATTTTTTTGTGTATTTAAAGACGCTACCGAATTGGACGCTTGACGAGAGAAACGCAAATTCACAACGAAATCAAAGTCTTACTGCATTTTTTTTCATTTTTAAACAGCCTATAAAGTGTACAATGACCTTATTTATAATTCCGAAGAGATATTGGGCACAATCTGCGTAGCCAGTTTTTCGATTTTTTTTAGTATTTACAAAAATATTCATTTTTGTTTCAAATAAAAGTTGTTTATAATTTAATTATACACAACTTTTGCTTAAATTATTTTTTGATCCTATATGTAATTACTGAGATATAACAATCACGTGACACTAATTATTGTAACAATATCTCCACCAATATCAATTTTACAGAAAAAGTTGAGGAAGAAAAGTTGTTTGAAATTCTATTGTCTATAGCTTTTGTTTGAACTATTTTTTTTTCTAAAACGTAATATCATTTGCGCGATGTGGAGTTCTGCGGTAAAACGCTTGTTTTAAATTCTGAACAACTTTCAGAATGTGTGTTTTTAACTTTTATTCATTGAAAAAATAAAGTGTGTTCTCAAAAACTCACACTAATCTATTGTTCAATATCCTGACCACGGAAAAAAATTCTATGGCCAAACCAAAATTGAAACTTCAGTGTCA
>JALBCR010000862.1:15000-27500 GCA_030710515.1 Abscondita cerata | reverse complement strand
ACGGGCTGTCAGTGATTTTTCTTCATTTCTGAAAAACATACAAAGTGTGAGTTGAAGTTTTTATCACTGGAAAAATAAAGTAAATTTTAATATCCTGATCACGGAAAAAGTTGGTATGGGCGAGCTCAACACCAGTGTTACGTTATCAGTGAAGATCATCTACTACAAATCGAGAACAAAATTGCAAGATACGGGCTGTCAGTGATTTTTCTTCATTTCTGAATAACCTACAAAGTGTGGGTTTTTAACTTTTTGTCACTGATCTATTGTTCGATAATCGGAAAGAATTCTATGACTACGAACAAAACTGAAACACCAATTTCAATTTATCAGTGGAGACAGTCAATTCGGAATCAAGAACAAAATTGCAAGACCCGGGCTGTCAGTGATTTTTCTTCATTTCTGAATAACATACAAAGTGTGAGTTGAACTTTTTATCACTGGAAAAATAAAGTAAATTTCAATATCCATCATGGAAAAAGTTGGTATGGGCGAGATCAACACCAGTGTTACCTTCTCAGTGATGATAATCTACTACAAATCGAGAACAAAATTGCAAAATACGGGCTGTCAGTGATTTTTCTTCATTTCTGAATAACATACAAAGTGTGAGTTGAACTTTTTATCACTGGAAAAATAAAGTAAATTTTAATATCCTGATCACGTAAAAAGTTGGTATGGGCGAGCTCAACACCAGTGTTACGTTATCAATAAAGATAATCTACTACAAATCGAGAACAAAATTGCAAGATATGGGCTGTCAGTGATTTTTTTTTCATTTCTGAATAACCTACAAAGTGTGAGTTGAACTTTTGATCACTAGAAATCAAGAACAAAATTGCAAGATACGGGCTGTCAGTGATTTTTCTTCATTTCTGAATAACCTACAAAGTGTGAGTTTTTAACATTTTATCACTGATCTATTGTTCGATATTCAGAAAGAATTCTATGACTAAGAACAAAACTGAAACACCAGTGTCAATTTATCAGTGGAGACAGTCAATTCGAAATCAAGAACAAAATTGCAAGACCTGGGCTGTCACTGTTTTTCTTCATTTCTGAATAACATACAAAGTGTGAGTTGAACTTTTATCACTGGAAAAATAGAGTAAATTTGAATACCCTGATCACAGAAAAAGTTTCAGAGTAACGTACCCAGTGTGGGTTTTTTAATCACCAAAAAAATACAATAAATTCCCAAAACCCCACACTAATCTATTGTTCGATATCGTGGTCACAGAAAAAAAATCTATGGCTAAAATCAAAACTGAAAATAATTTATTAAAAATCACGAAGAAAGTTACCAGACCGAGGCTGTCGCTGATTTTTTTTTTTACGTTTTTGAACAACGTAAGTGTGAGTTTTATACTTTTTATCACTGAAAACATAGTATGAGTTCTCAAACACCCACACTACTCTATTCTTTGATTTCTTGATCAAGGAAAAAAATGGTATTTCTATCACTGAAAAAAAAGTGTGAGTTCTCAAAGAACCACACTACCTATTCTGTTGGTTATAGTGAGATTTCTTGATCAAGGACAAAGTCGTATGGCTGAGACCAAAACCGAAACACCAGTGTTAGCTGATCAGTGAATACAATGTATTCGAAACCAAGAATAAAATTCCAAAACCGGGTGGTCACTGATTTTTTCTTTTCATTTCTGAACCTACAAAGTGTGAATTTCAAAATTTTTATCACTGTAAAAATAAAGTGAGTTCTCAAAAACCCACTAGTGTACGATATCCGGAAAAAATTCTATGACTAAGATCAAAACTGAAACATCAGTGTCAGCTTATCAGTGAAGATAATCTATTAAAAATCACAAAAAAAGTTACCAAGACCGAGGCTGTCACTGATATTTTTTTACGTTTCTGAACAACATAAGTGTGGGTTTTAGACTTTTTAGTTGATCACGTAATAAAAATTATATTGTCGAGATCAAAACCGAAACACCAGTGTCAGTTATTCAGTGAAGGTAATATGTGTGAAATCAACTTTTCTATTGAAAACCAAAGATAAAACTGAAACTTTCAAGTGTTAGGTTAAAAAAACTGTTATCCCCCCCATCATAGCCTTGACAAGATCGTCATTTTAGTGTCCGCACAAACTCACCAGTGCCAGTGAAACCCATGAACTCTTAAGCCAACGATTTCGTAACAAGTACGTAGGGGGCGTGGCTACCATCTACCAATCGTTTCAGTCGGCGTGTTTCTCGTCAAACGTGCGGGCAAAGTCAAAAACAAGTTAATATGCACACGCTTCTTCTTCTTCCTCACACCCTTTTTTAAAGCAATAAAAAACAGAGAACACAAAAAAAGCAAGAGAAAAAAGCGAATGCATGTGTGCGTGTTTGTTATTAAAAGTGATGCGCATGCGCTAAAAAAGCAAAAATAAAATACCTTTGCAACAGAAAAAACCAGAAAGCAATATTTACAGGTTGTTAAAAGTGACCCAGGTCGGTTGGCGGCCGGTCGACCACTGCTCTTCGCTCAGCGGATACCACAAACCAGAGTTATCGTCGTTCAATTGATTGCGTCTATTCGACGATAAATCGTTCAATAAACGTCTATTAAGCTCCATGTAAAAGCGCGCCGATAACTCTGGATGGTGGTGGTTATACGAGTGTCCCCCTACATTCATAGATTGCCAAAAATAAGAGGGTAAAAGTTGTTGGTGGCTAGAAACGAAACGTTAAAAATAAGATGATGCGTGAACAGAGGCGTGCGAAGTGCTTGTGTAATTACAGAAATCGCACTTACCGATTCTGAGCAATTTTTCTTAGAGTATCTGGGACGCGTATCAATTTATCTAAAGTGTTAACAATGGACTGGAATGCTGGCCGATGGGTTCGTTCTTTCTGCCAACAATCTAACATTAACTGGTATATGGCTTCGGGACAATCCATCGGGGCCGGCAGTCTGTAACCTTTTTCTATACTTTTTATCACGTCTTGGTTCGACCAGTTCCAGTAGGGACGTTCGCCATACGACATCACTTCCCAACAAACGATGCCCATTGACCATACATCGCTAGCCGATGTAAATTTACGGAATGCTATCGCTTCTGGCGCCGTCCATCGTACCGGGATTTTCCCTCCCTAAAATTAAAAAAACATGTATTCATGTAACCACTACTACTGCTACCGTCCCACCTATTGGAGACACTATTTTCTAACCTAACTTTAACAACAATTTCCGAATAACTCACCCGCGTCGTATAAGCTCCTTCTGTAGCGCTTTCAATTTCCCTACTTAACCCAAAATCAGCTATTTTACACACTAACTGCGAATTCACTAGTACGTTTCGAGCCGCCAAATCCCTATGCACGTAATTCATTTCACTCAAATACTGCATACCGGACGCAATACCTCGCAACATCCCAACCAACTGCAACATTTGGAACTTGCCGTCGTTCGCCTGCAACATTCAAACTAAGCCCCAAACAAAAAATCGAACTTTACGTGCATACCCTCAGGAACGTATCCAACGAACCGTTTTCCATATACTCCGTTATTATCATAACCGGATTGGATTTAGTGACGACACCCTGAAGGAAAATAACGTTCGGATGTTCAAATTGTCCCATGATCGAAGCCTCGGTCAAGAAATCGTTCCTCGACTTTTTCTGCGCGAGCCCGCCTTCAGAGTTTTAATCGCTACATCGATTTCGTTGTTGCCGTTTATTTTTAGCTTCCCTTTGCAAACATCGCCGAATTCGCCTCCTCCAATAATGGCCTCGATCGTAATGCAACTGGCGTCGATTTCTCTAGCAAACTCTCTCACCGCCTGATTGGGATCTTCGTAAGTGTGCGGATCAATGTAAGTGCGCGAAGCACCTCCGATAGGTGCGAACAAAGGCGTCGTCACTGCAGAAAATTACATACAGTTAGAATAAATCAAAAAATTCTTCGGGGATTTCAAAATAAAAATTACCATTGGTATGAGTGGTAACAATAGGAGGGTTGTCCAAATGATGAACTACAAAAAAAAAAAAGAAAACAAATAAGCGAAATAAAACACAAAAGCATGCGAAAGTGATCGGAATAACAGGATACACTTACTGTACGTAACTACAAGTCCTTTCAGCGTGAAATACAAAAATAAGAGTGTTGAGTGTGCGTTTACAGTGATCAAGAGTAGAGCTTACCTTCACCATTTCTATATTCCAAAGTATCACAGTCGCTCGGTTGTTTTTTGTTGCATTCATCGTTGCCACGAGATCTTACGAAGACGACAGCTAACACGATAATGGCAACTAGGATGACGACTATCGCGACGATGCCACCGGCTATGACTTGTAGTTTCAGACCTTCGTCTTCGCCAACGTACGCTGAAATTATATCTTTCGTACGACTGTGAAACTTGAAGAAATGTATGCGTACCTGTATTTAAAACTTGTCCCGTAGTTTTGAATATTACGGGCGAGTAATCACCCCAGCCCTGTCGGGTTTTGGCACGAACATGTATGCCGTATTCAGTCTTCTGTTGTAAACCAGTGAGAGTCGTTGATAGTTCGGTTGTTCGTATCGTAGTCGCATTGGTGTGATCATTGTCATTTCTAACAAAATAATGAACCTCGTAACTTTCGATTATTCCATTCTCGACATCATCGAACAATGGGGCGTCCCATGACAAACTAATCTCTGTGCTCTTAACCGAACTAACATGCACGTTTGGAATACTACTCACTACGGAGGCTTCGGTCGTAACTACAATATCCGAATACTCTGGACTGCCCTTGATGCTCAAATGCGACACACCGTTCTCAGCAAAAATTTGAAAACGATATGTTGTGACCGCATTCAAACCGGCCACAGTTACCTTCGTGTCGTTGAAAGTTTCCTGGAAAAAGTAAAAGACGTGCACTAATTCTAATCAAATCAGGTAAGAACATACCGAGCTCGGGGTGTACTGAACAACACCGAAAGTGCATGCATCACACTTCACCCGGTAGAAGATGTCGGAACGTCCACCCAGATCTTGCGGTGAAGTCCAGCTAAGTATAATCGTCGATTGGTCCACAAAATTATTTGTTAAATTTTGCGGAGCGGAGGGCGGTTCTGCAAATAAGGGTGCATGTTATTGAAGGGTATGATTTTGGAGAATACTTACGTGTACACGCCATGCTCTTAGGATCTTTAGCTGCCCGGTAGTACCCATTATTGCATTTGCATTCGCTGTAACCGGAGCTAGGTGCCTTCGAATTGTCTGGACAAGATTCACAAAGACCGTCGCCCGTTTCGGCTTTGAAGGTTCCCGGTGGACAAACTATAGTTTCATTTATTAAAGAATCCGTTCACGATTTGTGCACTTACCATTGCAAACTTGTTTTTCAAAGTCGGGTTGAAAACCGGCTTTGCATTTGCAACCGCCGGTGGGTAGAGTCCACTTGCCGTCGCCTTTGCACAGATATGTAGGCGCAATGTCGACCACTTCGGAATTGTTCATACACGTGCCGTTCGCTTGTTCTAAATTTGGAATTTCTTTTCCGGTGGAGGTCGCAGGGAATCGAGCAAAGTTGATGGTGACTTCCGGACAAGTTATGTAATAAACTTTTTATGGCGAGGAGGGAAATGCACGCTCCTTCGTCCCTGAACGCGAAGTAGACGCCTTTCTTGGTCACCGGGATGCTTTTGACTTCGGTGTTGATGTTCACTTCGATATTTGCGTTGAAACGACCCTCGCCGCCGGCGATTCGTGCTAAATACAGAACTCATTAGCAAAAGTTGTTGACTCGACGAACCAACAATTATTATGTAATTAACTAGCTTTAAACCAAATTGAATTAACGAATTTTCTGTAATAATAGCGAGAAAAAATATTGTGTAGTGTAAGTGTTTCATCGATTTACATGTTTACATCGAAATTTCAACCTAATATGCGTCAAAATCGATGAACCAACACATTTTGGGTGATTCAAGAAAAGTAACTACAAAAAAAAATGAAATATTCGTGTTTAATATACACATAACCTCAAATTAACACAGCATCTTCGGTTAAGTTTTACAAGTGGTGCAATAATTGCATTTGATGGTACTCAACAAAAGAATTTCAATGCTACCCTTCATTTTTCTTAAATATGAAAAGTGAACCCTTTAAAAATGATATAACCTAACCTATTTTTTTTCAAAGTAATTCTCAAAAATCCATATTTGAGCTTATCAGATAAGCTAACCTGAACTAAACTAAAATATTTATTGTCAAAGAATACCATAAAAATCAATATTTTGGCTTTTCGTATATTCTAACCTAACCCAACAAATTATTGTTTTTGACAATTTATTGTCAAAGAAATTCTCAAAAAATTCATATTTTGGTTTTTCGGATAACTTAACCAGACCTCCAGATCATAAACCGTTAAAAAACTATGTTTTAGAAGTTGACCTTAAGCGACCACGGGATGTGATCCACCACCAAACCAACAACAAAAATTATCAGACTCAAAATGATCCCTAGTTTATGAAATATCCAAAATAACATTTTCATGGGCTGACCTTGGGGGTCACAACGGCATATTTAAGAAAAATTAAGGATCCCCTGGACGAATTTTATTGGATTCGGTACTTTAGTGTTGACACTTCATACCACCACTTGTAAAACCGAACCGCATCTTCGTCGAATTTTCGGCACTCATAACCTTAAAATATTAACTTCTCCTACTATATCGAAATTATAACCAAATAATATCGAACCAACAATTATTATGCAAGGAAATAGGTTGAGACAAAGTTGAATTAAGGGATTTTGTGTGACGATGTTTGTTCAAATAGCAGATTTATTGATTGCACTCATACCTCAAATAAACACAGCAACACTCATAACCTTAAAACATACTTTGCATACTACATCGAAACTTTAACCAAGGATTTCGATGTTTGCTTCGACGAACAAACAATTATTATGCAATCAAATAGGTTAAAACCAGGTTGAATTAAACAATTTATGTAATAATGACGATGTTTGTTCAAATAGAGAGCCCTCATAATCTCAAATAAACACAGCATCACTCATAGTTTTAAAACATTGACTTCGCGTACTACACCGAAATATTAACCAAATATTTCTATGATTTTTTCGATGAACCAACATTTATCATGTAATCAAATTAGTTGAAACGAAGTTGAACTAAGCAAGTTTGTATAATAGTGACGATTTTTATTCAAATAGCGGTTTATTGATTGCAATCATAACCTCAAATAAACACAACATCACTCATAGTCTTCTTAAAACATTGACTTCGCGTACTACATCGAAATATTAATTGATTTTTTCGACGAACCAACATCGACATACTCATAACCTTCAAATTTGGTTACATCGAACTGTCAAGCAAACTCAATCACCTTCATACTTCCGGTAGATAAAATTAAAAAGTGTGGAGTCCGTGCCTTACAATTTTAAGGTGATCATGGAATAATAATATTCACTCACCTATCAGCTTGTAGCTCTCAGTTTCCCAAGGGGGCGGCTCCCGGGTGGCGGCGTCGAATTCGTAGTACAATAAACTGAAAGTCTCCTTGCAAGACATCGCGTTACCTAAACGAAACGTACAAGTTAAGCTAGACGACGCCATCTATCCGCGCCGAATACGTACCAGGAAAAAGACTGCAATCTCTGATGGTGAACTTGATTTCGATGTAGATCCGATTGGCGACGCCACGATCGATAAAAGGCGTCCACAACCAATTGTTGACATTCTTGTAGGCCACATCGCAGACAACGTACGATCTCCAATTAATTCCTTTTTGGAAATTCGTAAAAGACTCCTCCACCCACTGCGCGTCGGCAACGACACAAAGCGTACGAAAAAGAAGAAACAAATTGCTTAGCGTTATAAAAAGACGGGTAAATAAAAGTTGCCGCCCTTATAATTCAGGGGTGAAATATTAAGCGAATTGTCACCCCAAGCACGTGTGTTCTTTACAACAGCGAAAGATAAAGGTAATAACGCTTAGAGTTTTTTTTGTCGCGAAGCTAATTTTCTCCCCACGTATTTGCTATCGTAGTCGGCGGCGCCGTCGCCGCGTTTTAATTCATAAAAGTAAAAATTTCCGCATCCACAAAATGTTACCGTTTCAAATCACGTACAATTTCGAGGGATAGAAATGTGCCTACAGTAATCAAGAATGATTAGTAGCTATGGCAACGCAATTGCCCAGACACCCCCACGTTTGGATATTCTTTTCACTTCCAATAAACGTTTATCTTTCTCCCTGCATAGACAATTCCGAGTTAAAAATATTGCGGGCACGTTTCGTCTCAGTCGGCCGTGCCGCATAAAACAAAGACGCAACCAGCGGGTGACGTAGTTGCGTGCGGAAACATAATTCGGTTAGGGCGTTGTTACGATTTTTTTTTTTTGACAAACACAAGCAGGTACTTACACCGGGTGTGTTAGCTTGGGGTCCGTAAGGGAATCGGGTCCAATCCAAACCTGATTCACCGGTCGTGTCCAGAAGTACCACTGAAACAATTAATTTTTTTAAAAATTTAGTTAGGCAACAACACGCATTATGTCAAACGGAGACGTCACTGATGACGTAACTTCGTACCAACTTAAATTTAAAACAAGCGATGCGTGACATACCCAAATCTACTAAACCGATTCGTTTTAGAAAAAAGTTTAGGGGTTGAATATTTATATTTTGAAATGTTGGTACTAATTTGTCAATTATGTTGTTCAATAAAAGTTTGTGTAATCAAAGCAAGCGGTTCGGCACAAAGTGCGACGCCGACTAGATTGTAGTCTTAAATCTAAACATAGCATAAATTATATTTGAGCAATTAGGTAGTAAATTTCAAACATACGTCTGTTCAAACAAAATCTTATTTATTCCAGATTTTCCCGGAATTTTGATTCAAATATATTTATATCCGTTTAAGATGTCCAGGCGTAGGTTTTCTAAATCAAAGCCAGTTTTCTTCAATTGAGAAAAATTCAATGAAAAATAAAAACCCTAAACTAATCATGAATTTTCACACTCAATTTTCACAAAGTCGGTCATGAAATTAAGAATACAACTAGTTGGATTTAGGTTTAAATATCCACGTTTTCAATAAAAAAAAAAACCGTTAATTTTAGTTCTAAAACATAAAAACCCTAAACGGATCATACGGTTTAGGACAAATAATAGAATTTGAAACTTAATTTTCACAAAGTTCTTCATTAAATTAAAAAAATTTAGCTTTAGGTTTAAATCCCACATTTTTCCAACAAAACCGTTAATTTTAGTTCTAAAAAATACCAACCTTAAACGGAACATAATTTACGAAAAACAGTAGAATTTGAATATCAATTTTCACAAAGTTGGTGATGAAAAGAAAAACAGTTAATTTTAGTTCTAAAAAATAGAAACCCTAAACGGAACATAATTTTCGAAAAACAATAAAATTTGAAACTCAGTTTTCACCGGTTTGCACAAAGTTTGAAAACAACGAGTTGGTTTTAGGTTTAAACCTCACATTTTTTCAATCAAAAACGGTTAATTTTAGTTCTAAAACATAAAAACCCTAAACGGATCATACGGTTAGGACAAATAATAGAATTTGAAACTTAATTTTCACAAAGTTCTTCATTAAATTAAAAAAATTTAGCTTTAGGTTTAAATCCCCACATTTTTCCAACAAAACCGTTAATTTTAGTTCTAAAAAATACCAACCTTAAACGGAACATAATTTACGAAAAACAGTAGAATTTGAATATCAGTTTTCACAAAGTAGGTCATGAAAAGAAAAACCGTTAATTTTAGTTCTAAAAAATAGAAACCCTAAACGGAACATAATTTTCGAAAAACAATAAAATTTGAAACTCAGTTTTCACCGGTTTGCACAAAGTTTGAAAACAACGAGTTGGTTTTAGGTTTAAACCTCACATTTTTCAATCAAAAACGGTTAATTTTAGTTCTAAAACATAAAAACCCTAAACGAATCATACGGTTAGGACAAATAATAGAATTTGAAACTTAATTTTCACAAAGTTCTTCATTAAATTAAAAAATTTAGCTTTAGGTTTAAATCCCCACATTTTTCCAACAAAAAAACCGTTAATTTTAGTTCTAAAAAATACCAACCTTAAACGGAACATAATTTACGAAAAACAGTAGAATTTGAATATCAATTTTCACAAAGTTGGTGATGAAAAGAAAACAGTTAATTTTAGTTCTAAAAAATAGAAACCCTAAACGGAACATAATTTCGAAAACAATAAAATTTGAAACCCAGTTTTCACCGGTTTGCACAAAGTTTGAAAAACAACGAGTTGGTTTTAGGTTTAACCTCACATTTTTCAATCAAAAACGGTTAATTTTAGTTCTAAAACATAAAACCCTAAACGGATCATACGGTTAGGACAAATAATAGAATTTGAAACTTAATTTTCACAAGTTCTTCATGAAATTAAAAATTTAGCTTTAGGTTTAAATCCCCACATTTTTCCAACAAAAACCGTTAATTTTAGTTCTAAAAATACCAACCTTAAACGCAACATAATTTACGAAAACAGTAGAATTTGAATATCAGTTTTCACAAAGTAGGTCATGAAAAGAAAAACCGTTAATTTTAGTTCTAAAAATAGAAACCCTAAACGGAACATAATTTTCGAAAACAATAAAATTTGAAACTCAGTTTTCACCGGTTTGCACAAAGTTTGAAAAACAACGAGTTGGTTTTAGGTTTAAACCTCACATTTTTTCAATCAAAAACGGTTAATTTTAGTTCTAAAACATAAAAACCCTAAACGGATCATACGGTTAGGACAAATAATAGAATTTGAAACTTAATTTTCACAAAGTTCTTCATGAAATTAAAAAAATTTAGCTTTAGGTTTAAATCCCCACATTTTTCCAACAAAACCGTTAATTTTAGTTCTAAAAAATACCAACCTTAAACGCAACATAATTTACGAAAAACAGTAGAATTTGAATATCAGTTTTCACAAAGTAGGTCATGAAAAGAAAAACCGTTAATTTTAGTTCTAAAAAATAGAAACCCTAAACGGAACATAATTTTCGAAAAACAATAAAATTTGAAACTCAGTTTTCACCGGTTTGCACAAAGTTTGAAAAACAACGAGTTGGTTTTAGGTTTAAACCTCACATTTTTTCAATCAAAAACGGTTAATTTTAGTTCTAAAACATAAAAACCCTAAACGAATCATACGGTTAGGACAAATAATAGAATTTGAAACTTAATTTTCACAAAGTTCTTCATTAAATTAAAAAAATTTAGCTTTAGGTTTAAATCCCCACATTTTTCCAACAAAAAAACCGTTAATTTTAGTTCTAAAAAATACCAACCTTAAACGATAATTTACGAAAAACAGTAGAATTTGAATATCAATTTTCACAAAGTTGGTGATGAAAAGAAAAACCGTTAATTTTAGTTCTAAAAAATAGAAACCCTAAACGGAACATAATTTTCGAAAAATAATAAAATTTGAAACTCAGTTTTCACCGGTTTGAGCAAAGTTTGAAAACAACGAGTTGGTTTTAGGGTTTAAACCTCACATTTTTTCAATCAAAAACGGTTAATTTTAGTTCTAAACATAAAAACCCTAAACGAATCATACGGTTAGGACAAATAATAGAATTTGAAACTTAATTTTCACAAAGTTCTTCATTAAATTAAAAAATTTAGCTTTAGGTTTAAATCCCCACATTTTTCCAACAAAAAAACCGTTAATTTTAGTTCTAAAAATACCAACCTTAAACGATAATTTACGAAAAACAGTAGAATTTGAATATCAATTTTCACAAAGTTGGTGATGAAAAGAAAACCGTTAATTTTAGTTCTAAAAATAGAAACCCTAAACGGAACATAATTTTCGAAAACAATAAAATTTGAAACTCAGTTTTCACCGGTTTGCACAAAGTTTGAAAACAACGAGTTGGTTTTTAGGTTTAAACCTCACATTTTTCAATCAAAAACGGTTAATTTTAGTTCTAAACATAAAAACCCTAAACGAATCATACGGTTAGGACAAATAATAGAATTTGAAACTTAATTTTCCACAAAGTTCTTCATTAAATTAAAAAATTTAGCTTTTAGGTTTAAATCCCACATTTTTCAACAAAAACCGTTAATTTTAGTTCTAAAAATACCAACCTTAAACGATAATTTACGAAAAACAGTAGAATTTGAATATCAATTTTCACAAAGTTGGTGATGAAAAGAAAAACCGTTAATTTTAGTTCTAAAAAATAGAAACCCTACACGGAACATAATTTTCGAAAAATAATAAAATTTGAAACTCAGTTTTCACCGGTTTGAGCAAAGTTTGAAAAACAACGAGTTGGTTTTAGGTTTAAACCTCACATTTTTTCAATCAAAAACGGTTAATTTTAGTTCTAAAACATAAAAACCCTAAACGAATCATACGGTTAGGACAAATAATAGAATTTGAAACTTAATTTTCACAAAGTTCTTCATTAAATTAAAAAAAATTAGCTTTAGGTTTAAATCCCCACAATTTTCCAACAAAAAAACCGTTAATTTTAGTTAT
>JALBCR010000862.1:0-5000 GCA_030710515.1 Abscondita cerata | reverse complement strand
ATTTGCTGGTCAATTTTCTCAAATTTCAATATTTTTTTCTTAATTTTTGAATTATGTGATTGTTTTTCAATTCCAAAAATTTTATTGTGACAAATGTCAGTTTTTTTTTTAAATTTTGATTTATGTGAATTTTTTTCAATTCAAAAAACTTTTCTGTGACTAATTATTGTGAATAAGTAAAACGAAAACTAAGTCGGCTTTGAGTAAAACTTCCTTTGCTTCTGCGTAAGATGAAGACAATATATGTGAATTTTTTTTCAATTCAGTTACAAGTAGATGAAAACAGAGTCGGCTTTGACTAAAACGTCCTTTGTTTCTGCGTATGATGACAACATAACAACATTTTGCTTGTCAATTTTCTTAAGCTCCAATGTTGTTTTTTCTTGATTTTGATTTACCTGAATTTTTTTCTGTGACAAATTATTGTAAATAAGTAAAACGAAAACTAAGTCGGCTTTGACTAAAACTTCCTTGGCTTCTGCGTAAATGATGACAATAAAACAACATTTTGCTGGTCAATTTTCTCAAATTTCAATTTTTTAGCTTAATTTTTGAATTGTGTGATTTTTTTCAATTCAAAAAACTTCCTGTGACAAATTTCAATGTTTTTTTTAAATTTTGGATGTATTTCAATTCAAAATACTTTTTGTGACAAATAAATTATTGTTTACAATAAGTAGATAAAAACAGAGCCGGCTTTGACTGAAACTTCCTTTGTTTCTGCGTATGATGACAACATAATAACATTTTGCTGGTCAATTTTCTTAAATTTCAATTTTATTCTTAATTTTTGAATTATGTGATTTTCTTGTGACAAATTTCAGTGTTTCTGTTTAAATTTTGGATAATGTATTTTTTTATATTAAAAAACCTTTTTTGAGACAAATTATTGTTTACAAGTAGATCAAAACCGAATGGGCTTTGACTAAAACTTTCTTTGTTTCTGTGTAAGAAGATGAATAACAATATTTTGCTTGTCAATTTTCTTAAATTCCAATGTTTTTATCTTAATTTTGAATTAAGTGATTTTTTTTCAATTCAAAAAATAAAATACTTTTTGTGACAAATTATTGTTTACGAGTAGATAAAAACAGAGCCGGGTTTGACTAAAACTTCCTTTGTTTCTGCATAAGATAATGACAATAAAACAATATTTTGCTGGTCAATTTTCTCAAATTTCAATTTTTTTCTTAATTTTTGAATTGCGATTTTTTTTTCAATTCAAAAAACTTTCTTGTCACAATTTCAGTGTTTTCTTAATTTTTGAATTATGTGATTTTTTTTCAATTCAAAAAACTTCCTGTGACAAATTTCAGTGTTTTTTTATATTTTAGATGTGTTTTTTTTTTCAATTCAAAATACTTTTTTGTGACAAATTATTGTTTACAAGTAGATGAAAACAGAGCCGGCTTTGACTAAAACTTCCTTTGTTTCTGCGAATGATGACAACATAACAACATTTTGCTGATCAATTTTCTTAAATTTCAATTTTTTTCTTAATTTTTGAATTATGTGATTTTCTTATGACAAATTTCAATGTTTTTTTTAGATGTTGGATAATGTATTTTTTTTCAATTAAAAAAAACTTTTTTGTGACAAATTATTGTTTACAAGTAGATGAAAACTAAGTCGGCTTTGACTAAAACTTCCTTAGCTTCTGCGTAAATGATGACAATATAACAACATTTTGCTGGTCCATTTTCTCAAATTTCAATAAAACAATATTTTGCTTGTCAATTTTCTCAAATTTCAATTTTTTTCTTAATTTTTGAATTGCGATTTTTTTCCAATTCAAAAACTTTCTTGTCACAATTTCAGTGTTTTTCTTAATTTTTGAATTCTGTAATTTTTGTTTCAATTCAAAAAACTTCCTGTGACAAATTTCAGTGGTTTTTTTAAAATTTTGGATGTGTTTTTTTTTCCTATTCGAAATACTTTTTTGTGACAAATTATTGTTTACAAGTAGATGAAAACAGAGCCGGCTTTGACTAAAACTTCCTTTGTTTCTGCGTAAGATTATGACAATATAACAATATTTTGCTTGTCAATTTTCTTAAGTCCCAATGTTTTTTTTTCTTGATTTTGATTTATCTGAATTTTTTTCTGTGACAAATTATTGTAAATAAGTAAAACGAAAACTAAGTCGGCTTTGACTAAAACTTCCTTTGCTTCTGCGTAAGATGATGACAATATGGCCAACCTTTCTTAAATTTTTCAATGTTTTCTTTTCTTAGTTTTGGAATCTTTTTTCAATTCAAGAAACTTTTTTGTGACAAATTGTTTTTTTTTTCTTAATTTTTTAATTCAGGCAATATGATTTTATTACAAAACATAGAATTTTTTAAACTTTTTTTTAAAGCACACACTTTGACAATATGAATGTTTTTTTGGTGTATTTATGTCAAAGTCATATGCTTCTTTAAGAATTTTTTACCAATTGGTAAAAATTTTGTAATTTTTTTTGGTAAATTTTTTTCGTAAAAGTAGTTCTATAAAAAATTTTAAATAAAAAACAAAAAAAATCGTTGATGACGTGTTATCAAAATTTACAAATTACTAGTTTAAATAAAGTAGCACTTAATGTAGTTCGTGCTCCCTAATAGAGACATTTTGAAATATACATATTAAGCACGTGGCGGGAAATTTTTTAAAATAAAAATCCGGTCGACCTTGGATAAATTGAATAAACCAGGCCTTGAGTGGATAAAAAACAGAGCAAAGCCATAAAAAACAAGTTTATTCTAATCAAGCCAACTACCGATTTAAAAATCGGACCAAATTCGATCGAATTTCTTTGCACTCGCCGACTTGGGGTAAAAAGAGACAGGACCGTACGCCGCACGAAATTGAGCAATTAGACGCGGCTCCGCTCATTAAGAGTCGCATCTTATCTAAAAACACGACTCGACCTTTTTAGTGAAAGCGGTCGCTCGTAATTAAGGGGTTTTTACGTGACCCTCAAAACCTACTTCTACACCCCTCGAACGCAGGTTTGGGCGATTACGTCTCTGGATTATTTAATAAAAAGCAGATAAGTTTTGAAAAAAAAATTCGTGCTGCGAGACAGATAGATCAGGTAGCGGCAAGTTCGTGTGTAAAGTGGTGAAATGTAAAGGTATTCGCGACTTCAAAGGGCGACCGAAGGGCGGTTTTGGTAAGAGCGGGGCTGAAACAAGTCCCTGAGGGCTTTAAGAAAATCGATACAGACTAGGGCTGCCAACGCATAACTTGGAGTTTCCGAATTCTCTTATTTGTACTCGAATTTTACATCTGACACGTGCGCTACGACTATGATGAAGCCGAACGAAAAACGCATCCGGTTGATTGTTATGTACGGGGGTTCGTTCGAAAACTATCTGCACCTACCTTGTTCGGCGCCAGCCGGTCGGGTTATTACCGCGATGACGATAACGAGAAAGGACAGTAAAATTTTTAGTACCAATCCCATAGCGTCTGCTTTTAACTTTTGCCAGAGTCCGTTGCGCCACCTGGCGGATCACATTATTCCCCACAGCTACTTCATTCCTGAAAACAAAAAAAAAGACATGAAAATTAGTGCGCCTCGTACGTGGCGTAACCTAAATTATTTTAATGTTTGTTTTTCCTGTACAAAAAAAATGCAACGTCGCAAGAAGTAATGCAGGTTACGCTTTTGCATCTGCATTCAGCGCGAATCGATTAAAGCTCAAGTTTTGAGTGTCTAGGTGACAAAAAGCACAAAAAAAAACTATAAAAAGAACTAGTCGTGCTAATGAGACATTTACACCCACTCGTCGGGCCTCGACCCGAACTCTCTTTCATTCATGCCCGGATTTTTTCTCTTTTACCTCATTTGAAATACCACGGCACACTTGGCGCAAAAATTTGTAAATAACGAAATTCGTATTAATTAACAATGCGGATTTATTATGTTCGCGTGCGATTTCGATTAGTTGTTTAGAGAGCGACGCCCTCGTCACATACGTCCCATTACGTTAAGAAAATTAATTCGGACAATTTATTCGATGCGGCAACATAGGATTCGTAATAAATGAGTTTATGCAAATGTTTAAGTTTCTTTATCCATTGTCGGCAACATTGCGTTTGTTATCTTGATGAACAATCGAATCGTTCCCAGACGACTGCGATAAAACAAGAAATTGTTTGCGACAAAAGTAGAAAACCGTATTTACAGTGTTGCCAAGTTTGGGAATATGTATTAGCTAACAATCTTGTTATTTTAATTGAACACAGGGTTCTCACTGTCAATCAGAAAGACGTCATATACTATTTTATTCCGACTCGACTGTTTACAATGTTGCCAATATTAATTAAAATAATAAGAGTAAAATTATTGAAACGAAACCAAATAATGAGCCGGCTGTATACGACGTTACCCTTAATATTGCGGAATCAAGAAAAATATAATTAAATAAATAGGAGCATAACCGTATAAGAAGCGTTGTTGCCAAATTACCATATTTCTACATTTAGGGCTATCTTAAAATGGCAACAAGCCAAAACTAAAATGTTTATATGAATAAATGTAGTCGAAAATTGTTGAAATTTTCGAAAAAGAAAAAATAACGCCGTGCGTAGTGTAGGAGCAGTGTTCAAATTAGTAATAATTAAGGTATTACAAATTAGTATCGTAATTCAATAAACCAATCTAAACTCACTGTTGTCACACTTAATTATAAACAAAAGTTATAGATAATAAATAACTTTGATCTGAGCCGGCTAGTTACGATGTTGCCAATATTACTAGTGCAGTGAAATTATCAATAAACAAATAATCGAGCATTGTGATAATTACAAGAAAAAAACACAGAAACAAATTATTAAATAAATAGAACAAAGAAATAAAACAGTATAGAAGCGTTGTTGCCAAATTCAATGAAAGTCTATAGATTTAAGCCTATACTAAAATGACAACAGAAAAAAAATTATATAAATAAATCAATGGTCGAACATTGTTAAAATTCCTGTAAAAGAAAAATACAAACGTGTGAATGTGTAGG